>CM035408.1:159090762-159520762 GCA_020310875.1 Ceratopteris richardii | reverse complement strand
CATTTGGTCTTTCACATGGACACTAACGGTAACAATCTCCCACTAAAGGCCTTTATGGCCAGAGTAACTATGGGAGAAAAATAAAGAATGATAAAGAATACCTAAGTGTATACAAACTATACCTCCCACCTGATGGGCATGTTACACAGTATACAAGTGACTATGTAAGATCAAGAATCCAATAACCCCCATCAAGTGACAACAGTGTCGAAAGCTACCCTCTGGTAGAGCTTTAGTCAAAGCATCTGCAGCATTATCTCGAGTGTGAACTTTCTCAAGAATAATGCTCTGAGTGGCTAAGAAATCTCTAACCAATAATGGATGCTTTCCCTCTACCTAAGCATAGACACTTGTCCTTAGTGCCACTCAGATATCTCAAAATCATCTTGACCGCTTCCCAATGTTTCTTGCCAGGATTAGACATATATCTGCTCACAACTCCCACTGTAAATGCAATGTCTGGTCTCGTAGCTACCATAGCGTACATGAGACTACCAACAACAGACTGATAGGGAATTTTGGTCATGAATTCCTTTTCCTCATCTGATTTGGGGCACTCATCCTTACTGGTATACTCAATGCCTTTCCACCCTGCATATTGAATCAGTGAAAGTACTTTGGATATGTATTCACTTTGAGACAAGTATATGCATCTTTTACTCCTATCACGAGTAATGTGCATGCCAAGAATATGTTTGGCATCCCCCAAATCCTTCATATCAAATGTATGACTCAACTTCGTTTTGAGAATTGACAAATCATAAGAGGACTTCTCAGCAATCAACATATCATCAACATAAAGTATCAAGCATATCAAGCTGCCATCAGAGCATCTCTTTGTGTAGAGACAATGATCCTGATTGCTCCCAGAATAGCCTTGGGACTTCATAAAAGCATCAAAATTTTGGTACCATTCTCTAGGAGACTATTTAAGTCCATACAAACTCTTCTTGAGCTTACAAACTAGACTTTCCTTGCCAAGAACTACATAACCCTCTGGCTGTTCCATATAGATCTCATCTGTAAGATCTCCATGCAAGAAAGCTGTTTTCACATCCATTTGGACTAGCTCTAAGTCCTCCATTGCAACGAATCCAAGCAACATGTGCAAAGTAGTCATCTTGACCACTAGAGAGAAGATTTCCTCAAAATGAACACCATGTTGTTGCTTAAAACCCTTTGCAACAAGTCATGCTTTATATTTTGGAGAAGCACTATCTGATGTGAATTTCAGCTTATATACCTATTTACATGGTAAAGGTTTCCTGCCTTTTGGCAAAGGTACTAAGTCCCAAGTACCATTCTTGTGAATAGAGTCCAACTCACTCTTCATGGCACGCTCCCACTTGACATGATCCTCTGTCTGCATAGCCTCTTTGTAGCAAGAAGGCTCACCGGCATCTGTTATCATAACAAAATCTAAACCTAGAACATATCTATCAGGTGGATGTGAGACACGTGCAGAACATATCAATGGTTGCTGAACAGGAACATGTGTAGACTGATCTGAATGGACATTCTCTTGAACATCCCTATGTGTAGCATTTTTATGCATGCTAACCGGAGGACTAGTATCCTCAAACACCACTCTTCTCACTTCAACCTCCTTAATGGCTGTTTATGCATCTTAGACTCATTAAAAATGACATCACTACTTCTGATCACTGATCGTGTTTCAAGATCCCATAAGGATATCCAAATTGTCCTTGTTGACCATATCCAAGAAAAATGCATTTCTTTGACTTATGGTCCAACTTTTGTCTAAGATTCTTGGGTATATGAACATATGCTTCACACCCAAAAACTCGAAGATGATCATAATATGTTGGTTTCCCTGTCCATAACTCTTCTGCCACTTTTAGACCTTTCGCAGTACTAGGTGAGAGGTTAATCACATGAGCTGCAGTCAATAGTGCTTCTGCCCAAAAACCTTGTGAGAGGTTTGCATGATGCAACATAGAGACTACTCTATCTTGAATAGTTTGATTCATCCTCTCAGCTACACCATTCTGTACTAGGGTACAAGGAGTTGTAAACTCTCTATGAATCCCTCTAGACTGATAGAAAAGGCTAAATTCATGTGAGGTATACTCACCCCCATTATCTGAACGTAAAGCCTTAAGCTTAGCTCCTTTTTCAGTCTCAACTGAAGCAAGTAATTTTTTGAAAGTAGGGAATACATCATCCTTTGATTTGATAGGATATACCCAGACTTTTCTAGTAGCATCATCTATGAAAGTGACAAAGTAAAGAGAACCACCTAAGGACCTAGTGGGCATAGGAACACACACATCTGTATGAACGAGATCTAAAGGCTGAATTGAAGAGTCAATGTGTGTTCTATGCACATTTCTGGTTTGCTTTCCGTATTGACAATGCTCACAAAATGAAAAATCAGAGAAAGATAACACAGGTAAGTAGCCAGAACGAGAAAGATTTTCCATTCCACTACGCGATATATGGCCCTAACGACCATGCCAAATACAAGCCATAGGCTGTTCAGTAATAGCTAACAAGTGTTCTTTCTGTGATACAAATAAAGGATAAAGTGAGCCAACTTTGCTTCCTTTTGCAATAACCATATTGCCCTTTGATATATGAAAAGACTGAGCATAGAAGACCACCTTGTAACCAAGGTCATCAAGTTGACCAACTGACATCAAATTGTGTGATAACTGAGGTACATGACATACATTATGCATAATAAATTTTGAACCATCAATGAACTGCACAACCATTAATTTCTTCAATCTTCACAGTCGAAGTAGATGGTGCAGGTAATTGTTTAACATGCCCATCAACATTCTGTCCTTTACCTTTAGCATTCTTTAATGCATAACAGTCTTTCTTCATGTGTCCTTTCTTATGACAATAATGGCATTCGATATCCCTCTTCCTTGATTTACTTCTACTCTTATTCCGTTGGCCATTCTTTTCTTTGTTCTTGCTCCTACCACATGGCTGATTCTTTCCTTGGTAAGAATCACGAACATTATATGCATCTCCACTTTGAGTGCCAACCATAGATTTTCTACGAATCTCCTCACTCAAGAGTGCTCCACATATGTCATCATAGACAAGTTTACCACCAGGTGCATTGTTGCTAATAACTATGCAAAACGTATCCCATGATGATGGCAGTGTGCATAACAACAATACTGCTCTCATTTCATTATCCGTATCCATTTTCTAAGCCTTTAACTGGGAGAATATAGCATCAAACTCATTTTAATGAGCAGCAACACTATTTGTGTCCTTCATACAAAGGTCATATAATTTTCTCATCAGATACACTTTATTTGATGCCATCTCTTTTTCATATGTATTGCATAACTTCTTCCAAAGCTCCTCTGCACTTTCACAGTCTAATACTATAAAGTAAACATTATCTTTCAGGTGCAAGCGAATGGTAGACCTAGCCATTTCATCTAACTCATCCCAATCATCTTCATCCATGTCAACAGGCTTCTTTGAAATCCCATTTACTAGCTTCCATTGCCTCCTTTGAATCAGCACATCTTTAATCTGATTCTTCCATAGAGCAAAGTTTGTGCAATCAAATTTTCGGATCTCAAAATGGTCTTCGCCCTGCAAGTTATAGCTCCTTCTCAGAACACTAGCACTAGACCCTAATCCACCGGATGTGCCTGAGACCTCTGATGCCATGATGGTAGAGAACTAAATAGAATGATAATGGAGCTAGAAGAGTCCAAACACCAACAAATAAGTGTGTCAAGGAGTAAATCGACCACTGTATAGTTCATTAAACCAAAAATCTGGAAAAATTTTGCCAGTGTATCCTCTACAAAATTAGCATATGACTAGTGTCAAAGTATCATAAAACTGCAAGTACTGACATGTCTACCTGCATAGTGAATCACTAACTCCACTGCATATAATCAATTATCCAATAGAAGCCAACTAGGCTTATCGAGCACCTATGAACAACTATCATACATCTCCTATGGCGAGGCTGGGTAAGTCTTCCATCTGCATCACTGAAGAGATCCCGACATCTGGGTGTCTCCCAGTTAAGAAAACCTCACCACGGCCCTCTTTGTCAAATGTAAAAGGCTTTATGCAAAGAACGTAACCACTATATCAATGACCACATGGACGTACATAAGCGGTATCCACAGAAGCATACATGGTGTGTACGTGCTCAATATATACAGTGAATCTGATTAATGTATTGAGATAGACCTCTTTTTGAGTACTCTGAATTAAGTGTTACAGTAGATGACGTTCAGTATACTGTTATATCATTTTTGACGGTATGTGTGCGCACTGTTGATAATAATTTTCTGGTATACACCATGTGTATAACGGATTGTGTGATTGAAGATGAATATGACGGTTTGTAAAGTGTAGTATCGTGAACCATTGAGTAATCTGTTGTGGTGTTGCAGTACTGTGTACGACGTTTTATTCTATTATAATCAGAATATATAGTAAGATACGGTATATTCTGTTTACCTTTGTTGAGAGGACGAGGAAGATAACAACAACTTTGATGTTAGAACTTTTAAATAGTAAGAACGATAGTATGGCAATAAACTGACGCACCTGGTCCATGTTAAGAACGATTTTACTGTTGTGAATTGTCCGCAAATCTATTTTGAATATTGATGAAGGATTAGATAAGATGTGAAATGATTAGATGGGAAAATAGTACAGGGCCTCTATCTAATAGACCCCTACCACTCCCAAGAACCCGAGGACCTGATAATACTCTTCCGAAAGTTGGATAGAAAGTATTATCGTTTAACACCACCAACATCAATTTACTTACAACAAGTGATGTATATATGTGAGTGAAATTTTTTTCATTGAATAGATTGAACCACTCATTAACCTTTTAACTGAACTTACTATATGATGAACTACTTCCATTAGAACTTAGAACTCAACCAACATTGGATAATATAGCACCAATTCAGGGTGTGAATCCACATTATAAATCAAAATAGAGTATGCTCGATTGCTCTGCCATGCATAGTCTACCAAGGACCTACGGTGCATCTTGTTCACTACTAACCAATGAGAACACAACTCCATTTATATTAATCAACTAGTAGTTACACCAGTTCAACCTTTTATGGCACTTCACCAAAATAATTACAAAAATATTATGAATAATACATGGGACCATCCGGCAGCCTAACACTGGCATGCATGGTGGACTTGAACCCTAATTACAAGTTAATCTTCATCCACAATGCCTTGTATGTACATGGTGTGGGCTTCTTCAAAACTGCATTTAATTTTCTTCTATAGGACCTTCAACAACCACTATACATGATCAAGATCAAGCAATTGTGGTTTTGGGCTAAGAGAATTGGAGGTGATAGCTAGAGTAAGAAATTGTTGACTATGATTTTGCAAAAATGCTTCCTATAGATAAAAATCATTCTTTATAGCAGCTTTACATCAAAGTTGAATGTCAGCAATGTGCGCATCTACTCTCTCTAGCTGATCCTTCTGTACGCCAAGTTGTTTCTCCATCCTGTCCATTTGCTGAGATTGAAATTGAATTGTTTTAAAGTAAGCGAGGCGCTCCTTTTGAGTGGTTTCCAATTCTTTCTGCACTTGAACCTTCCAACCAATTTCATAATTTAATGTGTGTGATTTCTGAAGTAACTCTTCCTTCATAATGGCTAACTCAGATTCCCATTGAACCGCTTTAGCATGTAGGGTAGCACAGGTTTGCTCTAGGTCAACAACTTGAGTATTGGTAGCTTCCAAGGTTTTACCCATCTTATCGAGAGCAACATGTTTATTTGCGAGGGCTCGCCATAACTAGAGTAATTTGGATTCTTGAGAAGGTACATAGCTCTATAGGTGAGTTTCACTTGCACAAAGACCAAGGAGTTCCTCCTAGAGTGGTGCAATATCGACTTCGAGGACTTCCAATCTATGCTGAAATTCTGTGACGAAGTTCCTGCTTTTTTGCAAGCATCTAGGATTGGAATGCTTCTGAGGCCTAAATGAGGTAGTGACCAATGGTGGCCAAATGCTCTATGGAAAGCGAAAAAGGCAAGGGTACCAAAGAGGATGAGGTTATGACTACCATGGCAGGTGGAATACGCACCAATTTTGGTGATCATGGTGGAGAATAGTCAGGAGAGTTGGAGGAGGTGTCAGTAGAAGGAGTGGAAGAAGAGGCAAGATGAGAAGTAATTGGTGCAGAGGATACTGTCAGGGTGAGTGGCTGATGTTGGATAGAGAAAGAAGAGGGAGGGGGGAGAACGAGAAAAATAACCACTTCTTTCACATCTTTTGGTAGGGAGACTAGACAATGGGGTAGTTCCTCAATAAGAGAGAGGAGGACTTCGCAGACTATCACAAATAAAGGAGTCAGTGCAAAAGCAAGTTGGGTTTTGGATTGAGAACAAGGAGACATAGTAGAAACATCAGCCATGTCCTTACTGATGCCTTCCACAACCACAACAGGAATAGACCCAACATCCACCATGGTGGTGGCGACAACAAGAGTAGTGGATCCTTCCTTTCGTGAAAGCTGAAGGCCGGAAGAGATCAAAAGAGAAGAGGCACTAGACGCCAAAGAAGAGTTAAGAGCCACACGATGCCACTTCTTTGAAAAGCATAGCAGGACTTTGTCATCATCGTCCACATCATCCATATGAGAAAAATTCACCGCAAGAAGAAGGGAAGAATGGAGAACATCAGATGCAATCCCAATTGGGACAAGAAAAGAAAATAGTTATGGGAGCTGAGTGCACGAAAATTCACCCTTAGCCAAGTGCTTAACAACCGCCTGACATTCCTTGTGAATGCAGTGGAAATATAGCAGTGCCCAATTGATGGACTCATGTGAAGCCGCATCAACGACCAAATAGAATGGTCAGGAAATTCTATAATTACGTTGTAACTTAATGGATGACACAAGAATGGAGGGCATGACACTCAGGGGTGGGGCGACACATAATAGCATACTCATTGGATGATTTGTGGGAAAACAACTGATTCATCATGGTGAGAAAAAGTGGGGAAATCTTAGTTTCACCCTTGTTAGTGAGATGCAACTTGTCCACAATAGTGGAGATAGTGACATGAGTGGTGACACAAGGGGAGACAATCGACCATGTTATAGCTATAGACAAACAATCAGCAATAGCCCACGCAAGAGTAAATGACAACGGATGGGTCAACACATTATGCCATGGCAATTCAATGAATTGCAATAGCCTCATACCCAAAGGTACTCCTCAAGATCTTCTGGAATGCCCATGTTAAACGTAGTAATATGTGATAGAGCCTCCATGGCCCAAGCAACACAAGCACTCACAGAACACACAACAAGCACTAGCATGACAAAGCACACATACAATGCAAGAAAGTAGCACACATAGACAATAGAGAAAGAGGATAAAGAATCACGGTTCAAATAATCCAGGTGGGATAATTGCATGCGATTAATCATAAAAGTGAGCGACATAGGGAGTCTTGGCCGACGTGATTCATCAAGGGTATAGCACTTCAATAAAACATAAGTGACGAAGGGTGACACAGATTTGAAAGGTACATACAACAATTAAAAATACAAAGTGACCAGCACGAATGGAAGTACAAGCAAATAGTCAACCAAAAATGAACTGGAGATGGTCTATGGAGTTGACAATGGTCACCAAAGTCAAACAGTCATGGACAATGGACAATAAGGTCTTAGTTTAGAGCCATTAAGGGGGTTAGGCAGAACTTCTCTAGTAACTATGGCTAATCAAAATGTAGTTGGACCCAGTTGGGCAGAAATACAATAGGGTCCAAACCAACAAAGTTTAAATTTTTCTGATGCATGGTCGGCTTTAGAATTATAGAATAACACCAACTGGCCAACTTTAAACACTAGAGTCCGAAAAAAACGATCATGAGTTTTAGCTTGGTGTAGCTAAACTTCTTATAAGAGTAGAAAACTTTCCAGCGTTTGTTCATCAAGAGAGCACAGAGTGTCAAGTCAAGAGGGGACTGATTCATCAGGTAATAATTTCTTCTCCAAGGCCGCACGTAACTAGGTACAACCAACTCCATCCGTGCAATGGTCTCCAATCCATAAGCCAATTTAAACAGTGTACAACCAATAGGGACTTTATATGTGGCATGATAAGCCCACAACACAGCAGGTAAAAGTTGATCCCAATGCTCAAGATAGTCCAAAATAAGTTACTTCAACATAGTGAGTAAAGTTTTATTAGTGCTTTCAGATAATCGGGAGTGCTAAACTTATGAATAATATTAAATGTATGAGTCATATCCTGAATAAGAGTGTTAACAAAGTGGGTCCCTCAATCGAAAAAAAATTCTAGCGGCAAGCGAAACTGAGGGAAGACATTGTGCATCAAGCATTGAGCCACCACTTGAGCTGTAGCAGACTGGACTACCGAGGCTTCTGCCCATCTGGTAGCATAATTGATACGAGTGAGAATATAATGGCTATTAATTGAAATAGCAAGAGGTGTAATAGGTCCAATGAAATCGAGCCCCCATTTTTAGAAGGGCTTTAGGTGTAGGATGGGCTAAAGAGGAAAGTAATGCTGCTACAGTGGCTGGCCCATCCGTTGATAGGAATTGCAGTGTTTAACATAATTATACACATCATGCTTCATTGTAGGCCACCATTAGCCACTCTGCAAAATTTTTCGGTGGGTTAAATCTGCTCAAAAATGCCCAGCGGAGGAGATAGAATGTGCCAAACACATCACAGAGGGTACTTCATGAGGAGGTATACAAAGTAGAGTGCCAAAATGATCGGCATAATATAATTGACTGACAATGATCCGGAACGTTGACTGTAAATGGTGAGTTTTTGATGGGCTATGTTAGACACCATCCTTGGTGGACAACTAGTAGTCAAGTAAATCATGAGTGTGTCATAGTAAGAATCGACCATGGGTAAAGCACTATCAGTTACAATTGGTGTAGTGGTTGCATAGATACCAGGAGATGAGTCATCAATCCCCTCTAGTGGTTCACTAGAATCTAATCGCAATAGAGAATCCGCAATCATATGTGCCATGTTGGGTCGGTGTACCACATCATAATCAAACTCATCGAGTAGTAAGACCCAGCGAACCAATTGCCCACCAAAATTTTGTTGTCGTACAAGGTAGACTAAAGCTACATGGTCGACATGGAAGGTAAATTTTCGGCCCAGTAAATAGTGTTTGAACTTCTTTATGGAGTATATTAAGCCTAAACATTCCCATTCATTGATAGAATAATTACGTTCGACGGAACTAAGGTGCTAGCTTGCATAATAAATCGGTCTATACCATTTATCCTACTATTGCATAAGGACACTATCGATAGCGATATCTGATGCATCCACAAACACATGAAATGGTAGTTGCCAATTTGATGGGTGGAGAATTGGTACGTTTGTGAGTAGAGCTTTCAAATGATCAAAGCTCAGCTGGCATTCATCAGTCGAGTAAAACTGATGCGGTATTATCATAGTCAAGCGTGTAAGAGGTATGGTCAAATAGGCTAGCCAACGGAGATGGTGGCCATGCTAGCAAATCTACCCAGGGAAACACATAACTTCCTTGGGTATTGTGGGTGGTTGCGCATCTAAAATGATGCCGAATTTGTCGAGATCTACCTGTATACCCAATTGGGATATTATGTGCCCTAGAAGATTACCCCATGCCATCGCAGAAATAGACTTATGCAGGTTTAAACATAATGGGTACTCTGTACACTTCATAAAAAAACATGTGAGATGTTGTAGATGTACGTGAGTGTCACCATATAACAAAAAACCATCTAAGTATACTTGCATAAAGCTCATGAGATATGGTGCAAATATCTCTTACATGCAACATTGAAATGTGCTCGGTCCATTGTGTAAACTGAACCACATCACAGTACATGCGTAGACTCCCTACTTGGTGATAAAAGTAGTTTTAGGGATATCTACCTCAGCCATCCAGACCTGATTATATCCACTGTAACCATCCAAAAAGAGTACATCTCACGCCCATCTACATCATCAAGCATACTATGAAGGAATGGTAAGGGAAAAGTATCCGACACCATAACAGCATTCACCTTGCAAATAATCAACATATATGCGTAAGTGTTTATTCTTTTTAGGGACAATAAATCTAAGCGAAATCCACTCTACATGTCTACGAGAACAATAAATCCAACCTTCAATAACCGATCTAATTCCTCTTTCACCTACTAGGCATAATTCGGGTGCATTTAATAGCTCTATTGTTTAATATGCCATACATCCGATTTTAAAACTACATGATGCTAATAAATACAAGGGTCCAAGCCCTTCATATCATGATAATCCCACGTCAATTAATTCTCTGAGTAGGGTTAACAAATCCTCCTGGAATGCAGGAGCCAGTCTGACTTTGATTTTTACTAGGCGTGGGTTAGCCTCATCGCCTAAGTTACAAGTAACTAATTCATCTTTCAACACATGAAACTTCCAGGGTAGAGCAAGATCTTTTGGGTATTTAAACAAGCATTTCATATCCTGAGAAGCAAAAAAGGTTTCCGTTGCATAAGCAGTATCAGCCATAAGCGGTTGTACCATACAAGTCGTCACAGACCAATTATCTAGCACCTGATGTAAATCGATTGCTCCCAAAGATAACAAATCCTAATTAGCAATTAGAAATGCTTCCTCCTCATCATCGGAAAATCCCTCTAGTGTATGCAGAGGCTCAAAAACATAAGGTCATGCATGCAAATCTCAAGGCTTCATATCATCGAGAGAAACCAAGTATTTCTAGTGGTTACATTTAAAAAAAAGTTCCTCGGATGACCAATCTTGTAACACTTTAGCTTGTTTTAGCCAAGGTCTATTGAATAATAGATTGTAGTATAAGCTAGATTTGGGCATTTCCATCACTACAAAAGTCATTATAAATACTGCCCCCTGTAGGGTAATAGGGATATCTCATACCAACCCAACTAGGTGAACTCGAGACTAATCGGCCATATGCACAAAAAAGTCAACAAGTTCAATATGGTTCCATCCCAACTTCTTACAAAGTGTTGTTGTAGCAATATTCACTCCTGACCCTCCATCAATTAATACCTGGGAAATCTTATGATTTTTGAACCACACAGTAATTAAGGGAACAACATGATCTACCATAACATCAATTTCGGGATTAATTGTAGTTGTGGCAGGTGCACAAGCTGAGCTCGAATCAATCTGCTATTGAAATTATTGTCGAATTCCTGGAACCAAGGTTAAAAGTTGTCCCAAGGGAATAGTGATTAAAGCTCTTGGCAAAATGTCCCAGGCAACACTTGAACTACTCACGTCTAATGCCAATTCCAGTGAAATTGCTAACCGAACTACAACCAAATTCGGTATGGATTTGGATGGTCGGGTTTGCTATTGGGGGACTAGTATAGGATCAACAAAGACTGGTGGTTCTTCTCTAACCCACTGAGTAGCCTTAGCAAACATACGTTGATGTTCCTTTACACCTGGTTCAAACATTTTAGCACTCAGATGGAGCATCTTACTAGCACGTGTTTGAATTGCTATTGCTTACATGTCTGCTATAGAAAATTTAAACCATGTTGGCCATTGGGTTTTGTCACTCTTTCTTCTATTTATCATACTCCTAGGCATCCTTACAGTGCCTTCGGATGTGTCCCACTTCCTCACAAAAGTGGCAGCGTGGCAGTGGCAAGCTCGAACTACTACGAGGATGATCCTGATTCCACTAAGTCTGGTTAAAATTCCCTGTGTGTCTGCCTCTATAATTGGTATAACTAGTATAAGTTGTGCTTCTCAAGTGCTATGGAACATAGCTAGCCATTGGTTGGCCCTATTCTTGTAAAACAACATTCACCGTGAGCCGGTACTGAGTCTTGGCGTTATAAGGACAAGTCTCTATAGCGTGGCTAGTGGTCATAGAATACACAATAAATCTGATTAAGAGCACAATTCTTGGCAACATCTCCAAGGTTTTTACACTTAGTATAGTAGACCTGTTTTAACAAATCATCACCTTTACTTTTCCCAGTATTTAACCATTCCAGGCCTTTTGTAAAACCACCAACTTTGTGTTCTAATTGAAGTGTCATGGTGATTACTGCATCAAGCGTCATTCCACCAACGCAGTGAATAATCATTACCTATTTCAATTGGGGGTTCAATCCATTAATGAACTATTGGGCTATTATGTTGTCTGGCAAATTCGAATGAGCCAATGGTAGCTGCCGTAAATGGGCGTGGAATACGATTGCATATTCCTATACACTCTGATATAGTTTCTGTATGTTATTTTGTAAGTAATCAAAGATCTCCACTCCATTATTTTTAAACATCAAGCATTGTAAGAAGGTGTTCTTCACATCCTCATATAGTCTAAAATGATTAATATCATACTCTCTTAACCACCAAGCTACTTGATTCACTAAAGTCCATTGGAACACAATAGCTTTATATGTCAGGTCCGCTGGGGTATTTTACAGAGTTAATCTTGAAAGTCTAGTTGTGTGCATCTGGATCATCGCCAAGGAAACCCCCAAACTTTACATAGGTAACCCCCATAGTGGAGGGTCTCTGGTGGCCACCCTACTGCTGTTGTTTTTGCTACTATTGTTGTTGTTGTTGATGTTGCTGATGTTGTTGTTATTGGTTCTAATAATCTTCCATATCATCGAGATGAAAATCTATCGGTTGTTTAGACTCTCATGCCCCAAAAGTGTTTATAGGCTGACCTATTACACGACTATTTGATCACCCCTCCAGAGATAACAACTCATTGTTATTTTCTAATCCTGCTAGTCGACGGTTGAGGATCGAGACTTTCGAAAATGTAATCTTGAAGATATGTGCAGGATCCCACTCTCTTGACAAATAATCAGCAAGTGAAGCTCTTCGGTTACTCCCCAACTTAGGGAATTCTTCTTGCACAAGTTGCTCAATAAAAGCTCTTGGTTTAGGGTTAGGATCCGTAATTTGCTCAAGAATCCCAAAAAGTCGATTGGTTCCCTCACTAGAGTCTCTTGTCACTCAGTTCCCATTGAAAACTCACCGGACCCAATAGTTTCACCGAACATGGAACCACTACCATCGAACATCGATCCGAACTTTGAACCTCTGTCAGATGGTAGCATATTGTCATCGAGATCAATATCAAGACTACTTATTGGATTCTCACCGATTGTATTGGGCTCGATTCTGGTATGCTTTGCAACCCAAAAATAAGAAAGTGTTGTGGTGCAATCCCACTTGTTCATGTCACATCTCCTCCCTCAGATGATTGGCCTTCACTATCACCACATGGTGGTGTCCCTAGCACACTATTCACTTTCCAAGGGTATCTATCATTCTGGTATTTCAAGTAACTTTCACCAGAACATGTTACAAGCATGTATTACAAAGTCTTTCTACAAAGATTCATAAGAAGTCTTTTTTTCAAAGTGAATCTTATACTCCTGACTTATATTCCAAGCCCCATGGTCAGTGCCAATGTTAAAATCTCTCCCTACCCTACATTGATTGTTTCCAATTGAGATAGAAATAACAGAGATTTCCTATAGGGTTCTTGGGTTGGACATGGGTCTGTTGAAATAGAGGCCCTATAAGGATTTTCCCACACCTTTACTTAACCCTCACCATTGTTACCTCTCACATAACACTATCTTATCATTACTGAAATCAGATACAAGCTTACCTTAATGTCCTCAATCCTCTAACTGTAACTTAATTATATACTATCAAATTGACAGACGTGCATCCACCAACATCAGTTTACTTACAACAACTGATGTATATATGTCAATGAACATTCAAGAGATTTCCGCGCTCATTAAAATCTTAACCGAACTTACTATTTGATGAATTACTTCAATTAGAACTGAGAACTTAACTGACACTAGATAATATGGCACCAATTCAAGGTCTAAATTCACAGTATAAATCAACACAGAGTATGCTCAATCCCTTCGCCATGTGCAATCTGGCAAGGACCTATCGTGTGTCTTCTTCGCTACTAAGCAACGCGAACACAACTCCTTTTATATTAATCAACCAGAAGTTACATCGCTTCAACCTTTTATGGCGCTTCACCAAAATAATTACAAAAATATTATGAATAATACATAGGACCATCTGGCGGCCTAACACAACCTTGTAGGACAAGCCTCTTCCACTTGTATGTCACATACTTTTTAGACTATGTCACCTCAATTTTTTACCAATTTTTGTATTCCATATTTTGGACATCTTTATAATTTTGTTCTTGTAAAGAGTTGAAAAGATTGTTTTTGCACACGTGCTTAATGAATCCTCGAAGACGCAACTTCTTCCAATCCTTCAGTATGGATAGGATTCCTCTTCCTCTAACTTGATCTCCCAATCCTTGGTTTTAGTCTGCTCCATGATGAAGTGTCCTTGGTGGTGGGCATCTATAGAACCCTCATAGTGTCACTTTGCACAAATAGACTTTGAACCACAAGTTTGAGGCAACTAGAATTCGGGGAAAGAGTCCTAGGAAACTATTTATGTTTGGTTTGTCAAGTTTAGTGTCCACAACATAATGGTGCCCTCTGGTGACTCCTAGTGGCTAGATGATTCTGGAGTCTTTTGGTGTTCTTGAGTGTTTGATGCTCTGATATTCCAATGGTCCAAAGTCCTAGGGTTCTGATGAAGTTTTGTCTTCCATGTACACCTCTAACATTTTTGAATCTATGGAAAATTCCCCCACAATCTCACTACATCTGGAAGCATCCATCATCTTAACTACATTCCATCCTTCTCGGCACCAATGATGCTTTTCCTTATTTCCATGCCTTCTTAGGTGGACACGCCAATCTCGACAAATATTCCTACATCTCACCGATGTGAATGCTTAGTTTCTTATAGCAACACCTTGAATAGTCATGGTACAACATGAAGGCAAATAAGGTGACCGAGTGCTCAATAGACCAAGATCTTCACCTCTTTATAAGATGTTAGAAGAGCAATCATGAAAGATATATATAGTAGATGATACACAATACATAGGTCTGCATAGAGATAGCCATGTAGAGTAGAGAAGTAGAGATAGAGGAGGGAAACTTATTGAGGTATAGATGTGACAAGGCTGAGAGGTGTAGAGAAGATGAGATAGAGAGATCCTTCAATAGAGTGATAAAGGTGCAACCATGCTCTTCATGCACATAGAGATCAAGGTGTATAGTGAATGAGAGTGATCAGAGTTGTCGAGTGGAGGCAAGTTGATTTGTAGAGATTAAGAAGTAAGATTGTGGAGAAGGTCCAACATAGAGATAGGAGAGTTGCTACATTTGTTGATTGATGAGTAGTGACACTAGAGTGCTATCGGAGAGTCATTGATGGTCTAACAACCGACAAAGAGAGGTGGAGTTGAGGAAGGATGAAAAGAAGTGGTAATTGTTGAAAGCATCACTAAGATCTATGAGACCATCGATAAATCCATTGTGCAGTGTGTTGATATATCTTCTTTTCAAGAGCATTACCCCTAATAAGCAAGTACGAAAGAACCCCATTCATGACATACAGATGTCCTAAAAGAGCATGTAAATAGTCCTCACTACCCCCGAACAACCAAGCATGAAAGTGTGGATATATCTAAGTAGTGATATGTGTGAACATACTTAGGACTATCGGGGCGCTTTTTTCCCTCTTTCGGAGGTTTTTTTCCCTCAGCTTGTATATATGTCTATAACCCTAGTTGGTTACTTATCTTTGTCCATTAACTTGGTAATACATTTACTATTGTGTGTTGTGCTCCAAGATTCTTCTTCTTGGGACTTGAATAATTCCCAAATTTCCTAAATAGGCCTTAAATACCCAAGGGTCTTGTTGTTGCCGGCCTTCTCTGCACCAGACCTCCACCTTCTCCAAGCCTGCACTTGTGCACACCTTGCACCAAGCTTCCAATAAGGGGGAGGGATGGACACCTTCTGTCGGCACGCGCACAGCTTCAATGCGGCCTTGGGATCCTTGGGGTGAATAGCTTAGTCCTTCTCTACACACTTCCTTGGTCACTCTTCATGCACACCTTGCACTTCACTTCTGTGTGTCACACACTGTGTGTCTCTTGCACTTCTCTCTCTTTCCTAGCTTAGACTATGCTCACCTTTCTTAATCTTCCTTCGTCCAAGAATATTCCTTGCCTTGCTTTGAGTGTTGATTCAGGTACGCTCCTAACTACAAGAGTATCTTGGTGCTCAGTTTGATGTCCCAAGATTTTCTCCAAAAAGTGGGCAGCCAACGAATCCGTGTTTTGTCCTGTAGTGACTTAGACTAAAATAAAAATTTTAATTGGGGGGCCATACTTTTACTTCTAAGTATGCTACCACTTCACATACCTTCACATTTTGTCTTTTAATTTTTCACTTGTGCGCCTAAGAGAGGGTTCACCTGAACCTTCCCAAACACTTTAAAAACACTTTAGAACCTTAGGGAAATTAGAGAAATACCTCTACAACCTGCAACCAACTTTCTCCAATTTACCATTTGTGGACCAATTAATTGTGCACTATCTGTGCACTTTGACACTTGAACTTTGAACACTTTGACTTCATCTATGTTGACCTTTGACCTTGAACTTGTTGACTTTGACCACTTTGACTTTGACCTTTTGACTTTGAGTGTAGTTGAGTTTGACCAATATAACTTTTATGGGCTCAACAGTTGCCCACCACCTAATGTGCTCTTTGTCTCGGAGAGCTACAACCAAAACTATGAGGAGATATGACACCATGATTCTTGTTCTGCAAAATCTTCAAAAGGACACCTGAGCAACTACCAAGTCCATCAGAAGCAGGAGAGAACAAGCACCAAAGAAGAACCCAAAAGTGGAATTTTTTGCATGGAAAAGAAAAGGAGGGCAATGGGAGGATAGAAGGGAGGGGGAAGGGAGGGATGAGGGGGCTGAGATGGATAGGGCAAGGAGGGTTAAGGATAGGGCTTGGCATAAGGGTAAAGGGAGGGTGAGGGTGTAGGATAATGGGGTCTGGAGAGGGCCGAAATGATCAAACAGTAGAGCTACAGAGGGTGCCTATGGGAAATTGTGAAACATAAGCTAAAACAAAGTGAGAATAGATCATGTGGAACATGTGGTAAATTAAAAACATGGGATAAATGTGCACAAAACATCTGGTTTTTTACCAAAAGTCGGAAAAAAGGTGGGATTTTGGAAAACTAAAGTGAAAAACTGAATCCAGAGGTGCCAAAAGACATGAAAATGACCCAAGTTTGAAAAAAATGGCCATCCGAAGCACAATCGAGAGCCAAAAGCATTGGACCAAATATATATATATATATATATATATATATATATATATATATATATATATATATATATATATATATATATATATATATATATATATATATATATATATATATATATATATATATATATATATTCATATTTATATATTTTTTTGAAATATGAAACTAATAAAGAAAATAAGAGTTCCTTTTTTTTTTACGCACGAAGTGGGGCATAAAAATAAAAATAAAGAAATAATAAAAAATTAAAAAATAATAAATAAATAATACATAGAAATAAAATAATAATAAAATAAATAAAAATCAAAGCAATAAAATAAATAAAACTTTAAAAAAAATCCATGGGAGAGAGAGAGAGAGGGGAGAGAGAGAGAGAATGAGAGATTTTTTATTTTGAAATTTTTCCTTCCCCCCCCTTTTTTTTGGGAAAAACCCAAATCCATGGGGCCCCTTTTTTTTGAAAATATCCAAAAAATTGGAGAAAAATACCAAAAAAATCCAACCTAGGCCCATTTCCAAAGTTATTCCTCTGTCTAGGGTTATAATTGTTACCTTGATTGGGTGTAGCCGCCATCACATTTGCTGGAGGTAGGGGTCCTCCTTGTGTCCAATATGTTGTTGCAGGCATCCTCTTGATTGGCATTCCTGGGCCTCATGACTAGCTTTCATGCATAGTTAGCAAGTCACACTTAACAGAGGACATTCACTTACTATATGACCTTGCTTGCTGCACATGGTACACCAAAGTCCACTCTTGATGCCACCCCCTTTGAGTTCCTGCAACTCCTGTCGCAAGTGAGCCAATCCCTCTGCTTAGGCTTCCTCCTCCTTTTGGAGCTTTAATGCCTCAATCTCCCTCCTCAACTGAGTAACAACATTCTCCTCCTCTTTGAGGGGCTTATTCCTTTTTAAGCCCTCCAACTATTTCCTTAGCTGGATTACTGGATCCTCCATTTCTATAGAATAGGGTAGTTGAGAAGAAATTGCTCCATAATGTTGCCTTATCTGCTCCAGTCGTGTAGCTGTGTTGATGAACTCCTCTATGGAGGCTGTGGGCAACACTAATTCCTTGATTTTACATTGAGTGGTCACTAGAAGTGGCTTAGCTAACCATTTCTTAGCAAAAACATCATGTGGAGGATCTGGCAACTTAGTCATTAGTGCTTTGGCCCTAGTTACAAACTCTAGAAAGTTTTCACTTGGACCTAGTCTCAAGTTTTATAATTCCTCTATGATGATTTCTGTAGTATTTCCATGTTAGAATTGAGTTTTGAATGCATCCTTCATTAAGTCCCAAGTGGTAAAATGGTTATCAGCAAATTGGCTGAACCATTTATCTGCTAACCCTTCTAATGTGGCAGGGAAGAGTATCAAGAAGGCATCCTCTCTTCCCATCAAGCCTCTAGTTTTGCATAGTGCTAAAAACCTTCTAATATGCTCATCAGGATCTTCCTGAGCTAAGCCTTTGAAAGAAGGAAATTTTATATTTAATCTTGATAGTAGGGTTTCCAAGTCTACCTGACCTGCCATGTTCTTTATTGATGAAGTTGATGAAAGTGGGCTGGAGGATCTTCTAATAGCCTTCCTTCTTGTTTGCTTGCAGGTGACCCTCAATGTTTGGGACCGGGTTGCGGTTATGGGCTGTTCATAGCTCTCTTACTATGAGATAATTGATAAGAATATTTACCTCTTAGCTCAATGAAGTAGCATTGTAGTCCTGTCGACACTTGACCTCTTCTATACTTTGCACTTGGTTTCTCCTATGCTCAAATCTCCTTGGTGTCCCACCGGGCGTGCCAAATTTTGTTGGGGGATTCTTGGACAAGAAGGGATTTGAGTGTTTGTAGGAGAAAAAGGGAAGACAATAAGAAATATACACACTAGAAGCCTCTGTCGATTGATTATAAGAAGACAAATACAATGGTGATTCACAATACAATACAATGCTTCTGTGCAAAATCCCATAGAATGCTCAATCACAAAATACCAAATACCCAAGGGTCTTGTTGCTGCCGGCCTTCTCTGCACCAGACCAAGCCTGCACTTGTGCACACCTTGCACCAAGCTTCCAATAAGAGGGAGGGATGAACACCTTCTGTCGGGACGCACACAGCTTCAATGAGGCCTTGGGCTTCTTGGGGTGAATAGCTTAGTCCTTCTCTGCACACTTCCTTAGTCACTCTTCATGCACACCTTGCACTTCACTTCTTTGCATCGCACACTCTGTGTCTCTTGCACTTCTCTCTCTTTCCTAGCTTAGACTATGCTCACCTTTCTTAGTCTTCCTTCATCCAAGAATAGTCCCTGCCTTGCTTTGAGTGTCGATTCACGTATGCTCCTAACTGCAAGAGTATCTTGGTGCTCAGTTTGATGTCCCAAGATTGTCTTGAAAAAGTGGGCAGCCAACGAATCCCTGTTTTGTCCTGTAGTGACTTTAGACTAAAAAAAAAATTTAATTGGGGGGCCATACTTTTACTTCTGTGTACGCTGTCACTTCACATACCTTCACATTTTTTCTTTTAATTCTTCACTTGTGCACCTAAGAGAGGGTTCACCTGAACCTTCCCAAACACTTTTGAACCTTAGGGAAATTAGAGAAATACCTCTGTAACGTGCAAACAACTTTCTCCAATTTACTCTTTGTGAACCAGTTAATTGTCTACTATAGAGAAAATTTGTTGGGATGGCAAAGATGCTTAGGCATATGCATTGATAGCCTTGTCTATCAAACATGCCATTATCACTCATATCACTCTGGCAAAATAGCAAAGGATGCTTGGGATACACTTACCACTTTGTACTAGGCAAGAAATGAGGCTCGTGTTGCTTACCTCCAAAAAGAGTTGGAGAATAAACAAATATATGAAGGAGGTTCTATGGACATTCTTTTGACAAAATTCAAAGATTTGAAGGAGCAGATGATTTCTATTGATCAAGTCTTGATAGACAGCTCACTTATGCAGATTGTTATGAATGGTCTTCTTGATTCATATGAGATTTTTGCTTCTACTCTTTGGTTGATGGCGAAAGGCAATCCAAATGCCTTAACATTTGAGGATTTATTCTATGTTTTGTTGCAAGAAGGTCAATCCAATCAGAATAGGTCCATCATGCATGTAGCAAATCAAGCTTTTTTAGCTAGTCAGAAGGGCAAAGGTAAATGGAGCTCATCTGCTAGTAAGCAAAAATTTGTTAGTTCCACAGAGTCAAAAAAGGAAGAGAAAAATGAGAAGAAAACAGAATTGTTTTTCAAATATTGTAAAGGAAATGATGTCATAAAGATTTGTCCAAAATTGGGTGCAAAAGAGGCAAAGAAGAAAGAGGTTGGGATGGTTGTTGCAAAGGCCTCTACACCCAAAATAGAGTCTGCTAATCTTGTGTAGAGTGAAGAATGGGCATTTAATACTATTTTTTATTTATGACCCATCTTCTCATGAATCGTGTGGGTCTGCAACAGACTCAGATGTTTGGTACTTTGAGAGTGAGGCAACCAAACATATTACCACACAACAGAGTTTCTTTAGTTCACTTGAGCCTGCCCCTACAGGGAATATTGTCTCATGTGCCAAAAACTCCTCTTATCCAGTCATGGGAGTTGTTAAGATCATTTTTTCTACTATTGATGATAGTTCTTTCATATTGTGAGATTGTTTGTGCTAGGGATCAAGAAAAATATGTTATGAATTTTAGTATTAGCCACGATTGGCTTGGTTGTGAAATTTGTTGATGATAGACGTAGAGTGCATGATCTTCCAAATGGCAATGTCATTATTGCTTCTGGCATTTTATGTTGTGGGTTGTATAAGCTCATACATTATGCAAAATCTATGTATGATTTAGCATGTGCAATTCATGATTCTTAGGCTATGTTAGATGCAAAACTTTGGCATGCATGCTTTGGTCATCTATATTTTTCTAATTTGCTACACTTGTAGGAACTTGAAATAGTAACCTCTTTGTCCAAATTTGATGCAGCTAGTAAACATGTATGTGAAGGCTCTATTTTTGGAAAATGCAACGTTCTGCCTCCAAAAAGATGGTTTACTTCAAGCTACTCAAAAATCACAGCTTGTTCATAGTGATGTCTCTGGCCCTATGCAGACACCTTCTTTTGGGAAATACCTTTGCTTTGTGACTTTCAGTGATCATTTTTCCCAAAGCATGCATGGTTGTATCCATTGCAAGAAAAGTTTGAAGTGCTCATGTGCTTCAAATTTTTTTTGCTTTTGGCTGAAAATCTATCACCATGTAAAATGGGCACCCTCCACTTTGATCCGGGGGGCAGGGGGGGGGATATATGTCTTCTGATTTTAATGCATTTTTGGTTGAATGTGGGATAAAACATGAGCGTATTTTTCCATATACATCTCAACACAATGGAGTTGTTGAAAGGAAGAACATGTCACTCATGGAGATGGCGAGGTGTATGGTCAAGAATCAGGCTTTACCACATAGCTTCTGGCTTGAGGTTGTTATGTGTGTAGCATATGTACTTAATAGGTGTCCAACTAAAGCATTGTAGTCTATCACTCCATATGAGGCTTGGAATCATCAGAAGCCATCTATTGCTCACTTGCATGTCTTTGGTTGTCTGGCATATGCATTAGTGCCTAAACAACAACCTAGGAAAAGTAGCAAAATGTATTTATGTTGGGTACATTTTTTGAAAGCAAAGGCTATCGTCTATATCATCCACATACTAAATGCATTTTGGATAGTGTTGGCAACAATCAGGGAACTTAGGGCATTACAAGACAAGGGAGCGGACGCAAAGAGTCAGAGAAAAGGGACAATCAAGTAGGACCAAGTAGGCAAATCAGTCAAAGAAGATCCAACAACTAGGCCTATCCAATTTTTCGAAAGATAAATATTTTCCAACAGTGATTTTCATCAATACATGAACATTGTAAATACCATTTTTGCTAGATTAGACTCCATTTTGTTCAAGCCAAGGAGTCCAAAAGCTTGAGGAGTATTAGAAGTACCTACATATTTGTTTTCATAATTTTTAGACTCCGTTTGAGCCCTCAAAGAAGCTTAGAACTTAATTTTTAACGAAGCTAAACACTAGGTCTCGGCATGGCCAAAGCTAGTCAAAAATTATAAAAAGAGCTAGAGATCTTGGATAATTAAAATCACTCCATGGTTCCTCTCTTTGTTCTTGCCTTGTGTGCACATGTGTGTATGTGTGTGCATGTTTGCTTCTCACTCACATACTTGTGCCATCACTTGCTCTTGGTCATTGTACTAGTCCTCACATCTCCACGGATTGAAATTTATGAGGTGGATCTCCTCACATTGGTACTTGCGATTGTGCTAGAGTGACACCAAATTTGGCATCGTTGTTGGGGAGAGAGGTTTGAGGACGAGTGTGTGATGGTAAGATGTAGAGTTGTGATGTTGGCGTCATAGGTATTTTCCTTACTTTTCACTATTTATTTTACTTTCTTCACCATCATCATCCTCACCATCTCCCACCTCCATCTCCATCTTTGCTAAATTTTCAGTTTTTTGGTCATATCAACTTCCCCACCTCATTCCCTCATTTCACTTGTGAGAGAGAGAGCTTGTGTGCATTCTATTTTGTGTGATTTTTAGCAATTCTTGCAGGTTCTAGTTGTATCATCATCTCAATAGTGTTGATATATTTAGGTAGTGATGTGTGTGACCACACTAGGACCATCGGGGCACTTTTTTCCCTCTTTGGGAGGTTTTTTCCCCCCAACTTGTATATATGCATGTTACCCTAATGGGCTACTTATCTTCAGTATTGTGTGTTGTGCTCCAAGCTTCTTCTTCTTCCTTGTGTTGTTTGTGTGCTTTCCTAGACATGTAGCTCCAACATTTGCTATCAGAGCAAGTCACCGCTTCATCGAGGGCATCGTTGACACCTCTTCGGTTGTAGTCTCAGAATTGCATGAATTTTGGTGAGCATACTCAAGGTGTTTCAGAGATTGCAGCACTTATGCAGGCTATGTCATCTTTTTGTGCCAAAGGTATATACCAATTTTGGTTCGCTAGTATAAGCATCTCGAAGTTTGCTACATCTTTAGCAAAATTCATCTAGGTAGTTCTGTTGAACTTTTTGAGATACAGTCAATTTTCTATATCAAGGTATTTTAGTCACCCTCCATGGCTGAAAGTAGTGATGTATTCCGTATGTTGGCTATTAAGGATAAGTTGGATGGTACCAACTATGCGTTATAGGCTTATATGATGTGACATGTATTGATTGCAAAAGGAGTGTGGAACATTGTGCACAGTGTTGAAAAATGTCCTATCACACCTACAACTATTACAACTGGAGGTACTGAAGCTGATATAGAAGATTTCGAAGATGGTGATATTCTACAGATTCTTGTTCGTGCTACAATTTTTGGTGCCCCTACTACAGAGCAAATTCATTGGGATGGCAGAGATGCCTAGACAAATGCATTGATAGCTTTGTTTGTCAAACATGCCATTATTCCTCACTTTTGCTCTTGCAGAACAACTAAGGATGCTTGGGATACACTTACCACATTGTACCAAGCTAGGAATGAGGCTCGTGTTGCTTACCTCCAAAAACAGTTGGAGAGTGAGCACATGAATGAAGGTGATTCTACGGACAATTTTCTAACAAAGATCAAGGATCTGAAGCAAATAGATGATTTCTGTTGATGAACCTCTTGACAGTTCACTTGTGCAAACTGTTTTGAATGGTCTTCTTGATTCATATCAGTTTTTGCTTCTACTCTTCGTTTGATGATGAAAGGCAATCCAAATTCCTTGTCATTTGAGGATTTAGTTTCTGTTTTGTTGCAAGAAGATCAGTCTAGGCAGAATAGGTCTATTATGCGTGTTGCAGATCAAGCTTTCTTGGCTAATCAAAAGGGAAAAAGTAAATGGAACTCATCTACTAGTAAGCAAAAATCTACAAATGCTGCATGTTTGAAGAAGGATGACAAAGATGAGAAGAAATCATAAAAGCAATTTTTTTTTTTTAAATATTTTTAAGCAAATGATAATGTCATTAAGAGCTATCCAAAACTGGCTGCCAAAGAGGCAAAGAAGAAAGAGGTTGGAATGGTTGTTGTAGAGGCCTCTACACTGAAAACAGAGTCTGCTAATCTTGTGTAGGAAGTGGAATGGGTGTTTACTAGTGTTTGCAGTTTTGATCCATCTTCTCATGACTAGTGCATGTCTACAGTAGACTTAGATGTTTGGTATTTTGATAGTGGGGCGACCAAAAATATTACCTCGTAGCACAGTTTCTTCTCTTCACTCGAGCCTACCCCTATAGGGAATACTATTACATGCGCAAACAACTTCTCTTATCCTATTATGGGAGTTGGTAAGATCATTCTGACTACTACTGATGGTAGTTCTTTCACTTTAAGAAGAATCTATTATCAATTTTGGCTTGGTTGTGAAATTTGTTGATGACAGCTGTACAGTTCATGATCTGTCAAATGGTGACGTGATTATTACTTCTAGCATTTTATCTCGTGTGTTGTATAAGCTCATAGATTAGGAAAAGTATGTGAATGATTCAGCATGTGCAGTACATGATTCTAAGGCTATGTCAAATGCAAAGCTTTGGCATGCATGCTTTGGTCATCTTAATTTTGCTAGTTTGCTATGCTTGCAGAAATCTGAAATGGTGTCCTCTTTGCCCAAACTTGTGGCATGTGGTAAACATGTATATGAAGGTTATATTTTGGGCAAAATGTAGCGTTCCTCATTTCCAAAAGATGGTTCAGTTCGAGCAAGTCAAAAATTACAACTTGTTCATAGTGATGTGTGTAGTCCTATGTAGACACCCTCTTTTGGAAATTATCTTTACTACGTGACCTTCATTAATGATTTTTCCAAGCATGCATGTGTATATCCATTGAAAGGAAAGTCCACATTGTTCATGTGCTTCAAACAATTTCTGGTTCTGGTTGTAAATATATTAGCATGTAAAATGGGCACCCTCCGTTCTAATCGCGGGGAGGAATATATGTCTTCTGATTTTAATGCATTTCTGACTGAACATGGGATAAAACACCAATGTACAATGTTGTATACACCTCAACAGAATGGAATTGCTGAATGGAAGAACAGGTCACTCATGGAGATGGTGAGGTGTATGGTCAAGAATCAGGCTTTACCACATAGTTTCTGGCTTGAGGCTATTATGTGTGCAACATATGTACTCAACAGGTGTACCACTAAACTGTTGTAGTCTATCATTCCATATAAGGGTTGGCAAGGTCACAAGCCATCTCTTGCTCATCTGCGTGTTTTTGGTTGTTTGCCATATGCATTAGTGCCTAAACAACATCACAAAAAAATTGGATGATAAAGTAGTAAAATGTATTTTTGTTGGGTATAGTTTTGAAAGTAAAGGCTATCATCTATCTCATCCATAGTATAAATGCATTTTGGTTAACTGTGATGCTATTTTTGTGGAAGATTCTATTTTTGTGGAAGATGATATTAAACCATTGCTTTCATGTACTAAGGAGACATTTGTTATCTCCAAAGACATGTATGATACTTTGCTTCCTCCTTTTACAGGTGGACAGTCTAGTGTTGATCCTAATGAGGCAACTTCTCAACCTTTGCAGGTTTCATGTGATGATGTAGATCATCCCATTTGTGATGCAGAGTTACATGATACACTTGTTGATGAGAGAACTAATATTGAGGAGGCAAAAACTATGCCAAAATGACTGGTGCAGACTTTGCATGACAGCAAATTAGGTGCACCTTTGATATATCATACTTGATCAAGCTCTCATTGTGCCTCTTTTGCATTCGATTTCTATGCTATGGTTGATTCTAGTCTCTATCATGAGAATGGGCATATTTCGTTTGATGCAGCACAAAATTTAGAAAATTGGATGGCTGCTATGCAATCTGAATATGATGCTATAATGAAGAATGGTACATGTTCTTTATGTGAATTGCCTCCTAGCAAGAAGCCCATTGGCACTAAGTGGGTATACAAGCTGAAGCATAAGCTTGATGGAATAGTTGACAAGTATAAGGCTACGCTTGTTGCAAAGGGTTATGTGCAGGAAAGAGGCATTGTTTTTTATGAGACCTTTGCATCTACATGCCACATGACTACTGTTCATAGCATCTCTGCACTTTGTAGCCCATCATGGTTGGAATGTACATCAGTTGAACATTAAAACTACATTTTTGAATTGTGATGTGCATGAAGAAGTGCATGTTTTTCAGCCCGGTGGTTTTGTGCAGTATGGGCATGAAAACTAGGTGTGTAGGTTAAGAAAGGCTTTATATGGTTTGAAACAAGCACCACATGCTTGGTATGAAAAGATACATGCCTATCTGATTGCACATGGTTTTGAGAACAGTCCAATTGAAAGCACCTTATATGTTAAGCATGCTAATGATGTACTTTTGATCATTGTGGTATATGTTGATGACATGCTTCTCACTAGTCCTCATGAGAAGCATATTGCTGATTTTAAGGCTGATTTGCATACCTCATTTGAGATGTCTAATTTGGGGCATTTGCATCATTATTTGGGCATTTAGTTTATGCATGTTGATGCTGGAATAGCTTTGTGTCAAATGAAATATATTGACACATTATTGCAGCATTTTGGCCTTGAAGTCTATAAACCTATTGCCACTCCTATGGAGACAAGTTTATGATTGAGTCTTCATGATGCTAGGATATGTATTTGATGTTGTTCTCTATCAGCACACTATTGGATGCTTGATTTACTTATGCATTACTCAACCAAATATTTAGTTTGTTGTATCAGAGATGAGCAAGTTTATGCATTGCCCAAGGGTGAAGCATTGATAGGTGGTTAGGTGCATCTTTTGCTACTTGAGTGGTACCAAGCTACTTGGGTTATTTATCCCAAGGGGGGATCCCTACTGCCAGATTTGCATGCTTTTTTTGACTCTGATTGGGTTGGTTGTTATGACACTCATGTGACCACTAGTGGTTTTTGCTTCATGCTTGGTAGCTCATGCATATCTTGGCTGAGCAAGAAGCAGCCTACTATGGCCACTTCTAGTTATGAGACAAAGTATAGGGCAGCTTTCATAGCGACTGTTGAGTGTGTGTGGCTTAGATGCCTTATTGTTGATTTGGGTGTTGGTCACTCTTCTGTCACCACCATCTTCATTGACAATCATAGTGCATTGACAGTTGTGAGGAACCATGTGTTCCATGCTCGCACTAAGCACATTGAGGTGCATTATCATTATGTCAGGGAGAGGTTCTTTGCTGGAGAGATCAGTTTGGCATATGTGCCCATGCAGGAGAACATTGTAGACCTTTTCACAAAGGCTCTGCCTCAGGAGAATTTTGAAGCTTTTCGCAAAGCTTTGGGCTTACTTCCTTTTCTGGATTGATTCCACATAGCTTGCACTTCCTTATACATGAATGCGAGCTACTTTTTTGTTGCATCACTCCCAGGGGGGATAGTAGCTCCGAATCGGTTAAACTAATTAATAAATTTTAGAAAGTTCAACGGGCGTCAACGTCAGAAAGAATTATCAATTCTATTACGGATCAAAGGTTTCAAATTAGAAACTAATCCGTCTCTTATTGAGAGTAATGTGTCTGGAACTACGGGTTATAGCAAACGAGATTTATTTAGGTAGTGATGTTTGTGAATACACTAGGACCACCGAGGCATTTTTTCCTTCTTTCGGAGGTTTTTTCCCCCGGCTCCTTTTGAGGGAATTCAATTAGCTTAGATAGCTAATGGTTGCAAGTAGAATCATCTAAAATGATTAAGTATGCTCTAAGAAATGAGTTTAGCAAACCAAAGCTTACCCCTGACTTTTTAGGGACTAACCAATAGATGATAAGTTAAGCACTTCCTCGACGATTTCTCCAAGCTTCCTAAACCAAATAATTTGTGATTTTGGTGGCATAAAGTAGACGTCAAGATGGTTCCAACAAGCCAAAGATTATGACAAATGGTTGAGTATTCACTATGATATAACTAGGAGAAGTTGATTGTTGTGAGTAGTCATAGCAGAGAAGTAGATAGAGATGTTCAATGAGCTATATGTATTATAAAACATGATTGTACAAGATCATTGGAATTGTAATGATGCTCAATAATGCTGGGCTGAGTGAGCTATGGTGTGAGCTACTCAATTCCTACAAATGATCAATAAATGAACTCTAATATGAGGCACATCTCCTCGTGCGATTTTACAAAGTCCTTTTATAAGAGTTTCTTCAAAGTTTGAATTTTGAATTCAAAATTGGCTCCAACTAGAAAGTGACTCCATTGATTTAGGAGTTATTCCATCAACTTGATCTTGTAGCTAATTTTTGGAAAACAATGTCACATCAATCCAAAATGCATTTAGGGCAGAAACCCTAATTTTGGTACTTAGTCATTTTTGGCACAAAAAATGGGTAAACTTTTTATGAGCCTATCTAAAACTTTTTATGAGCCTATCTTGTAGAGATTGAAGAGAGCTTTCTAATGGTATATGACATTCAGTCATTAGAGATCAGATTTGGGAGAAAACCCTAACCCTAATTTTCTACTGATTTAGGGTTTTGACCTCATATGATAGCTCTCGGCATGAGGATCATAAAAATGTTGTCAGATCATTCATCAAGTAGTGAGAAGTGTGAAAAACCAGGTCAAGAAGTTATTTTTAAAGTTAGCTAAAAGCAACTTTTAAAATAAAGCAAACTCACTGAAAATAAAGCAAAAGCAAATTGAAAAACGATGTGATCAAAATAAAGCGCTTCTTTGTGAGTTTTTCACATGGAACTTTAAAACCTATATAAGAGAGTCTTGGGTCACTTTGGTAGACATCCTACACCAATTGGCAATGCCAATTTTTGGTCCGTCATTAGAGGTGGTGCTCTAGCACACATGGGGCAGTCATGGTGCACTCTAGGAGCATGTTGAGGAGCCGGTATGGAGTTCTTCTTGGAGAAGAGTGTGCTCACACTCTTTCTTATGGAGAGGGCTTGTCCATCAGTAGCTTGGTGGTGTGGATCAACCATCTACATAATGTATTTGAACATTGTCTTCTACATGAAGATTTTGGTGTACTTCAAAGACATTGGATGGAGGTTAACATAAGATTTGCACCTTATGTTAAGAATTCAGGTACATATTCTCTTTATGCACATAGGTACTACTTGGAGCTTATGGAGGTAGTGGCATCCATATTAGGAGGAGTCCAATTCGACATATCTAAAGGAGAATTCATACATGTATGCTTCATGCATATTTGGATGAGGTGTTAGAGAAGATATGTTCATATGAGTTCGAGGATTTCTGGCAGCAAACCTGTTAGCATTCTTTGCTACTTTTGTAAGTATGTGATCTTTTCACACACATATCTGATTTAGGGTCTTCCATAGCCTATGTTCATATGATGGTTTGTTGATTATCACTTTTAGATTGATCCTTCCTCTTTCTATCACTCATATTCACTCTTCTACAACCTATTAGGTCACACATCTCATATATATTCAGATTTCTATCCATACATCTGAATATATTTGTTACATTTGTATATTCACTCATCCATCTATTTCTGTTCACATAGAGTGGTGGAGATTTTGACTCCCACATTGTAAATTGACATTTGTGTATATGATAGTGTGAGTAAGTAGTGCTTACGTAACACTTTACAGGTTGTCTAACCTTTCTCTATCTTTGTCTCATCATTTGTGTGATTAAGTGTGGTATGTTCATGTTTTGTCAATATTGGAAGATTGTTGGAATCTGTGTTGTAGATCTTGGACCTAGGGAGCCACGGACCTATGGTATTAATTATGAGCCTACTAAATTTCCAAATTTGGTATCGGAGCAAAATCAGGCTCTCAGATTCCCAAGTTCCTAGACTTCGAGGTTTACAACATATTCAAAGCATACTCTAACATTTGACATTTGACATACACACTTAATCTAGATGAGTAAAGATTTGAGAATTAGAAAATTCAGTCACATGTTTATTCATCAGTGTAGAGTATGAAGTTGATGATCTGTTAGCAGTCGAATACTTTTGGAAGAGTATGAAAATACTTTACAAAAGTATTGTTTGAAGACCAAGAATTGATGAAGAGAAGTCTACTTCAAATTCAAGGGAGAACAATGGTTTGACAAAGATGAAGGAACTAGATCAACATCAAATCACACGTATTAGTTCCTACTATTGGATTATCATTTGCAGGTCATATCTTAGAAGAGAAGTTATGAAGAGATTTGAAGGATTCAAGAAGTGCTTTTATACACTTTTAGTTTTTGAAAGTAAAAGCATTAGCTACATCAAAACAGTTTTGATATATATCTTTTATGGCAAGAAAGCTCATCTAAGAAGACAAATTTGGAGATGAGATGAGTTTTGTTTTTAGCCAATTTTGTGTTGTAAGTTGGTTGGATATTCAGGTACAGAATTTGATCTCGGTACTCGAGAGAGGTAATTTAGAGGTAATTCAACATTCAACCAAAAGCTTGGTGAATTCAGTCATATCAATCACATTTGAAGAAGAATTTTGATTCAGAGATATGAGGAGATGATAAAACATGCTTCTATATTCAATTCCATTTATATACCATGTTTGTTTTGTATCTTACTCTTAGCACTAGAGGAAGAGAAAAATTCATTTGAAGAAGTTAAGAGTGCTTACTACTTCAAAAATGAAGAGAACAAAAGGTATGGAAGAGAAGTTTGAAGATGTTGATATCATCAGGTGGAAGAAAGATGCAGAAAAACAAGGTCCAACAATTCCAAAGGAAAAGTAAGTCTTCCTTTTCTCTTATATTTTCCATATACTTTTCCTACTTTATCCTCTACACCCAGAGACAAGTCTACAAGAACATCTTGTGAAGAAGAAAGTCTAAAGAAGAAGCAGTTTCTTGTTTTGCACTATACTTGGTCATGTTTTAGTAGATTTTGACAAAGAATTGCATTGAGAGAAAGAAAGGAAGCTTATATGTTTTGAATCATATGTGTATGAGTTATAATGAAGATATTGAGCAGGCAGCTATATATTGCCCCAAAGAAGTCTTGGAGTGTCAATTCAGAGCTACTTGGTATATGACAAGTTGCAGAGAAGTATATTTTCTTCTTGGAGTGAGGTTGCAGATGTTGAAGACTTGGAGTGAGGTTTTTTGGTTTGGAAAAGTTACCTCATATTGAGTATATTCAATATATTCAAAAAATTCATTATTTTCAAGAAAATTCAAGAAAATTCAGATTTTTGTTGTACCATTCAGTTGAAGAATCTACTTTCTATGATTTTCTTGATTTTTGGATACATGCTTGTATTCAAAAAGGTGTTCCATCAGATCTACAGTCAATATTGTGTGTGTTTGCTCCAAGCTTCTTCTTCTTCCTTGTGATGTTCGCGTGCTTCCACAGACATCAATCTCCAACAATTTGTATCAGAGCAGGTCGTCGCTTTCATCTAGGGCATCGTCGACACTCCTCCATTTACAGTCTCAGATTTGCACGAAACTTGGTGAGCATACTGAGGGTGTTTCAGAGATCTTAGTAAACTCCATCCATAATTGATTTTTTCTAGCTCTTGTAATGGAAGAAAATTATGAAGATAGAGTATCCCAAGTCTCTTGGGAGGTTTTGCAATTCCTAATGTGAGGAGCAAGGAAGTCAGAAATGGAGTTAAGTAGATATGACCTGGCTAAAGCATCTTTGGCACACCATGAGTTGAGTCTTTCTTGCTTCTCTCTTGTAGGGTGAACTTTGCTTCTAAATGTGGGTATCTCCTCATCTCTTGATATGTATCCATAAAGACTCCTTCCTTGTAGATAGGTCTTCATCTTCAAAGACCATGGTGGATAGTTATTCCTGACCAATTTATCAATAAAGAAGGGAGACCATCTCCCATTTTACCTCAACTTGCTTGGATACCACTCTTGGAGGAGATGGATGGATACCTCAAGGAAGTGAGGTCGTATTGCTAAAAACTACTTTGTACCTACCCTAATAGACTTCATAGTTATATAGTAGGCCCTTTTTTCTTGCAAATAACACCAAGAAAGTACCTATGTACTTTGGAATTGATGCTTGAAACAATTGAATCAAAAGAGACTACTTGAAAAATAGCTAGTGCTGAAAAACTTCCTATTTTGGTCCATACACCTGTTGGTTCTTTTACTTATAGTACAATAGCAATTGATGCAATTCCTTTTGAGGGAATTCAATTAGCTTAGATAGCTAATGCTTGCAAGTGGAATCGTCTAAAATGATTAACTATGGTCTGAGAAAGGAGTTTAGCAAACCAAAGCTTACCCCTGACTTTTTAGGGACTAACTAGTAGATGACAAGTAAGCACTTCGATGATGATTTCTCCCAGCTGCCTTAACCAAATGCATTGAGATTTTTATACCATAAAGTAGACTTCAAGCAGGTTTGAACAAGCCAAAGATTATGAAAAATGGTTGAGTATTCACTGTGATATGACCAGGAGAAGTTGACTATTCTGAGTAGTCATAGCAGGAAGTAGATAGAGATGTTCAATAAGCTATATGTATTATAAATCATGATTGTACAAGATCATTGGCATTGTAATGATGCTCAATGATGGTGGACTAAGTGAGCTATGGTGTGAGTTGCTCAAGTCCTACATATGATCAATGAATGAGCTTTGAATGAGGCACACCTCCTCACCAGATTTTACAAAGTCCTTTTATAAGAGTTTCTTCAAAGTTTGAATTTTGAATTCAAACTTGGCTCCAACTGGAAAGTGACTCCATTGATTTAGGAGCTACTCCATCAAATTGATCTTGTAGCTAATTATTCTTCCTAACTCCACGAGTTATAGGCTTTTACAAGATTCTCCAAGAAATAAACCTTTTATAATGGTAAATGATCAAATAATTACAAGCTATGGTTCACATGAATCATCAAGTACTTCCACATATTGTCTTCCATGCTAAGCCAAATGTGTAGGGTTGTACATTTGCACCAACATTGATGGCACCAGAGATCCATATGATCATATGGCATAGTTTAAAAAGGTGTTGAGAGTTGAAAAAGTTGAGGATCTATTCACTCATTACAATGCCTTCAATCTAACTCTCAAGAATACTTCCTTAACATGGTTCCAACCACTACACCAAGGCCTATTTATGAATATAGACTAGTCACTGGAACCATTCATCACACAATCTCCAAACGTAGCATCAGACACAACACCTCTTCCTTGATACACAACTTCAAACAGACACCTCCAAAAACAGTTAGACTTGCAGGAAAAGGTTTAGACAATACCTCGAGAAATGGTTTGTTGAGCACCAAACTGAGATCTTATCTTTACTTGAAGGACCTTAGATCCATAAAAAAGTGTGTATGCATGTGCATAGAAATTGAGGATAATCTAGGGGAGGAATTAGAGCTTTCAAAGATCTATAAAGATTTAGATAACTCTACTAACTTGACTTCCAAACAATCCACATCTATCAAGGAACTTGCAAAGAAGGTAGCTCAGAAATTAGGAGTCTCTAGCAATCAGATGCCTAGATTTTCCTCAGTGAAACAATGTTATACCTGTGGAGGAGACCATATGGCTAATGTGTGTCCAATTATGGCTCAACCCCAAGTGAACCCTAACAGCCAATATTTCTGCATAGACTAGGAGTATATTGGCCTTCGATGGAAGCAGATGCCTACAAGTTATGTAAAGAATGCCCTGTTTGTTGTGAAAGACCACCAATAGAACATGCTACATTATATCATGTGTCTCTCACACCATAATGGAGTGAACCATTAGTGACATACTTGAGGACAAACACATTCCCTCAAGGAATGATTTTAGTACGACAACGCAGTTTAGAGCAGGAAGCTCACGATTATTCACTTATTGGTGACAATCTATATAAACGAGGACAAGATGGATATTTAAGACAATGTGTTCATGAGAGCAATTATTTGAGCGTACTACAGATTGCACACCAAGGTGTTGCAGGAGGTCATTTTGGACCCGATAGGGTAGTCAAAGTCATCCTCTTTGCAGGATTATGGTGGCCCACTCTTCACATGGATGAACATACCTATGTTAAGAGATGTGATGTGTGCCAAAGAACTTAGTTTCCTACTTGCAGAGATGAAATGCCATTGAAACCCATGATGGGAGGACGTGCATTTTCTAGGTGGGGTATAGACTTTGTAGGACCCATTAACCCCCCTACAAAAGGTACACATGCTGAATACATTATTGTTGCGATAGATTATCTTACCAAATGGGTAGAGGCAAAGGCCACTAAAAAGAATGATGCACACACGACTGCAAAATTCTTGTTTGAAAATGTCTTTACGAGATATGGATTGCCTATAGAGTTAGTGAGCGATCGAGGAACTCACTTTCTAAACCAAGTCATTGAATATTTGTTACAGGATTTTATGGTGATTCACAAGAAATCCTCACCATATCATCCTCAAGCCAATGGTCAAGCTGAAAGCACTAATAAGATCCTTTGTAACATGCTGACAAAACTCATGAACAACAAATGTTCAAATTGGGACAAACAGTTACGTCATGCTATTTGGGCATATCGAGTGGCCTACAAGACTGTACTCAATGCAACTCCCTTTCAGATGGTTTTTGGTCAGAATGTTGTGCTTCCTTTCGACTTCTTGATACCGCCCCTTAAGGTTGCACAAGAACATCAGTGGACTGGCCATGAATTATCATCAAGGATAATGGACTTGGAACGATTAGGAGAAACCAGGCTGAAAGCAGCAGCAGGAATATATGCAGCAAAGAAGTGACAAAAAGCATATTTTGATGCACATGTGAAAGACAAAGGCTTAAAAGAAGGAGATTTAGTCCTAGTGTATACGCTGAAACAACATGCATGGAAGTTAGAAAAGCGAGGTTATGGACCTATGATCATTAACAGACTCTCGACAAGTGGAGTAGTACAATTAGCCACCCTAGAAGGAGACATAATGCCTAATTACATTAGTGGCTGTAGAGTCAGGCTATACCAGGAACCTCTTACTAAGGATATGCTTAGATGACTCACATTGGCAAAGAAGCGTAAGAAGGAAGAAAATAGAATACAAGCTGAAGCTCAGGCAGAAGCTGTAGAACGCATTAAGCGCATGAAGTTAAGAAGACAAGGAATAGGGAGAGAACAACATAACCATCTGAAAACAACACCCAGATATCCCATGGCCATGTGTCAAGTAAAATCAAGCACTCATCCTAGCATAGTGGATAGGAGACCATTCATTACAGTTAGGCTAGACCACGGCAACCCTTGCCAAGAGCTTAGGGCTTTAATTGACTCAGGTGTTGCGACTAGTGCGATTAGATGGTCCCACTATAAGGACTCAAGAATAGAAATACGGCCAATTGAGGCATACATCATAGGGCTAGGAGGCATGGAAACCCCTTGCGTGGGTGAAGTGGACCTTCCTATCCTCATACATGATGTGAACATGACAGCAAAACTACTAATGTGCCATGATGACGACCTGATAGAACCCCTGATCCTTGGCCAAGATTGGCTATACGATCACTCAGTGGACCTAAATCTTAGACAAGGCTCCTTGAAGATTGGAACCTTAGATCAGCAACGAGTGATATCGCTTGACTTCCCTAACAACACTCCACTTGAGGTATGTAACCCTAAACCCTATGAAACGCTTACGACGGAGGACCGGAAGATATTTGGCCAAATCCCTCCGCTAAGCACGCTCCCTCCAAAGTCAACCCATGAGAGCTTGCCAATGGATAGGGACCAGACAAAAGGACGTGAGGAGATTTTCCCCCGGTCTTCGAGCAGCAGACAAATGGGGACCATCGCAAGACATATGGGGACAATCAGCGGTTAGGTGGACTGCATCAGCAGCCACAGGGGCAAAACACCCTACAGTGCCCATCCTTCCACACTTACTGCGGACTGGCCTAGATTAATAGTACAAAATGGAGCACTTTCTAATGGGCAAGTTGCGCAAGTGTTGGACCTCCATTCTTTTCCAAAGCAGAGTCTCCATCCGACCTCTCAACCTCAACCACAAAGGAGTCAACCACAACAAAGGAACCCAGACCGACGACCATATCAGACGATACAAGGAGGAAAACACTATCAGTTATCACCAAGCAAGAGGCAAGAGACAAATATGGGTGCCAAAAGGACAGAAATCACTGACAGATTTCAACAATGCACACAATAACAAGAAGAAGTTACGATAGAATCAGAAGCAATATCCAAAGCCTTTTCGACCTTCTTCTATGAGTATGAACATTCGATAAATTTGGATCGCCAAGAAGTACCTTATGAATCGACCCATACCCATGCCAATTTGGATACCCAAACAGTGTATTATAGCTCAACCCTCAAGCCATGTAATATATGCCCCTCAGAAATCTCTTCATCCTTCAATACCACCACATCCGATATCACCTTTTGTCCCTCAGTAGAAACATATCACCCGCTCAGAAACTCTTAGGAAATGGATACCGAAACATATCCAAACGTCTTCTCCGACCCCCTTATCTAACATTACTCCCATCCGGACTAAACACTAGCCTTGTAATAACTCGTTCATGACTGAACCTTGTACAAATCCACACACTATAACCCAACATCACTTGTAATAACATCTCATCAAGAAATGTATGCATCATCTTAAGCATGTAGGTGTCTAGAGACCTGCATTAGTTTTGCAAAAATCATTCCATAAACCACATCACAACACTCGGCTACACCGATTACACATCGGTTATGGAAAGGGATTGTGGTCTCACTTTAATGGGATCATGATTAATTTCCATACTAATGTGTTAATATTTTGTAGCAGATCTACTACACACTCGCATCATTCCTCATGCAAGCAGAAGGACCATCTGAAGCTGGCCCTGTTGTCAGGATCTTGCTCACGCGCAAATAGAGGTTACAAACGTAGAAAACACACAGAAGAATAGGTGCAACGAGAGATGAGAAAGAACGCAAGATTGGGTGTAATCTCCCCCCATGCACTCTGTTTCGACAGTGCACAGAGTGCATGTATTTATAGGAATTTTGATTACATAAAAAATAGTGGTTACATGAGGGCGGCTTCGAAAAGCAAGCGTGAAACTAAAAGTTGGTAACTTTTACAGAAAACCATTGCTTTCAATAACAAAAACTACGGTCTACAATGACCCTTATTCTAACCATTACCTTTCTAACTGTTTCTAACAGTATAACCTTCTACGAAAGTTTATTTACAAGCTAAATAATAATTATTCTGATTATTGATATTCACCCTTTCACGCTTTGCACGCTTTGCACGCTCCTCACGAACCTTCAGCTGCTATATCAAAAACATCAAAAACACATTAATACATTAATAATTTAACACTCCAACAATTACTTGTTCAACACATTCCATAATTCATAACATGCCCCTCAGTTGATAAAATAATAAACATAGATAGCCAGTCACATGTTTCATCACTGAACGAAAAAAAAAGGCATGTGCCATGTAAAAACACATGCATGGAAATGTTCATAGAGGTGTTAAGTTATTAAGGGTATCTGTGAGATGCTGACATAGTCTTTCTAATGTATTTGAGCAAACATAACTTGAATATGCTCCTATAGACTAAATTGAATATGTAAATGCATCACAATTGTTAAACATGTAGGTTGAATTGTAAAGGTAGAAATGAATCCTTAAACTCTTCTTGAAAAGCCTTCCATGTGCATGGACAATCTGCACGACGACAAAGATCATTCCACCATAGCTGTGCTCATCCTACCAAATAATTGGTGGCAAACTCGATTTTCTTATTTTCTGAATATAACTCATCGGAATAGAAATCGTTGAATAGGGATAGCCATGATAAGACAAATCGGCCATCTTTTTGTCCGTCAAATTGAAGCATAGCATAACGTTCTTGTATAGCTTGCTGAAGTGCTTGAAGTTCTTGGTGCATGATCTCTAACTCTTGCTCGAATGAAACTCTAGGTAAAGGTGAATTACTGAAATCTTCCATGGTGCTCTTGGACCCTTAGGCTAGTGCTTTCCTCTTGGGATGTTCCCTCAGGAAATGTACCTTAGCAGAGTGTACCCTGTCTGGATGTACCCTGATGTACCCTGACAAGATGTACCCAGTCTCGATGTACCCTGTCTGGATGTACCCTGACAAGATGTACCTTGTGTGGATGTACCCTGGTGTACCTTGAGAAGTGTACCCTGACAAGATGTACCCTGAGACGCGCCGCGTCACGTCGCACCGTGCCCCCTTCAAAAGTAAAAACTGAAAGTTATGTTAAATTTATGAGGAAAGAACTTGAGTGACAACTCCAAGAGAGAGTGTAGTGGTAAAGCACTTCCCTTGAAATTAGGAGGTTGTGGGTTCAAATCCTCCTACCTTAGGGAATCTAAACTAGTTTATTGCCACTCAAAATTAAAATTGCCTCGCGCGTAGCCAACGGTCGCCAAGGGAGCCTTGGGTGCCAATGTTGCCAATGTATTGCCTAAGTTCTTTGCCTTAGTCGATGCCTTGGAGTAAGCCGAAGGAGTAAACGTAGGTGTAAACGTAGGTGAAAACGTAGGTTCCGGTTCTGGAACTGGAATAGAAACAGAAACAAAAACCGAAGACAAAGACGAAGACGAAGACGGAATCGGAATCGGAATCGGAATTGCGAACAGAAAACAGAACCCTCTGTATTGATGCATGCAGAGCTTTGAAACCACTGTTGTCAGGATCTTGCTCACGTGCAAACAGAGGTTACGAATGCAGAAAACACACAGAAGAATAGATGCAACGAGAGACAAGACAAAACGCAAGATTGGGTGCAATCTCCCCCCATGCACTCTGTTTCGATAGTCCACAGAGTGCATGTATTTATAGGAATTTTGATTACGTCAAAAATAGTGGTTACATGAGGGCGGCTTCGAAAAGCAAGCGTGAAACTAAAAGTTGGTAACTTTTACAGAAAACCATTGCTTTCAATAACAAAAACTACGGTCTACAACGACCCTTATTCTAACCATTACCTTTCTAACTGTTTCTAACAATAGAACCTTCTACGCAGGTTTATTTACAAGCTAAATAATAATTATTCGAATTATTGATATCCACCCTTTCACGCTTTGCACGCTCCTCACGAACCTTCAGTTGCTATATCAAAAACATCAAAAACACATTAATACATTAATAATTTAACACTCCAACAATTACTTGTTCAACACATTCCATAATTCATAATAGGCCCCAGTGTACCCATGGCAAATATTGGCGAATTACTAGCTGAACCACATCCTACGGCTCAACCACCAGAATTTCAGGGATTTCCAGGACCTATGCGAATTGACGATCCTCCTAGGGGATATACTCAAAGGGTTCATTGCAACTCTCATTGGTTCCAAGGTTTAGCAGGCCCATTGGCGGATGCAGATTTCCTTTTTGAGGCCAATTTGACTTTTGATACTCGTACGTGGGGCAAGTACTAGTTTTTCTCAAGAGAGTTTGAAGCACTACAGAACACAGAAGACCTGAAGCATGTTTGGGCAAGAGCTCGCTTCACTGAATACTTCAGTGATCCATTACCTAAACCAGATTTCTATAGATGCTATTACCTAGTAACCACATTGACAGATTCAGAAAACAAGGATTTGCCGGGCACATTCATTCTGCCGTCCTTGGTAAATGACCCGCCCTTTAAGAAGTTTTATCTTTCCAAAGACCTGATTAGAGCTGCAATCAAGATACATGGAAGGCATACTCCGACAGAGCGAGAAAGGCTGATTCCAGAGCCTATGAAGCATGGAGCTGTTACAAAATGGGAAGATATTTTGGCAATCACATCTGAGCTCTCTAAGCCATTAAGAATCTGTATGCAACATTTTGCGTTTCCAGCTTAGGATCGATTCACCATGCCCCATAAACGTATTTGGTTTGGACTGTACTTATCATGCATTGGACCCCAAACTGTAGATTTGGCAAGCTGGGTCATTGATCAACTATACTTAGCACAACACAGATGGGAAAGGAAGAAGGTAATCCATGGATGCTGCACTCTCACAAGGATTATGTATATGTGTTTGGCATATGACTTGCCAATAGAGCGTGCGATGACAAGTGACGAGTTAAAGGCATTTAAAGGGACAACCAAGAAAGCTAGAAAGTCCAGCAAGGGACGAGCAGGAAAGCGCATGCGAGGATCTATCCCATGCCTTCAAGTTCCAGAGTCCCCTTCTCCTCAACCCTCTCCAGAGCAATCTCCTACAGAACCCATTGCAATGATACAACCTATTCGCATACACCTATCATGACCTCTCATTACTGAAGGCACTACTAGTGCAGTTACCTCCCAGGCAACTACCGTCCAGGAACCTACCACCACTACAGCAGAAAGTCCCACCACTATTTGTGCAGAAGCGTTTTCTTTTCCGATACCTAACCTAGAAGCTGAACCCATAGATACATTTGATTTTGAAATGTCGGATGCTTTCTCAAATGAATTTCAATTTTCTAAAGGCCAGATTTTCTCTCAGGAATATGAACGACCAAGCTACCCTACCACTCCACCTGATCAACCGCAAGGACAAGTAGTATCCAGCTCAGAAGCAGAAAGGACAGAAACAAATGATGACGACGGAGATGATGAAGCTAGTCAAGGAAGCCAGGAATCCCAAGAGAATGTTTAGACGGATGAACAAGAACAACATACTGACACTCAAGGTGACACTAGCACTTATGAAGATGAAACATTTGAAGCAGCCGCCTATACACTAGTGATTAAGAAGGTATACTGAACAATGGAAAAAGTTTGGGTGTGCAAAAAGCTATCTGAGGAAGAAAGCCAAGCGCTTATAGAACAAGAAATTGTCACGGGAGGCTTTGAAGAAGCATACATCAAAGGCTTCAGAGAACTCATTAAGTCGGTAGGCACAAATGAAGCATTAAGATATTTGCAGTGAAAGCCGTTACCGCAGTTTGACCCGCGCAAAGTTCGTTTACTAACAAAACCTGGTCAATACATTCGTGTACCAACAGATGCCCAGTCATCATAATAGGGGAGGGAAGCGCATCTCATTCCTGAAGGCTCCTTGGCAGAAGAAACTATTGTCATCGACTCCTCGCCCGACACTACTATTGTACATACCACCATTGTTACCAAAGTACCCACTGCTCCTCCTTCACCTCCCATCCATCCAGTCTCTCCTATACACCCTACCTCTCCCAGACCTTCCACGTCTTTGGATAGTGCTGTCGCAAAAGCCCTTCTTGCATCCATTCCTCTCACCCTTCCCGCACCTACGCAACCTAGCTTACCTCCTCGAACATCCACCTTTCTATCCAACCCATTTCCCCATCCATCCTTCCCTTCCTTCCCTACACCTCCAAGACCACTATTTCCATTTCCACCTCCATTGACTTTCTCCCCAGTCTCACCTGCCCGAACCACTGTAATTCTTCTTTACCCTTTCCACCAAGCAGTACAAGAGACCCCATCTATACATTACTCTGCCACTTTTGTAAATCTTGTATTTACACCCACGCACGCACCCACTATCACTCCATTATTCACAATCACGGCACTCGACACCACATCTAATGACATGGATATATCATCACCCACTGCACCACCACTCATTTCATTCATGACCCCACCATATTTAGGCACATCACATTTTTCCACTGTCACCACTGCATCCACCTTCCCATCCCTATTTCCCTTTCCCCTTGCATCAACACCCACACCCACAGCATCTGCATTCACCACACCATTAATTTTATCTCCCACCATCGACACTGCATTTTGTCAGATGTTCACATGCATGACACAAGTAAGAGATGAGTTTGCATCTCTTGGAACTAGTTACCAGACGCTACAGACGACAACGAACGATTTACGGTCGCAGCTCAATTCACTGTCCATCGAGAATGCATCTCTTAACACCCTATACCAAGAGCTCCACGAGGCCTATCATAAAATGGAACTAGAAAGTGAAGAAAAGACAAAAGAGGCCATCACTGACATAGACAACTTGTTAAGGGCGCAGACTATTCGCAATGCCACGCTTAGGAGAAACATGAGACTACACAGACACCACTTAGCCGTAGCTAAAGAAGAGAACCAACGTCTACAAGAACAGAATAGAGAGAACTTGGAAGCTGCTCTAGATCAACCAGACGAGCCCTTGAGTCCCAGTCGCTTCAAAGCTCTCCCCTCTGAATCATGAAGATGTTATTGGAAGATCATGTCAGATTATTAGAGGAGGAGTGGCTCAATTACCCATACTTCACTCCACCTCGTGGACCACCAACTGTAGGATACATGATGGCAACGATTTGCCACTCGCTCCCTCGTTTAAAACATATGGACGATGTAGCAGCACATATGACTGTCAAAATCTTTGACATGATTCAGATGGTATTCAAAGTCTTCCGTCGCGTCAAGGCTCCACATGTGAACACCCTGGGTTTCGAGCATGGCAACCAAGATTTAGCATATGACATGAGCAGGACACCATCGCTCCGGGTGTGTTATGCTTGGCACTATCGAATCAAATACTTATCGGCATGCTATAAGCAGACCTTCGAAGAAATGTTCACCACAGGTTCTTGGGAGTATCACTCAAAAGTGTTCATAAGTAGGCCTACACATCTACTACAATTATTTGCCTGTGAACAACTGGTATACTCCACACACTACAAACTCCTGCCATCAGATGAACCGCAACCAATAGATTGGGAGAAACTCGAGGCAGATCTGGCCCGAGGAATTCGCATATCAGAGCACACCCTCGCTCAGGACCTCCTACAGAATTACATCCGACAGACCCCACAACAAGGTTCTGTCAAGGACGATAGAAGCGAGAGGGAGGGGGATGTTGGCAGTAGCCAGAGGCATAGAAGATGCGGAATCATGTGAAGATAGAGCACAACAAAGTAGCCGGGAGCCAGTGGAATTATTTTCTAAAACAAATTTGTTTCAAAATAATTTTCAAAAACCTCCAACAGTGATTTTCATCACTATTGTAACATATGTAACATAGAAAAACCCTTTTAGTAAATTGTAGCTCCATTTTGTGCAAGCCGAGGAGTCCTCGAGCTTGAGGAGCTTAGGTAGAATGAGCCTACCAATTTTGGCTATTTTTAGAAACCTTTTACCCTTTCAAATAGCACATAGAACCTATTTTTTAACTATCCCGGTCACTAGATGTGAAACCCATCAAAACTAGTCTAAAAACTATAAATAGAGCTAGAGAGCTCATTTTTGAGGTTAGATTGTGTGAGTAGAGAAGAGCTTAGAGCTATTTTGAGTTTGTAATTGATCTTAAGCAATAGAGTCTATTATCCTACCTTCCATTGTGTCTTGCTTATCTCCTACATGTGTGTGTGTGTATGTGTGTGCATCTCTATGCTTCTCACCTTCACTCTCACTTCATCTCACATTCACGATCTTCATATCACTCCTATCTCTTCTGTGGATTGACATTAAGGAGGTGGAGCTTCTTAACGTGGTTCTCACCATTGTGCTAAAGCAACAATCACCTTCAAAATCAAATGTCCATGTGATCCTAGATAGATGCAACGATTGTTATTCAAAGCCGAACAACACTCAACTTGGAATCTAGGTGTGCATTCGATCTGTTAAACGCGCGTTTGCCGTCAGAACGCATTTAAACTCTATTCAGGTTCTTGGGAGTGGAAGGGGTCTGAATAATCAGAGGCCCTATACTTGATTTTCCCAAATGAACGCTCATACTATAGTACCGTAATGTTAAACCTCTACTAACACGAGTTACTATCAATACTCTGATTTGTTCTATCACAGATTTCCGACTCATACATAGAATAAGACTTCTCAGTAACCGGCACACAAGGTAAATACTATCGTAATACAGACTCCCAATAATTAACTTAACGGAACAGTGATTCAATTACTGCAAGCACTATCATAACACAGTCCTTTCCGCACAGGTGCAACAAGCAAACAAAGATAGAAAAGACACAGTATGACTCAGAGTTTTCCAAAAACAACACAACGTAACTCCACAGATGTATCGCCCAGACAGACAATCTGGCGATCTTCTGGTCGTCATCAAAAGTGTCTTTTCATTGCTTTATAAATGGTTACATCTCTTCGCAGCGACCTCTCAATTCGTGCGGAATATGAAAAGGAAAAAGGATTTACAATTGCCAATCCGGTGGCTTACACTGGCACGCACGGTGGACTTGAACCCGCAGATATACAAAATTCTATGGTTTATCTATTATACAGTGTATATACATTGTTATAGCTAATTTAAATGTCTGGGAAATTTTCTTTTTCAATGAATCTAACATCTGCTTCAGGATCTCTGGTTCTACTAATTGAGCATCAGTCGTAGAGAGCTTAAAGAAATTACTTGGCTCATCAAAATTTCTGCCTGTGTTTGCAGAAAGGCTTCCTGTAAGTAAAAATCATTTGATAAAGCTGCATCCCGGTTCACTTTAATGTCTGCAATCTGTTTATCAACGCTAGATAGTCTTTCTGCTTGAGCACCCAGTTGGTTCTCTCTTCTTTACAACTCTTGAATTTGAAATTGAATAGTCCGGTAGTAAGCATCGCGCTCTCTTCGAATTGCTAGGATCTCTTTCTGGAGCTGAGCGACCAACATCATCTGCGTTTTAAGAGCAGAATTGGATTCAGTCAGGGTGGCATTTGCGAACTCTAGCTCTGTATTGGTTTGTTTTAGTAAAATGGACATTTCCTATCCTTTTTGCACTGCTTTAGCCAATTGATCTCTAGTTTCCTTTAACAAATATCCTAGGGCTATGCGAGCATCCTCTTTATCTTTGACTAACTATTTCAATTGCAAGATCTCTGCATCAGCATCACATAACAAATCATCTTTTCCTTGAGTCTCAGCTAGCACCTCATCTTTCTGATTAATCAATGATTCCTGTTCGGTAATTGTAGCCTGGAGCTGTAATATCTATTTATGCAGAGCATGATTTTCTGCATTTACTATATCTATTTCTTCCTGGAGTGGACTAATGTCTGCTTCAAGAATATCTACTTTATGCTGGAATTCGTCTCTAAGATTATCAGTAATCTCCTTCATCTGTGCTGGTAATTGCTGCGATAGATGAATCAACATGTGACCCATGGATGCGAGCTCAGAAATCATAGGAATCAAAGGAATCGAAAGAGGAGGACGTGGTTGAGATGAAGAAGTTGTCAGGAGTTGATGAGAATTGGGTGGAGAGTAGTTAGGTGAAGAGGATGAGGAATCGGGTGCATTAGGTACAATTGGTGGAATAGGGATAAGAGGTTTGAGTGGAGGCACGGGTGGAGGAGTGGAGTTCAGATTGTTGGTTGCTTCGGCAAGTTGTTGCAAAGTCACGTTTGGTTGAGCAATGGCAGATTCTACTACTGTAATCAACTCTGCCAAAATCTCTGCAACAATAACCTATGTAACTTCGTGTACCTCTTGTTTGGACTGCTGCTGCGATTCTTTGTTAGAAGATTTGTCGTCAGAATTGGTCACACTTTGCTCTTGTTGGTTGTTTGGAGATGACTCCGCTGATGAATCATGATGCATCAAAGTAGCTGTGTCGTGGAAAGTCTCTTCTTCATGTCCTTCTTCTTCATTTTCAGCGACGGAACCCTTTACTTGACTATCAAAAGAGCTTATTCTGATTCGTTTTCGACGGAGGAGCTGGAAGATTTCTTCGTCATCTTCTTCGTCGTCTTCCAGTATCTGAGCAGATTCCTCATGATATAAAATTGGACCTCGTGGAGGTGGTTGCGCTGCTTGGATGGTCGAAAACAGAAAACTGAGTATGTGTGGAAGACGGGAACGTGGCATATCTCCTTTGTTAGCCTGCTTAATAATCGCAATGCATTCACGGTGAATGCGCCGGAAAAATAGGAAGCGAAATTGATAGGCTCTCGAGCAGCCATATCAATTACTGAATAGAATGGGTGAGATATCCCATATGTACGTTTCTACAGGTTTAAGATGGCTACTAAAAATTGTAAGGCTGTTCTTTCAGGCTCAGGGCGACAGAGTATAGCATACTCATTTGAAGAGTACCTAGGGAACAATTGAATCATGGTAGCAATTGGCAGATTTGGGCCATTCTCTCGAACTTCCGGAGAGAGTCGAAAAGCATCAGCAAAGGACTGTAGGGTGATTACTACCCGAGATGGTAAGGAAGTAATTGGCCAACTCTGCTCCGTAACAGGTGTGGCAGCGATGGCGGCAATTATTTAGGCATAAAATGGGTGACATTCCACTGAATGCCAAGGCAATTCAGCGAAATTAGACAACCCACGGACGCGCAAGAATTCACCCACATCCACAGGGAGTCTGTCACGGAAGGTAGCAAAGCTTGCCAGGGCTTCCATGATGCACACAAAACGTAGCACAAAGACACAGTGAATACAGGAAACACAAAGCACATAGATTACACAGACACAATAGCGATTAACAACGAAACAAAAGAGATTAAGTAGATACTTGGCAGTGTGAGGCAATCGAAATTGTTAATCATCGCACGATGTTGAGATGATAACCTTCATAACTACGGTGTGCATGCATGAGCGGAACGATAATGCAGGGCGGCTGTTGATCATAATTAGGTATCAAAACGAGGATATTTACAGACTTATTTTATTAATCACGCAAAAATAAAAAGGAAAAGAAAAGAAAAGAGAAAAAAAGAAAAAAATACACAGGCAACCACAGAACACTTCAGTGCGAATCAGGCGCTTGATGATACGGCCTCAACTTTGAACCATTTATCACTTTTGGAAGAGGAATTCCGGTCAAAGTAGTCAACCAAAAAGTAGCTGGGCCCACTTGTTCAGTAATCGACTAAGGACCAAACCATCGTAACTTTAATTTTCCAACAGAACGATTTGATTTTGCATTATAAAACAGCACAAGTTGTCCTACCGTAAAAACTGGAGTTTTAAGATACCGATCATGTGTACGAGCTTGCCGCAACTGCACTTCTTGAAGAGTCGGAAAACTTTCCCAGCGATGCTCATCTAATTCTCTGAGTGTGTCCAACTGAAATGGTAAAGATTCTTCAGGTAACAATTTCTAAGAGATGGCCACATGTAAGCTTGGTACTACAAGTTCCATTGGTGCAATTGCCTCCATTCCATATGCAAGTTTGAAAGGAGTTAGTCCGGTTGCGGCCTTGTATGTAGTCAGGTATGCCCATAATACTGCACGTAGTAACTTATTCCATCTTTATGGTGATTCCACAATCAATTTTCGAAGCATAGTCAACAACGTTTTGTTTGTACTTTCAGCTAAGCCATTAGCACGAGGATAATACGATGAACTAAATTTATGCAGAATCTGAAAAGTGTGTGTAAGCACTCGCATTAAATTGTTGACAAAGTGCGTTCCTTGATCTGTTACAAGTTCCAAAGGTAATCCATATCGTGGGAATACGTCTTGCATTAGACATTTTGCCACCGAAACAGCTGTGGCGGACCGCAAAGCCCAAGCTTCTGCCCATCTGGTAGCATAATCTATGCATGTCAGAATATATCTGTTGTTGCTAATGATTGCTAGAGGTGTGATTGGTCCAATAAAGTCAACACCCCATTTCTGAAAAGGTTCTAAAGGTAAGACAGGCTGCAGAGGAAAGAAATGGCGTTGTAAAGGCTGTCCATATCGCTGAGAGTTGTCACATTGCTGCACAAATTGAGATACATCTCTGTACATAGTAGGCCACCAAAGCCCACTTTGCAGAATTTTTCGGTGCGTTAAATTTGCTGCAAAATGTCCACCAGAGGGTATGGAATGTGCCAGAGCGATTACTGAGTTTACTTCATGTGGAGGAATACAACGAAGTAAAACCCCAGTGTGATCCATATAATACAACTCTCTGGCAATCAACCGGAATCTGCGATTGTAAACTGCAATTTTTCGGCGCATTGCAGGGGAAGTTTGAGGAGGAAGACATCCATCAGTAAGAAAGGTTAATAATTGATCATAGTAATTAGGTGTCACAGGAGGTTGTGCAGCTTCATTACTAGTCATTTCAATAACATAAATTGCTGGTGTGGTGTCATCAACACCGACCGGAGCTTCACCGGAATCTAACCGAGAGAGAAAATCTGCTAATGCATGTGTAGTGCCGGGTCAATGAATTACTTCATAATCGAATTCTTGTAACAATAAAACCCAATGTGCCAAGCGGCCACCTAAATGCTACTACCGAACCAGATATACTAGCGCAGCATGATCTACATGAAAGATGAATTTTCGGCCTAGTAAATAATGCCGGAATTTCTTTACAGAATACACTAAACCAAGACATTCTCTTTTAGTGACTTAATAATTCTTTTCAGCACGAGCAAGCCTTCGACTTGCATAATAAACAGACCTAAACCACTTATCAGTTTGTTGCATTAAAACACTTCCAATGGCTATATCTGATGCGTCTACAAAAGCATGAAATGGGCGTTCCCAATCAAGAGGTTGTAGAATTGGAGCCTGCGTTAATAATCTTTTTAGACGATCAAATGCAGTTTGACATTCCGATGTCCAATCAAATTGTCGAGGAGTACTTGTGATTAGTCGATTCAGGGGTATTGCCAAATGGGCAAGCCATCGTAAATGTCGACCATGCCACCTGACTTGACCCATGAATCGCATGACTTCTTTTGGTGTAGTAGGCACAGGTGCTTCTAACACTGCTACAATTTTGTCTGGATCAACTTGTATGCCCTGTGCAGATACAATGTGGCCAAGGAGTTTACCACAAGAAACCGCAAAGACAGATTTGGTGGGGTTCAAACAGAGTCGGTATTCTTGGCATTTTTCAAAGCAACACCGTAAATGATACAGGTGTGCAACCATCTTACCGAATAAAGAGAAATCATCTAGATATACTTGCATAAAAGAAGTAAGATAGGGTGAGAAGATTTCCTGCATACATCGTTGAAAGGTACTAGGAGCATTTCTTAATCCAAACCACATGACTGTGCAAGCAAAAACACCCCAATTTGTAATAAACACTAATTTCGGTATATCTTGCTCAGCCATTCGGACCTGGTTATAACCACTATAACCATCAAGAAATGAATACATTTCATGCCCAGCCACTCTGTCCAGCATGGTGTCAAGAAATGGCAGAGGAAATGGATCAGGTACGGTAGCTGCATTTAATTTCTGGTAATCGACACATATTCAAAGCTGCTTGTTTTTCTTTGGTACGATTACAATCGGGGAGATCCACTCAGCGTGCTCAATGGGTACAATGAATCCTACCTTTAATAGGCGATCAAGTTCTACTTTGACATGTGCTGCATAGTTAGGGTTCATACGGTAGCTAGGTTGTTTAATCGGCTTGGCTTTTGGTTTGAGCATTACCCTATGTTGATAGATGCAAGGGTCCAGACCTTTCATATCACGATAATCCCATGCAAAAACATCAGAGAATTCACGAATAAGTTGGATCAAATCTGCTTAAAATACTTCAGACAATCCTTCCTTTATCTTGACAGGTCGCGGATTTACTTCATCTCCCAAATTATAGGTGATTAACTGATCTTCGAGAACATAGAATTGACGAGGTTTGCCTGGATTTTCACCTGACTGTAAAAGATGTTGTAGAACGGCTTCTTCCATGGCAACAGTATCTTTTGTCTCCACTTCTTCATAGGCACCACCGTACAGGCTGCCGGACTCCAGTTATCTACAATAGATTGCAGATCTACAGTACCTAAGGAAATCAGATCTTCATTGTTCTTCAAAAATGCTTCTTCTTCATCGTCAGATAAGCTATCCAACATGCGGACAGGCTCTGCTACATATGGTCTGGCATGTAATTTACAGGGCTGAATAGCATCCAATTTGACAACATATTTACGGTGATTGTCCTTAAAAGTAAGTTCCTGTGCTGACCAATCCTGAATAACCTTAGCTTGTTTCAACCAGGGTCGGCCGAAAAGAAGATTATAATCGAGACCGATAATTCTAAGACGACAAAGGTTATCTTAAACGTTGTACCCTGCAAAGTTATTGGGACAATCCGTACGAGTCCAACTGGATGAACTCGAGATTGATCTGCCATCCTAACGCAAAATTGAACAGGCTCGATTTGCGTCCATCCCAACTTTTTACAAAGCGCTGTAGTGGCTATATTTACACCAGACCCACCATCAATTAGTACTTGAGTAATTTTGTGATTTTTGTACCATACCGTAATTAAGGGGACCGAATGATCCACCGTAGAATCAGTTTCCGGTTGTACCGTTGTTGTCGCTGGAATGCAGGAAGATCCAGGACTGAGCTGTTGTTGGAATTGCTGCCAAACTCCCGGTACTAGTGCAAGTAACTGTCCAAGAGGGAGAGTAATGGATGTCTTAGATAAAATTTCCCATGCCTGATCTGTTTGAATTGTACTTTTCACCGATTCTAAAGATGATGCGCCTGTTACAGGGGTAGAATCTTGTTCTTGCGATCCTTCTTTTGGCAGTGGAACTTGGGTTACTGGAATGGGATCTGGAAACACTGTAGGCTCTTTGGTGGTCCATTGACTAGCTTTGTCATACATTCTTTGTTGTTCATGGATACCAGGTTCAAACACTTCTGCTGCTGGTTGTAACTGCTTACCAGATCTTGTTTGAATCACTGCGGCCTGAGTTTCTATTGGTGAAATATATACCATATTGGTCATAGGGTTCTGACGCTCTTTCTTCCTCTGATCATATTCAACTGCATCTTTATAGAATCTGTGTATGTGGCCTAACTCACCGCAAAAATGACAGCGAGGGGGTGGCAAGGAATTATTTTCCTGTGATGTTCCTGTCTGCCATCGATTTGTATTGTAATTTGTATTCCGCTGTCCTCGATAATTTTTGTATCCTTGTTGCTGATTATTTCTCATCTGAGGTGGTACATAATGGGTGGTCGGCTGCCCAGGTTCTTGTATAATAGCATTTACGATTGCTGGTCCCTGCACTTTGGCGTTATAAGCATAGTTTTCGGTGGAATGTTCAGTTGTATTGCACATAGCGCAATACATCTGATTAAGGGCACATGTGACACTGGTATGCCTTGGATTCTTGCACTTAGTGCAGTACATTTGTCTAGCCGGATCCTCTGCAACACTTTTACTGGGTTTTAACCACTCCAAATCTTCGGTAAAGCCTCCAACCTTATGCTTGAGCTGCAAAGCCATTGCAATAACCGCATCTAATGTCATAGCTCCCACACAACGGATGATCATAATCTGTCTAAGTTGCGCAGTCAAACCATTAATAAACCACTGCGTGATGACATCATCCGATAAATTAGCATGTGCTGGCGGTAGTTGTCTCAAATGAGTTCTAAATAGGGTGGCATATTCCTGCACTCTTTGATTCAGCTTCTGTCTATTGTTCTGCAGGTAATCGAAAATTTTGGCAGGATTCTTCTTCAACTGGAATCTCTGCAAAAACGCATCCCTTACCGCTTCATAGGTGCCGAAATGGTTGATATCATATTCTGTAAGCCACCTGGCGGCTTCATTAACTAGTGTTGACTGGAATACTATGGCCTTGTATGCCGAATCGGGTGGATGATTAAGTACTGCATAACTAATTTCAAAGGTACGTACATGAGCATCAGGATCATCACCTGGAAATCTACCGAATTTTGTGTAGATGACTCCTGTTGGAACCGGAGGAGGTGGAAGTAACTGTTGCTGTTGTTGTTGTTGTTGTTGTTGTTGTTGTTTTTGTTGTTGTTATTGTTGTTGTTATTGCCCACTCATGGTGCTAGTGGCAGTACTGTTACTATTTCTTGAGTGTTGAGGATGTGGTTCCGGTCCTTCGGAGTCTGTATGATTAGACTGCTCTCCTTCCCGTTCGAAAATGGCACTCAACCTCTTACGAATTTCTAATTCGAATAGCTTATCCTCTTCTACGGTATCAAACGTAGGCAAACTTGCTCCGAACAGTGGTGTTCGGAATGAAGATCCACTGGGAAGTATAACACTATCACCGGAAAATTGTAAATTTTCTGCAACCAGGACCGAACTACCATCGGAATTAGTGAAACTTTCCCCAATCCAGGGTATTCTTTCACCTTCAATGACCTCTCTGGATAACACACCTCTATCCGTAGAGAGATTTGAATCTTGACCAGACGGTGTCGGATCAACTGCACATTGTGTTCCTGTGGACTCCAAAGTTACTGTCTTTGCTGCAGACTGCACCGAGATTTCATTGGAATTTACCGGAATTGCAGTATGTTCCACCGGAACGCTACCAGAATCACTACTAATATGCTTCGCTTCTTCGACGACCAGACCTAACCGATCTGTGCTTCTTCCTCTTGGGGGTGTCCTTCACAAATTTGGTACCACCCAAGGCTGTCTGTACTTCGGATACGACTTGCCAGACCGAGTAACCGGCGTATATCACCTTTGCTACACTTGCGTACTACTCTATCTTACTGTCGATTTACAATCTATGGTTACCTTCCCACAATCACTGTGCAACACTCTATTGCCACTTTCCCACAACTAATTTGCAACATTCTGGTGCCACTTTCCCACAGACAACGCCAGTGTTAAATGCGCGTTTGCCGTCAGAACACGTTTAAACTCTATTCGGGTTCTTGGGAGTGGAAGGGGTCTGAATAATCAGAGGCCCTATACTTGATTTTCCCAAATGAACGCTCATACTACAGTACCGTAATGTTAAACCTTTACTAACACGAGTTACTATCAGTACTCTGATTTGTTCTATCATAGATTTCCGACTCATACATAGAATAAGACTTCTCAGTAACCGGCACACAAGGTAAATACTATCGTAATACAGACTCCCAATAACTAACTTGACAGAACAGTGATTCAATTACTGCAAGCACTATCATAACATAGTCCTCACCGCACAGGTGCAACAAGCAAACAAAGACAGAAAAGACACAGTATGACTTAGAGTTTTCCAAAAACAACACAACGTAACTCCACAGACGTATCGCCCAGACAGACAGTCTGGCGATCTTCTGGTCGTCACTGAAAATGTCTTTTCATTGCTTTATAAATGTTTACATCTCTTCGCAGCGACCTCTCAGTTCGTGCGAAATATGAAAAGGAAAAAGGATTTACAATTGCCAATCCGGCCGCTTACAGATCTTGCACTCATCGGACGGCTACAAAGGACTCAACTTTTTCATATCAGCATGAAATATGGTAGACCATTAGATCTTGGACAATGAAGGGTTGTGATAGACTGTGCTTTCAACCTTCTCTCTCTACTGCACCATTCAAAATACTCATGCAATCATTATGGTCCCCCATGCCATTTAATCATGATTGCTCAAAAGAACATATCCAATGGTCTAAATTAGATTCATCCCATGATCCATTTGAAGCCTTTTTTCTCTTATATTTTAATGAAAAAACCACGAGTGGTATTTTGTGTCCCCTTAATCCTTGACAATCTTAATTTTAATCCCTAAAAATTAGGGATCCTTACAACACCCATGCAAGGCTCACTTTTTCCCCTAATGGAGAGCACCGAAGAACCCTTAGACCCTCTCAAGTGGTCAAGGCAATGAAGAACTATTTTGATCGATTCGGAGATCCTTATGATCATGTGGCAGAGTTCATATAAGTGTTAAGAGCTAAACAGGTTGAGGACTTGTTCACATAGTTCAAGGCATTTGGTTTGACTCTCAAGGGTACTACCTTAGCTTGGTTTCAACCCCTAAATAGTCACAATTACCGAAACATGGGTCAATTGCTAGAAGAATTCATTGTAGAATCCTCCAAGAGCGGCATCAGGCATAACACCTCATCCTTGATCCACAACTTCAAGCAAACACCTCAAGAAACAGTGCAACTTGCAAGAAGATGGTTCAGACAATACTTAGAAAGATGCCCTATTCTAGAGTTACCCACACTGGCCAAACAAGTGGGCTTGTTTTTAGATGGCTTACTAAGCACCAAGTTAAGATCATATGTGTACTTGAAAGAGCCTAGATCCATAGAAGAGTGTGTGCGAATCTGTATTGACATAGAAGACAATTTGGGTGAGGAGTTAGGATTGTCTAAAATCTAGAAGGATTCTGAGAGTTCTACTAGTCATACCTCACCGGAGATAGATGAGATAACTGAGCAGGCTGCCAAGAAGCTAGGAGTCCAAAATAGACAAACACCAAGGGTCACCCCATTGAATAGATGTTATACTTATGGAGGTGACCACATGGCTAATGTATGCCCAATGCAAAATTAGAATAAGAGAGAAATGAATGCTCCATATTGCACTATAGATAGAAAATACAAGAATCACACGCCTCAAGATTGTCCCTAGAATAGGAAGGTTGTTAGACAAACTTATCAGCAACCTTACCAATTGGGTAGATATCAGAATCAATACCAACAACCATATTATAGGCCACAACAGCAATATCAGGCACCATATAGGCCACAACCAGTCCTAGGAAACCAACCACTATGTCCTGCCAATGTGATTCTAGTTAAGTATAGAGTGGCAGATGAAAACCCTAATAGAACTTTGGTGCCACTAATCTCGTTCGTCTCAGAAAATGACTCTCATGCTCAGAGTTCTGACTACTCTCATGAGGATATTACACAAGCTTATTACACAGAGTCACCCGAGCATAGTGAGACTTCTCTATATCAATACGAGGCACCACCTATGGAAGCAAATTAGGATCAACAATACTCCAATATCATGTACACGAATCCTAACGCTAGTCCCCAATTGAGACAAATAAGACCACAAGCCTCTAGAGGACCATGTTTTAGTTGTTAGGGTGACCATTTCATTCATAAATGTCCCCACTCACTGACTCCGGGACAAGGTCAAAGCATCAAAATACATGGCTTTTGTCCTTAATGTGGCAAGGAACATCTCCCGAGAGATTGCCCAAGGAATCCCTCTAGTGTGCACAAGGTTACACCCATTAATGTGGTAGGCTTAGTGATGGATTCAAGTTGAAGCAGTAGTAATGTGGCTCCTATACAAGCATTTACTCGGGCACAAGCCTTACAACAGGCTAAACCAGCTGAACAATCGGAGTCAAGTGAATCAGGAGAGCCTAGTAAGAGGAAAACAAGAACATGGAAGGATAGCAGGGAGAGAGCCGATTGCAAGTGGAATAAAAAGCTATCTCAACTAGAAGAAAGTCTGAAAGATGCAAAAATAAAAATAGAAGACATAGCATCTCAAAACCCCTCACATGGCGAAACTCCATCCACTCCATCTCATCCCACACCACCAATCACTCTAAATAGACCACAACTAGGGTTTGATCTTGTAGATCCAACACTAGAAGGCTTAGACATGATGTTCAAGGCCTACTAGGCTCGACTTCAAGAAGGGCCAATAGCTGTAGACCTAGACAAGAGCTACCCTAGAGTAGATTTAGAGATTGAACGAACCAAAATGTGCATGAAAATGGTAAAACTAGCTCAGGCTATGCTTGAAACCAATCAATAGTTCAATCAGGCAGATTCTATCAAACCAAGTTTGCATTTCTAGGGCTTACTATAAAGATTCCAGCAGTTGGTAAACAAACCATAGGTTTCTTTACCTCCACAGGCTCAACCAGTTGCTGAAAGAGAAAGCTCACCACCAATGAAAGTTTATGTTCCTGATTCCATGGATGATGAAACACCTCTTTCAATTCAACAGTAGTCTCAAGAGTTCTTACAAGAAATACAAGAAGAGAAATGGACCAAGGAGAAGGATAATCGTCCCCCTATTCATGAAATTGATGAACTTCATGATCAATTTCCCCAAGACATTCCATCTATTTATGAAGATCAAGTAGAGCAACAAGAAGACGAGAGATTAGATTTTGAATCTAATTCTTTACAAAAGTTGCCACAATTCACATGCCCATGGGAATCTAAATCTCTCTAGATTAGAGCTCCTACAATATTGGTAAGAAATGAAGACTCAGTGGTTCCAAGGAACATTGATGTCATGAAGAACACTAAGGTTCAGTGTCATCTTACTGTAGAAGAGCTACTATAAGTAAAACCAGAGCTATGGAATCATGTGGCAAATCAAGTTCTAGAACTTGGTTCTGAGTTGTCCAAAGTAGGCTCTAAGCAAAAAGTCACAGAGATACCTCTAGAAAAAATAGGAGACATGTGTGAAGCTGAAGAAGGTAATACTTATCTTCCAATCACCTACCAAGGTTACACAACCAAAGCCATCTTAGACTCAGGTGTTGGTGTTGCGATTGCGGCCACCTCTTTGTGGAAGCAATGTGGCAAACCTGCATTAAGACCAACTAGAATGAAGCTTCAAATGGCAGATAGCCATGTTGAAATACCTCTAGGATTGCTAGAACAGATAGCTCTAACCTCTTGTGGTGTAAAGTTTGAACACATCTTTGCTATATGTGACTTTGGCAAAAATGTGAAGAGAGATGGTGGATGCAATCCAAAGATGAGTAGGTGCCGCTACAACCAGCTTCACACCAGCCAACTGAGACTTCAGAGTTGATTAGTAGACCCTTTGAGCTTCCTAAATCCACCAAAATATCAGCCAAGTACTTTGGAACATGTATCCCAAAAGTTTAAGTCAAGACAGGCTAGTTGCGAAATGACTAACTCCCAAAACTTGTTATTTTTGGACATACACCTGCTGGAAAAAATGAACAGTGCTCTCAACCTGGAAGGAATTAGAAAAATTCCTTTTGGGCATAGCAAATAGACTTAGCAAGCTTCCTATTCCAAGTTAAAACACTTCAAATGATGGACTGAGCACTGAGAACAAGTTTCATCAAGTTCTGGAACATTCCCACAATTCTCGGGGCTCTGCAGAGATAGACCAGTAAGCAGTAAAATGCAGATATCTCCAAAAGTATAAATCCAATGACCTTGAAAATTTATAGGTAGAAACTAGACAGTGAGAGCTATCCAACGCACTTTAAAACACTGAAAAAGGTTCAGTAATACTCGAGATATGACCTTCTGAAGTTACTGCTCTGAGTGAGTATAGCAGAGAACAAAACAGAGAGGTAGATGATAATAAATGTATAGATTCACATATGATTACAACCACATTGGCAATGAATCTTTGCACAATGGGAGTAGAATGATAGAGCTATGGAGTAAGCTCTTCAATCTCTACAAAATGACATGAAGTGGTCACGTACAAGGCTTGCTAATCGCCTCTTCCTTCTTGCTCCTTTTATAGCTATTCTTGGAGGGAGTTTTGAATTCGAATTCGAATGGCTCCACCTAAAAGTGATCCCCAAAGTTAGGAGAGATTCCCTCAGCTCAAAAATTCGTGATTTTGGTAGTTGGAGCCATGAGTTTGCTTTTACATCATGCATGAGGTAAGCCATCCTTTTACTTTTTTCTTTTTCCATTTACAAGAGATAAAATGTACTCTTTTACAAGAGGTGTTCACATGACTACTCATGTGACTTACAAATGAGGATAATATCAAGCATATCAAGCATGTAGGCTTGGGCAAAATGCACCAACAGCTCCCCCTCAAGCCTAACATGCTTGGCCTCCAAATAAGTCTTCAATTGTCCTTGATTTCCTGCAAACCAATCATCAACTTGAATCTACTTAATTTCATACCATCAAGAGCTTTCGTCAACATGTCTGCACATTGCATATCTGTAGAGACATAGGATAGTTGAATATCCTTGCTCAATAGCTTCTCCCTTACATAATGGTAGTGGACTTCAATATGCTTGGTTCTAGCATGGTATACCGGATTAGCTGCTAGATGTAGTGAGCTTGTGTTGTCACCAAAAATGTGAGGTGTTGAAGAATGAAGTCCAAGATCTGTGTACAAAGATTTTAACCACATGATTTCTTGAGTTGCATTAGCCAAACCTCTATATTCTGCTTCAGTAGAAGATAATGCCACGGTTGGTTGCTTCTTCGATGACCAAGAAATGATTTTTGAACCTGCAAATGATATATACCCTGATGTGCTTCTTCTATCATCTTTAGATCCGGCCCAATCTGCATCTGAGTAGACCTTTAGCTCAATATCTGAAGTATATGAATAAAACAAACCTTCATTCATGGTCCCCTTTAGGTACTTGAGGACTCGCTTGGCCGCTTCCATATGTGGTCTTCTCGGCTTATGCATAAACTGACTCAATATGCTAACACTATAGCATATATCCACCCTTGTGAGTGTTGCATAGTTCAAACTTCCAACCAAGCTTTGATAGCTTGTGATGTCTTCAATTGGCTCTCCTTCATAAGCACTAAGCTTATGATTTTGCTCCATAGGTGTACCTGCACACTTTGTATTTTCCATCTTGAACTTGACGAGCATGTCATGGACATACTTCCTTTGTGTGATGTATATACCTGAATCTGTGTAGATCAACTCCAATCCAAGAAAATAAGTGAGTGGTCCGAGGTCACTTATTTTGAACTCCTCCTTCATTTGACTCTTTACCTGTTTGATTCCTTCAAGATCATTGCCTGTGATAATAATATCATCAACATACACACATAAATAGATCACTTCAGATCCATTCCTCTTTATGAACAAAGAGGTATCCGCCTTGCTAGCTTTGAATCCTTGGTCCTGCAAATAAGTAACCAGTCTGAAATTCCAAGCTCTTGGAGCTTGCTTCAATCCATACAAAGCTTTCTTTAGTTTGCATACATAGTTAGGATGATGTGCATCCTCATATCCAGGAGGTTGTGCCATATACACTTCCTCAGAAATCCATCCATTCAAGAAAGCATTCTTTACATCAAGTTGATAAAGATTCCAATTTCTAGATGCAGCAAGACTTATGAGAACCCTAATTGTAGGCATTTTTGCAACAGGAGAGAAAGTCTCCTCATAATCAATACCATGGGTTTGAGCAAACCCTTTAGCAACTAACCTTGCTTTGTGTCTATTTATACTTCCATCTGGATTCCTCTTGATTTTGTATATCCATCGAGATCCGATTATCTTCATAGATGGCTTGTTAGGTACAAGCTCCCAAGTGTCATTCTCCTTCAAGGCTTCCATTTCTTCATCCATTGCATCTCTCCAAGCTTTCTTGCTTTGTGCTTCTTCGAATGTGGTAGGTTCTTCATTGGTTGAATCCTTTGCAATGTAGATTGAGTGCTTGGTGACCAAAGAAGTATCATAACCAAACCTCTCTGGTTTCTTCTTCTCCCTCGAAGACCTTCTAAGTGGTTGATGTGAGCTCTCGGGTCCATATGTAGCATCCTGCATCTTTGCTTTACCTTTGTTCTTCCATAGCTTTAGTCTTTCCAAGTCTTCTAGGTCAATCTCCGAATCACTTTCTTCAATCTGCTTTGGCTCCTTTGGTTGAAGTGATGGAAAATCTTCATCCAAGTCATATGGCAGCTTCACTTTCCTGTCATCATCAAACCATGATTTGTTTTCATCAAAAATTACATCTCTACTCACAGAAAATCCTTTACTGGTTGGATTGTACAATCTATATCCTTTTTGGTTTTGATCATAACCAATGAATACACACTTCTCTGCCTTGGGATCCAATTTCCCTCTTACTTGAGAAGGAATGTGAGCATAGGCTAAGCATCCAAAGATTTTACAATGCTCTAGACTAGGTCTTCTTCCATTCCACACTTCATATGGAGTGGTTCCATCTAGTGACTTAGATGGAAGTCTATTTATGAGATATGTGGCTGTCGACACAGCCTCTGCCCATAGGTAGTTCGGCAATCCCTTTTCGTTGAGCATGGACCTTGCAGCTTCGACGATAGCTCTATTCCTCCTCTCTGCTACACCATTGAGTTCAGGTGTATACCTTGTAGTGACTTCCCTTTTAATGCCTCTTTCATGCAAGAAGGCATCAAATTCAAAAGAGAAGTATTCTCCTCCACCATCTGATCTGAGTCGTTTCAAAGTCCTACCTGTTTGGTTTTCAACAAGAGCAATATACTTCTTAAAGCAATTAAACACTTCATCCTTGTGCTTCATGAAAAACAGAATGGTCCACCTGCTACAATCATCTATGAAAGACACATAATATCTTGAGCCTGATATAGATGGCTCCTTACTTGGACCCCACACATCCGTGTGCACTAGATCCAAAGGATTTTGATACATATATCCCTTCTTATTGAAAGGTTGTCTATGAGCCTTGCCGAGTTGACAAGCTTCACACTTATAAATCATGTGTTGCCTTGTGATATTAGGCAAACCAAGTACACTTTGGTCCCTGCAAATCTGTTTGAGTTTCCTCTCACCAATGTGAGCAAGCCTTTTGTGCCATATCTCCAACTCTGTTAGAGTTTGAGATCCATAGCTAAACAAAGCTATGTTCTTTGTATCTTCCACTTCAAAAGTGAAAAGCCTTCCTGTCTTTTCTCCTTTGGCAATCCTTCGAAAGCCTTGCCTTGGGTCTTCAACATATGCTCCAAATCGATTGAATCTAACCTGCAATCCTTTTTCAACAATCTGTCCAACACTTATTAAATTTTTGGTAATTGTAGGGACATACAAGACTTTGCTTAAGAGGTTCATATTCCCATCTGATGTCTTCACATTACCTATCTTCTCCACTGAGTGCTTTGTGTCATCTCCTGTCTGCACTTCATGCTTGTTATGAGGATCTTCCAAATCAGAAAGTAAAGCCACATTTCCTGCTACATGGTTCGAGCATCCCGAATCAATGTAAAATATGTGATCATCATCCTTACCCTTCTTTGTTGATAGATTCATAATCAATAATGAATCTTCTTGACTTTGGTCCTCTGCATAGTTATTGTAATCTCTTCTTCCTCTATGGCCACTTTGATAGTTGTTGTTGTTGTTGTAATTGTTGTTGTAGTAGTTGTTGTTGTTGTAGCCTCCATTGTACCTACCTCTATTTGATCCATAGCCACCTCTATTGAATCCTCTTCCTCTTGAGTTCCTCGGGTTCCTGAAACATTCTTCAGTAGTATGGTTAGATAAGCCACATATGTTGCAAGGTTGAGATGATTGGAATCTCCCCCTGCCTTGCTTTCCACTTCTGCCTCTTCCTCTAGCTCGTCCTCTACCTGCAAAGTTTGCTTGGAAAGAGCTTCCTTCATCTTCATTCTTTCTATTCTTTGACTTGTCCTTGACCTTAGCTTTATCAGAATATAAGGCAGAAGTTTGATTACCTCTTGAGGACTCACCACCTTTGCTAATCTTTGCTTCATGAGTGAAGAGTTGGCCCATGAGTGTGTTGAGGTCGGGTACATGCATATCCATGTATAAATCCATGGCTGTTGTGAATGACTCCCACTTGTCGTCTGCTTTGATTCCATTCATGATTTGTCTTATGATTTGCTCCTCTTCAATTACCTCTCCAATGCTTCCAAGTTGGTCGGAAATCTCCTTCATCTTTGTGACATAATCAGTCACATTTTGCTTCGGGCTTTTCTTCATTGTTGTGAACTCCATCCACAATTGGTTCTTCCTTGCTCGAGTGTTGGAAGAGAAGAAAGAAGCAAGTGCATTCCAGGTTTCTCTTGATGTCTTGCATCCCTTGACATGAGGTAAAAGAAAATCAGAGATTGAGTTTAGAATATAGGACCTTGCAAGTGCATCCTTCGAACACCAATTCGAAAGTCCTTCCACTTCTTCATGTGATGGTTGCCCTTTGTTCCTCATGGTTGGCATTGCTTCATCTCCGGATATGAATCCATATAGATTCCTCCCTTGAAGGTAAGCCTCCATCCTTAGAGACCATGCCGGATAGTTGTTTCGATCCAATTTGTCAATTGTTGATGGAAATCCATCTCCCATGTTGCTTGACTATGCTCTGATGCCACTGTGAAGAGAGATGGTGGATGCAATCCAAAGATGAGTAGGTGCCGCTACAACCAGCTTCACACCAGCCAACTGAGACTTCAGAGTTGATTAGTAGACCCTTTGAGCTTCCTAAATCCACCAAAATATCAGCCAAGTACTTTGGAACATGTATCCCAAAAGTTTAAGTCAAGACAGGCTAGTTGCGAAATGACTAACTCCCAAAACTTGTTATTTTTGGACATACACCTGCTGGAAAAAATGAACAGTGCTCTCAACCTGGAAGGAATTAGAAAAATTCCTTTTGGGCATAGCAAATAGACTTAGCAAGCTTCCTATTCCAAGTTAAAACACTTCAAATGATGGACTGAGCACTGAGAACAAGTTTCATCAAGTTCTGGAACATTCCCACAATTCTCGGGGCTCTGCAGAGATAGACCAGTAAGCAGTAAAATGCAGATATCTCCAAAAGTATAAATCCAATGACCTTGAAAATTTATAGGTAGAAACTAGACAGTGAGAGCTATCCAACGCACTTTAAAACACTGAAAAAGGTTCAGTAATACTCGAGATATGACCTTCTGAAGTTACTGCTCTGAGTGAGTATAGCAGAGAACAAAACAGAGAGGTAGATGATAATAAATGTATAGATTCACATATGATTACAACCACATTGGCAATGAATCTTTGCACAATGGGAGTAGAATGATAGAGCTATGGAGTAAGCTCTTCAATCTCTACAAAATGACATGAAGTGGTCACGTACAAGGCTTGCTAATCGCCTCTTCCTTCTTGCTCCTTTTATAGCTATTCTTGGAGGGAGTTTTGAATTCGAATTCGAATGGCTCCACCTAAAAGTGATCCCCAAAGTTAGGAGAGATTCCCTCAGCTCAAAAATTCGTGATTTTGGTAGTTGGAGCCATGAGTTTGCTTTTACATCATGCATGAGGTAAGCCATCCTTTTACTTTTTTCTTTTTCCATTTACAAGAGATAAAATGTACTCTTTTACAAGAGGTGTTCACATGACTACTCATGTGACTTACAAATGAGGATAATATCAAGCATATCAAGCATGTAGGCTTGGGCAAAATGCACCAACAAAAAATAACGTCTATGAGATGATCTTACGAAGACCTTCCTACAACAACTACAAATTGTAAAAGATTGGGGAACCAACACCTTGTACCTGCAGCACTTAGGGGTCACAACCAAGGTCAATCTGAAAGATTATGCACATGAGTCCAAAACAGTCTTGGTTGTGTACCCCTCATGAGTGGTAGGGGATAGGTGTTTCCTTCTTCTCCTTCGCTCATGTCTCCTATCTTATCCAAGGGTATTTTTGGCATTGTTCTATGTGATCCTACGTACGAATGAGGTTTAGCTACTTATGGGACTTGATTGGCTACATGTTTCCACAATTCTCGCTTAACCTTGAGTAGCTCCTCTAATGTGAAATTGCACTACACTTTAGTGTTCTTTACTACCTTGGTATTCCTAGGTATGACTGAGTCTTTGTTCCTTATCATGACCATGGGTGTTGTCATACACTTTGTTTCCCATGGGCTTGTGAAATGGGGTAGTTCTTGTAGGGAGTTAGACTCGAATTCTAATCGCTCAATAGATTGGGCATGCTCTTGTTCTCCATAAATGGAAGGAATATCTTATGGAAATTGATCATGTAAGTCATCCACAAGTTCAATGGGAGGAGGATTTGCAATTTCTTTTGCCCATTCCTCTTCTTGAATTTCTGTTAGAAATTCTTGATTCATAGAAGAAAAGGTGTCTAGTTCAATGATATTAGGCACATAAGCTTCCCTGGGAGGAATGCTCATTCTTTCACTTGCCTTGTTCTTACCCTCAGAGGTGGTTTCCTTTCCAAATTTTGCAATTAAATTCTCCAATCTTTCTAATAGTCCATCAAAATGTAGCTGAGGCATAGCTGAACTAGAGTAATTGAAGAGCCGACTGGCTTCAATCATGGTTTGAGCCAATTCTACCATCCTAGCACAAAGATTTGTTCATTCAATCTCTAGGTCCACCCTAGGGTAACATCTTTCATGATCTATCACATTTGGCCCTTTTTGGATTCTAGCCTAATATGCTTTAAGCATCATGTCTAGGTCTTCGGGAGTGGGATCTGCTAGGGCTGATCCTACTCTAGGTGGTGATGGGATTATATGAGGTGGATTAGAAGATGGTGGATTAGAAGGCAATGGGGATGGTGGTGGTGGTGATGTGTGAGAGTGCATTTGAGATGTGAGTTCAACTATTTTGGCCCTTGTTTTTCTTAGACTTTCCTCAAGCTCGCTCATTTTCTTTGACCATTGTCTCTTGATTCATTCACGACTATCCTTCCAGGCCCTTGTCCTTTTCTTAGTTAGACTCTCAGTCTCACTAACCTGAGAAGTCTTTTTGTGTCCTGAGCTTTGGTTCTTCTATAATGTTTGAGCTCTCTTGACCAGTTGCACTAGGGTAGTGAAAGTTATACTTCTAGTGGAATCTACTACTAACCCAATCGCATTGATATGAGTGATCTTTGGCCCATTTTTTGGGTTCTTAGGACAATCCCATAAGAAGTGCTCCTTCCCACAATCTGGATAAAAACCTTGAATTTTCACTGATTGGGATTGCATGGGTGCAAGTATAGGGCAATCACAAATGAATTGATACCTTGAAATTTGTAACATGGTCCTCTAGATGTTGGAGGTCTTATCTATTGAGCTTGGTGACTAGAATTAGGATTTTCATACATGAAATTAGCATATTCAGGCTCCCAACTAAATTTGCTTGGGTCTCTATAATAGTACATCTCGTTATGCTCAGATGAATGCATATAGTAAGCTTGTGGACTATCGATATGAGTTGAGTCAAAACTTTGATCACTTGGGTCACTTTTTGTAATCAATGATGATGCTGGCACTAAGGCTCTATTTACCTTTTCTTTAGCAGTTGCATACTTGATTGGAATCACATTGGCTGGAGTTGGAGGCTGCTAAGATAGCATAGGTTGAGGCCTTTGTTGAGGGTGATAGGGTGGTTGTTAGGGTGGTCATGGCCTAACATACTACTGTGGGTACTGATTCTAGTATCTCCCTTGTTTAGGATATGGTTGTGGATAATTTTGTCTAATCACTTACTCATTATAAGGGTAGTCTTGTGTGGTGTGGTTAGTGTACCTCCTTTCTATGGTTTGGAATGTACAATGTTTTGAGTGATGTTGCTTTAATGCACCTATGTGTGCTAATTGCAACCAATTCGCATGTTTTGATTCATCTACACAACAAGCAAGAATCTTTTGATTATCCTGTTTGTATATGCGTCCTGCTATTATTTGATATCTTTCAGACTTGGTGATCTCTCCTTCCTTGATCCTTATCCTAGGATTCTTGGGTCCATATGTGAGAATAGGGACTATCGGCTTAGCCCATTCTGGTGCTATCTCAAGGTTAAACAAATATGCATCGCGTAATTCATCCGCTATCCCTTGAGGAGCTTCTCCTATGGTTAATCTTGAGAGGTGGTCAGCTCTAAGGTGTGTCTTTCCTTTCCTGACTACTACTTCAAAGTCATACTCATCAGTAATAGAAACCAACATATCAATCGTCTTGTGTTACATGGCTTATTGACTAAGTACAATAACGCTTGATGATCTGTAAAGAACTTGAACTTGTCCGCCAACAAATAATGTCTGAATTTCTTTACTGCATAGATCATTCCTAATCCTTCTCGTTCCGTAGTGGTGTAATTTCTTTCTGCTGCATTCAACTATCTGCTTGCATAAGCTATGGAGAGGTCTATATTACCTTCATTCGTGGGTTGTGCTAACACACATCGTATGGCATAATTGGATGCATCCACATGTACATGGAATGGCTTGCTCCAATCCGGGGTTGTCAATATAGGTGTTGAGCACAAACATCGTTTAAGTTCATTAAATGAATTCTCACACTCATCTGTCCATTCAAACTTGGTCAAAAGAGAGTACAATGGCTTGGCTATGATTGCATACATGTGTATGAATCGTCTATAATAACCACAATGACCCATGAATGCTTGTACCTCTTTCACGTTATTTGGTCTAGGTAGTTCTGCAATCACTTTCACCTTTTCTTCATCTGTCAAAATTCCATTCTTTGACTAGAATTTTGCCTTGTTTGACCATGAAAACACATTTTTCAAGGTTAAAACAAACCTGATATTCTCGACACTTGTCAAATATTTGTCTTAACTCTGGGATATGAGTCTGCCTTACATTCGAATGTGCACATATGTCACCGACATAAACTTCCAATTTTTTACGTAAGAATTTCTTAAAAATGTGACACATGAGTCGCTCGAAAGTGGCGGGTGCATTTGTTAAGCCAAATGGCATCACACGAAATGCAAAGGTGCCCCATTCTGTGGCAAAAGCCGTCTTATGTTGATCTTTTGGAGCAATGGCTACTTGATTATAGCCTGAGAATCCATCAAGAAAGCTATAAACTTCCTTGCCCGCAACTCTTTCCAATAAGTGCTCTGTGATAGGAAGAGGATAACTGTCTCTAATTGTGGCGGCATTAACTTTTTTAAGGTTAATACACACACGCGATTTTCCATTCTTCTTGGGCACAACCACAATGGGGGATACCCATTCGGTATGCTCAATTTCATAAATGAATCCTGCTTCTATCAAGCGATCTATTTCTTCTTTAATCTTTGCAACGTAGTTATCATTGTACATGTATGGTTCCTGTTTCGTGGGTTTTGCATCTGGAGTCATAGGGATTCTATGGGAACATATATCTGGGTCTACTCCTTTCAAATCTTTGTAACTCCATGCGAACACATCTCTATATTTGCACAATAGGGAAACTAACTCTTCTTCTTCTTCATTCGTCAAATCATGCCCTATGTATGTACATTTTTCTTCTTTTCCTTCTATGGCAACTATTATTTTTTTGGTTTTCTCTCGATTATCATATACTTCTCCAACATTGGCTTTTCTGTTAGGCATTCGTACCATGATTCGTACAAGGATCCTTCTTCTTCTGACATGGTTTCTTTCTTCTTTCTTTTCTTTCCTTCACTTTTGGCGGTCACTTGAGTGGCTAACCTCACATCATTCATAAGTTCTTTGTGTCTCTGAGGGTGAGCTCCTACTTCGTAGAAATATTCTTCATCTGATGCAAAAGGAGGGTCCATAATAATTGAATCTAGATCGAAGTCACTTGCATCCTCAAATGCATCAGTGCTAGGTTCACATTCTTCTATAATTGAGTCACACATGATTGGCTCTATTGTGAAGACTGAAATGTCATAGCCATCCTCATCACAGTGGGGTGTCCATTGTTCTTTATTGATGGTTACATCCATTGTTGCTAATATTTCTACCCAACCATGAGGCTCAAATTCTTCGTCTGGAAATACTACAGGTGCATAAGCTGGGTCTTGAAGAGTTCGTGGATGTTGTTCTAAACCTAAAGTCCTGGCTTCCAATCGTTCTTCCTCTTGTTTGGCCACTTTACACATCCATAGATGAGTATCCTTGTGCAACCATGAGGGGTCTGATTCCAATGAGTGCACAGATTCTGTTTCTACCTGTGTCTTATGGATGGTATTCCATTGTATTGGGGGTACATCTCGATGTGAATAGTCCTTAAGATTGACTTTGGTAGTCACTCCTAAATGTTGCAAGTACAAAGAATTAGTTCCCCAATCTTGTAAAATTTTCAATTGATGCATGAATGGTCTTCCTAAAATCATCTCATAGGTTTGATTTTTGATAAAGTCACATATATCAAAAGTATGTTCAAACTTCAAACCACAAGTGGTGAGAGAAATGCCTTCTAGTAAGCCTAATGGTTTTTCTATGTGTCCATCAGTCATTTGTAGCTTCATCCTGGTAGGTCTTAATGCTGGCTTACCCCAACGTTTCCACAAAGCAGTGGTAGCAATGGCTACTCTGGCTCCTGAATCTAAGATGGCTTTGGTGGTGTAGCCTTGATGGGTTATTGGAAGATAAGTGTTGCCTTCCTCTCCTTCGCTTACATCTCCAATTCTTTCTAAGCGTATCTCTGGTATCTTCTTGTGTGTTCCTATCTGTGAGGGGGTAGTAGCAAGCTCCGGAAAATTGATTTGCTACATGCTTCCACAATTCTGGTTTAACCTTAAACAACTCCTCTAACGTGAGGTGACATTGCACTTTAGTGTTCTTTACCACTTCCGTGTTTCTAGGGATTACTGATTCTTCATTCCTCACTAATATCGTGGGTGCTCTCATGCTAATAGACTTGGCTTCCCAAGCTCCTATGAGCTGAGGTAATTCTTGTAAAGAATTGGATTCAAAACCCATGTGTTCACTCAGTTGCTCTTCCTCTACATCATCGTAAATAGAGGGAATGTCTTGGGGAAATTTCTCTTGCAAGTCATCTATTTCTTGAATAGGAGGATGGGTTCCTTGTTTCTTTCTCCACTTCTCTTCTTGGATTTATCTCAAAAATTCATGTGAGTACCTATGTATGGAAGACAGGTTGTCTTCACCCTCTGTGTTTGGTACTTGAGACAGGGATGGTGCATTCCTTTCTTGGTTCTCAAAGTCATGTGGGTTCCTATGAGGATTCTTTTTCTCCTTGCTATCTATCAAGTATTTTAGCCTCTCCAATAGTCCTTGAAAATGTAATTCAGGTTTCACCATGTTATTCTAATTAAGATAACGAGAGGCTTCAAACATTGTTTGTGCTTATTCTACCATCTTCATGCAAAGTTTAGTCCGCTCAATTTCTAGATTTTCTCGTGGGTAGTTCTTACTCATTTCTGCTATCTGGGGTCCTTCTTTTATTTTGGCTTAATATGCGCGAAACATCATGTCTAGGTTTTCTGGTATGGGTTCCACTAGAACTGATCCTGATTTTTTGACCTAGGTTCTCCTGATTCAATTCTTAAGGAGTCAATTCTAGAATTTTGGCTCTCAATTCCTTTAAACTTCCTTCCAACTCAGTTATCTTTTTACTCCATTTTCTCTTAATCCTTTCTCTTGAATCTTTCCAAGATTTCATAACTTCACTAGTTCCGACTATTTTCTCAGTGTAATGTTGTTGGTTCTATAAGAGCACTTAGGCTCTCGTTATAGCTTGGATAGGCACGTATGTAGGGTTGGATCCATCTGCATTGTGCACAATACCTATCACATTGATCGATGTTACATTTGAGGCATTCGCAGGGTTCTTAGGACAATCTTTGATGATATGTTCTTTGCCACACTCGACACAAAAGCCTTGTATGTTATAGTATTGTGACTGTCCTGCTGTCGGAGGATGTGGACAATCCTTTATGAAATGATCTCCTCGGCACCTAAAGCATGGTCCTCTATGACCCTGTGGTCTTTGCTGTCTCAATTGGGGCCGTGGATTACGGTTTGTGTACATTACATTAGCGTAGTCGGGCTCCCAACTGGGTTCCAATGGTGGACTATCGTATTGATATGTTTCCACATGTTCGGGTGACTCTATGTAATATGCGGGTGGACTATCTACATGAGTCGAGTCAAAACTATTTGAGTTCGGGTCGCTTTCTGTGATCAAGTGCTAAAGACACTAAATTCCTATTGAGGTTTTCTTCTGCATCATCATATTTAACTGAAATGACATTCGCTGGTGGGGGTGGCTGCTGAGCTAAAATAGGTTGAGGTCTCTGTTGAGCCTGATAAGTACAGTTCTGTGGAGGCCTATAGTAATGAGGTTGAGTATTATATTGACCTTGATACCTACTTGGTTGTGCGTATGCTTGCGGGTAGTTCTGTCTCACTGCCTGTTTATTGTATGGGCAATCTTGACCCGTATGATTCGTGTATCACCTCTCAATCGTACAGTATTGGCCACTAGGGTTGGCTTGCGGTTGCATTGCATTGGGACACACATTTGCCAGATGATCACCACCACAGGTGCAACAATGCTTGTTTGTTGTTAACCTAGGCATCTGTTTATTAGAAACTCCTAGTTTCTGGGCCACTTTTTTTGCTAGGTCTTCTATCGAGCTAGACAATTTTGATGCTAGAGATGAAGAATCTGAGTCCTTATAGACTTTTGAGAGTTCCAACTCATCTACTAAGTTGTCCTCAATGTCTATACAAATTCTCACACATTGCTCTAGCGTTATGGGTTCCTTTAAGTACACATAGGAGTGTAGTTTAGAGCTCAACAGGCCATCTAAAAACAATGATACTTGCTTGGTCTGTGAGGGTAGCTCTTGCATTGGACATCTCTCCACATATTGTCTAAACCTACGTCCTGCAAGTCTAATTGTCTCCTGAGGGGTCTGTTTGAAGCTATGAATCAACAAAAATGTATCATGTCTGATTCCACTTTTAGAGAATTCCATGATGAATGACTCTAAAAAGTGATGGATATCTCTAAATTGCCTTTGTTGCAAGGGTTGAAACCAAGTTAAAGCAATATTCTTTAACGTTAGTCTAAAAGCATTATATTACGTGAACATGTCTTCTACTTGTTCTACTCTTAGCACTTGCTTAAATTCTACAACATGGTCATAGGGATCTCCTCTCCCATCAAAATAGTTTTTCATGGACTTTACTAGCTGAGTGGGTCTTAGTACCCTTGGGTGTTTGCATGGTCTAGGTAGAGGAAAATCATCTCTACCACCTGGTATTCTAGGTTCTCTTTGTCTTTCTACTGTATCGGTGTCCATGGTAGTTCTATCTCTCCCTAAGGGATGAGTGAAACTTACTTCCGGTCTTTCTTTGTTCTTCTCTCTTTGATTACCATGGTTTGAGGATGTTCCAGCACCTTGATGGCTCGTATTTACATTAGCTCAAGATGGAGGGAATACCAAATCGCCTCTTCATGTGTAGGTATTTCTCGCATGATCTGGTACTACAAATACTCTTTCTGAAGTTTCATCCAGGTATACAACCTTTCCAGGTGTATGCGGGTCCTTGAACTCGTAAATCATGATGGAGTCTACCTCACTAGGTTGTTCCATTCTGTATCTCCAAAATGCTTCATCAGTTTCTTTGTTCACAAACAACTCTCTGCTTCTATTATCTTGAGGGATCCACTCGGGGATTACTACTCTTGTTAGTATAGATTTCCCTCTAGGTGTCCTAGGTTCTTCTCCTACTGGTTCTTTTCCTTGGGCTTTAGCTTCCGTCTCTAACTGAATTACACCAAACTCATTGGTATTGTTTGGCTGCCTACTTATGATGTACATTGTTCCTTCCTTGTCTATGTATGCATCTCTCTCGAATTTCAGCACTGGACATTCCAATCCAATGGGTTGATCAGGATTGTGCATTTGCACCACTTGTCTTCGCAAGCCATCCTCATAGATGCAAGAACCTAAGTGGTTGCTTCGAAGAAATTCTAATTGAGTTCTATAGGGTCCTTCAAGTCTTTCCAAATACGCTATGTTTGACCCTCCTTCTGGTCTCTCCATGCTAAAAGCCATTTCTGATTCACTCGTATCTGAGATCAACTCATAGGGATAACTATTATTCAATTGTTGTGCCCACGAACATGCAGTAGTTCCTACACTTGCTTCTGATGATCTACGGCTTCGTCGGTCTGACTTACCTATATGCTTGCCCGATCTAAGGTTCATGAATTTTCTTTGCGGCACTCTTTGATGTCAATGATTCTTTTTTCTTACTTTCTAGATTCTTTTTAAATTCCATTAGATTCTTGTCTAGATGTATGCACCAGGAATCGACTTTCCGTGGTACTTTTGAGTTCTCGTTCCATCAAACTTAAGTTCTTTCCTTTAGGTTTTCTTATCACACACCTTTACTTTAGTCTTGGACTTAAAAAATTAAATCTCTTGAACTTGATGCATTCCTATCGTCGTTAATCCACAATGCTAATGTTCAGCTTAAGCTAATAATTGACTGAGAGGGTTGAGTATTCTTCCAACCTCAAGTTAGCTACTTTGATTGCTCTAATGCCCAAGAAATTGCACTTCCCAAGCCCTGCGTTCTTCACTGTCTTGCCTTGGTTGCCCTTGATAGCCCTCCCTAGACCTGTAAAAACTCAATGTTTAGACCAATTCTCAAATGGATATTCAAACACCTAAATATATACACCTTTAGGTCCTTTCTTCTTGGCCCAAATTTTAATGCCCCCTTTCTTTTCTAGTTCCTACTATGTCAACCTCAAATTATCCTCTCAAATTATGAAGCTCAAAAAACGGACTTTGGATAAAAACGATATGAGCATTCAGGCCCTCGGGGGTGAAAACTAACAACCAGGTTTTTCTCCAAATATGAGCTAGGGGGTCTCCTATGAGTGCAATCACCTAAAAATTTTCAAAAAATAGCCCCAAATTTGCCCAAAAAATCAAACCCTAAAAATTGCATTTGGGGTGGACAATTGCAATGGTATGGGACAATCGCGATGGTCTGGGACAATCGTGATGGTCTGGGGCAATCGCGATGGTGTGGGACTGTCGCCATGGTGCAGATGAACCGTCGCGATGGCATGGCACGTGAACTGTCACGATGATGTGATATGAACTTTCCCGATGGTGCAAAAATGAACCGTGGCGATGGCTCAATCGGCGAACAATCGCGATGGCATCGATCAACGGTCAACGCAACAATCACGATGGCGTGAGCCCGTCGCGATGGTCATGAGGCGCGATGGCTTGAGTCAATCGTGATGGTCTAATTTTGAGTCATCATGATGGCGTACCTGGTACCGTCGCGATGATTTGGCTCGACATGTGGCAGTATCATTGCGATGGCATGAGCCAATCGCGATGGCGTGGGGTCGACGGGATCGTCACGATGGTCAGTGACTATCGCAATGGCTCAAGTGAATCGTTGTGATGGCATGAGACCGTCGTGATGGTCCGGCCGAGCTGTCGTGATGGCGTGAGCCAATCGCGATAGTCCACCAAAATGCAAATTTTCAAAAAGCAAATGTGGATTCCTATGTGGGAAAGGATCACCTACACGCTGGTGTGGTCGCCTACCTCAAATTCCGAGTTTGCCAGACCATCGGGATGGTCTGACACAGTCGGCAATTTCTGATAGAAAGTACATTTTTTACCTTTTGGAAGCTTTTCTAATGTTCTGGAGCTCTGTACTTGCAACAAAACTCAAAAACACAAAAGTACACACAAGCACAAAAGCTCTCTCTCTCTCTCGCATGCACAAATAAGGGGAAATGAGGAGAATGGGTGGATATGGTGAATTTTCTAATTTTTTGGAGTGGAAGAAGATGCGGTGGTGAAGGAGGAGTGTAGAGGAGATGAAAAACACAAAAAACTAATGAAAATCAACAACAAAAACTGAAATTTTTACCTTCCAATGCCACATCTCGCTATACTCTTGCCATCACACATTCGTCCTAGACTCGTTTCCCGGCAACAGCGCCAAATTTGGTGTTGCTCTAGCACAATGGTGAGAACCACGTTAGGAAGCTCCACCTCCTTAATGTCAATCTGTGGAAGAGATAGGAGTGATATGAAGATCATGAATGTGAGATGAAGTGAGAAGCATAGAGATGCACACACACATACACACACACATGTAGGAGACAAGCAAGACACAATGGAAGGTAGGATAATAGACTCTATTGATTAAGATCAATTACAAGCTCATAATAGCTCTAGGCTCTTCTCTACTCACACAAGCTAACCTCAAAAATGAGCTTTCTAGCTCTATTTATAGTTTTTAGACCAGTTTTGACCAGTTTCACATCTAGTGATCGGCATAGTTAAAAAATAGGTTCTATGTGCTATTTGAAAGGGTAAACGGTGTCTAAAAATAGCCAAAATTGGTAGGTTCGTTCTACCTAAGCTCCTCAAGCTCAAGGACTCCTCGGCTTGCACAAAATGGAGCTACAATTTACTTAAAGGGTTTTTCTATGTTACATATGTTACAATAGTGATGAAAATCCTTGTTGGAGGTTTTTGAAAAGTATTTTGAAACATATTTGTTTGAAAAAATAATTCGACTGGCTCCCGGCTACTTCGTTGTGCTCTATCTTCACATGCTTCCGCGTCTTCTATGACTCTCGCTACTGCCAACTGATCCATGTTGAGCTCTCATTCATAGCCATCAAATGAAATGTACATCCAAGGGCTATGCAAAAATGTGCTTTGCGTGACTTGAGGTGATCCACAGCTCTCAGATCGCGGATCATTAATCTAACGGCTTATAGTTACTCACACAATTACTTTTGTGAAGTGCATCAAAGCCACAAGATTCTTGAATGATTGAATGGTCTGCCTTCTAAGTCACCTTGACTTTTGTACAATCACACTATGTGTTGGATCTTTGAACCATCCAATGGCCAAGATTCAAATATTTTGAAATCTCAAACCACTCTTCTCATGAAAACCATGAATTCATAGTGGGTTTAGAGCCTTTGACTAGCACAAACCAAGGGAAGCCTAGGCCTAGTCTAGTAAATTGATAGACTAGACTGGGGCCACCACCCTCCTCTCATTGGTCCATCCTTAATCACCCCTTAATCTAAAAGGCCCATGCACGGTTCATTTTTTCCCCTAATGCGGGGTATAGGCAATGGAAAACCATGTCGATCTCTTTGATGCCTATGTGCTCTATGTCTCTCTCTTTCAGCTCTTTCATCTTCAAGTCTTGATCTATCTCTACTTTGTGTGTGTGTGTACAATTGATGATCTGTCAAATGGCGATGTGATTATTGCTTCTGGCATTTTATGTCGTGGGCTGTATAAGCTCATAGACTATGAAAGATCTGTAAATGATTTGGCATGTGTAGTAAATGATTCTCAGGCTATGTCAGATGCAAAGCTTTGGCATGCACGCTTTGGTCATCTGAATTTTGCTAGTTTGCTATGCCTACAGAAATCTGAAATGGTGTCCTCTTTGCCCAAACTTGAGGCACTTGGAAAACATGTTTGTGAAGGCTGTATTTTGGGCAAAATGCAGCATTCATCCTTTCCAAAAGATGGTTTAGTTGTGCTACTCAGAAATTGCAGCTTGTACACAGTGATGTTTGTGGTCCTATGCAAACACCTTCTTTTGGGAATTATCTTTACTTCATGACTTTCATCGATGATTTTTCTAGGCATCCATGGGTATATCCATTGAAGGCAAAGTCCAAAGTGTTCATGTGCTTCAAACAGTTTTTGTTTTTGGCTGAAAATCTGTCAGCATGTAAAATGGGCACCCTCAGTTCTGATCGAGGGGGGGGATATATGTCTTCTGATTTTAATGCATTTATGGCTGAACGTGGGATAAAACACCAGTGTATAGTACCGTATACACCTCAACAGAATGGAGTTGCTGAACGAAAGAACAGGTCTCTCATGGAGATGGAGAGGTGTATGGTCAAGAGCCAGGCTTTACCACATAGTTTCTGGCTTGAGGCTATCATGTGTGCAGCATATTGTACTAAACAGGTGTCCCACTAAAGCGCTACAGTCTATCACTCCATATGAGGCTTGGCATGATCGCAATCCATTTGTTGCTCATCTATGTGTTTTTGGTTGTTTGGCATATGCATTAGTGCCCGAACAACATCGCAGAAAATTGGATGATAAAGCAGTAAAATGTATTTTTGTTGGGTACAGTTCAGACAGTAAAGGCTATCGTCTGTATCATCCACAGACTAAATGCATTCTAGTTAGCCGTGATGTTGTTTTTGTGGAGGATGCTATTCAGCCATTGCTTTCATGTACTAAGGAGACATCTATTAGCTCCAAAGATATGTATGATACTTTGTTACCTCTTTTTACACGTGGAAAATCTAGTGCTGGTCCTAGTGAGGCAACGTCTCAGCCTTTGCAAGTTTCATGTGATGATGCAGATGATTCCATTTCTGATGCAGATTTACATGATGCACTTATTGATCAGAGAGCTGATATTGAGCAGGCAAGAACTATGCCAAAATGGCTAGTGTAGACCTTGCGCGATAGCAAATCAGATGCACCTCTGTCATATCGTACTCGATCAGGCTCTCATAGTGCCTCTTTTGCATCAGATTGCTATGCTATGGCTGCATCTAGTCTCTGTGATAAGACTGAGCCTGTTTTGTTTGATGAAGCACAAAATTCAGAAAATTGGATGGCTGCTATGCAATCTGAATATGATGCAATAATGAAGAATGGTACTTGTTCTTTATGTGACTTGCCTCTTGGCAAGAAGGCCATTCGTGTGAAGAGAGATGGTGGATGCAATCCAAAGATGAGTAGGTGCTACTACAACCAACTTCACACCAGCCAACTGAGACTTCAGAGTTGATTAGTAGACCCTTTGAGCTTCCTAAATCTACCAAAAGATCAGCCAAGTACTTTGGAACATGTATCCCAAAAGTTTAAGTCAAGACAGACTAGTTGCGAAATGACTAGCTCCCAAAACTTGCTATTTTTGGACATACACCTACTGGAAAAAATGAACAGTTCTCTCAACCTGGAAGAAATTAGAAAAATGCATTTTGGGCATAGCAAATAGACTTAACAAGCTTGCTATTCCAAGTTAAAACACTTCAAATGATGGACTGAGCACTGAGAACAAGTTTCAACAATTTCTGGAACCTTCCCACAATTCTCGGGGCTCTGTAGAGATAGACCAGTAAGCAGTAAAATGCAGATATCTCCAAAAGTATAAATCCAATGACCTTCAAAACTTATATTAGAAAGTAGACAGTGAGAGCTATCCAACGCACTTTAAAACACTGAAAAAGGTTCAGTAAAACTCGAGATATGACCTTCTGAAGGTACTGCTCTGAGTGAGTATAACAGAGAACAAAACAGAGAAGTAGATGATAATAAATGTATAGATTCACATATGATTACAACCACATTGGCAATGAATCTTTGCACAATGGGAGTAGAATGATAGAGATATGGAGTAAGCTCTTCAATCTCTACAAAATGACATGAAGTGGTCACGTACAAGGCTTGCTAATCGCCTCTTCCTTCTTGCTCCTTTTATAGCTATTCTTGGAGGGAGTTTTGAATTCGAATTCGAATGGCTCCACCTAAAAGTGATCCCCAAAGTTAGGAGAGATTCCCTCAGCTCTAAATTTCGTGGTTTTAGGTAGTTAGAGCCACGAATTTGCTTTTACATCATGCATGAGGTAAGCCATTATTTTCCTTTTTTCTTTTTCCATTTACAAGAGATAAAATGAACTCTTTTACAAGAGGTGTTCACATGACTACTCATGTGACTTACAAATGAGGATGATATCAAATATATCAAGCATGTAGGCTTGGGTAAAATGCACCAACAGCTCCCCCTCAAGCCGAACATGCTTGGCCTCCAAATAAGTCTTCAATTGTCCTTGATTTCCTGCAAGCCAATCATCAACTTGAATCTGCTTAATTTTGTACCATCAAGAGCTTTAGTCAACATGTCGGCACATTGCATATCTGTAGAGACATAGGATAGTTGAATATCCTTGCTCATTAGCTTCTCCCTTACATAATGGTAGTGGACTTCAATATGCTTGGTTCTAGCATGGTATACCGGATTAGCTGCTAGATGTAGTGAGCTTGTGTTGTCACCAAAAATGTGAGGTGTTGAAGAATGAAGTCCAAGATCTGTGTACAAAGACTTTAACCACATGATTTCTTGAGTTGCATTAGCCAAACCTCTATATTCGGCTTCGGTAGAAGATAATGCCACGGTTGGTTGTTTCTTAGATGACCAAGAATGATTTTTGAACCTGCAAATGATATATACCCGGATGTGCTTCTTCTATCATCTCTAGATCCGGCCCAATCTGCATCTGAGTAGACTTTTAGCTCAATATCTGAAGTAAATGAATAAAACAAACCTTCGTTTATGGTCCCCTTTAGGTACTTGAGGACTCTCTTGGCCACTTCCATATGTGGTCTTCTCGGCTTATGCATAAACTGACTCAATATGCTTACACTATAGCATATATCCACCCTTGTGAATGTTGCATAGTTCAAACTTCCAACCAAGCTTTGATAGCTTCTGATGTCTTCAATTGGCTCTCCTTCATAAGCACTAAGCTTATGATTTTGCTCCATAGGTGTACCTGCACACTTGGTATTTTCCATCTTGAACTTGACGAGCATGTCATGGACATACTTCCTTTGTGTGATGTATATACCTGAATCTGTGTAGATCAACTCCAATCCAAGAAAATAAGTGAGTGGTCCGAGGTCACTTATTTTGAACTCCTCCTTCATTTGAGCCTTTACTTGTTTGATTCCTTCAAGATCATTGCCTGTGATAATAATATCATCAACATATACACATAAATAGATCACTTCAGATCCATTCCTCTTTATGAACAAAGAGGTATCCGCCTTGCTAGCTTTGAATCCTTGGTCCTGCAAATAAGTCACCAATCTGAAATTCCAAGCTCTTGGAGCTTGCTTCAATCCATACAAAGCTTTCTTTAGTTTGCATACATAGTTAGGATGATGTGCATCCTCATATCCAGGAGGTTGTGCCATATACACTTCCTCAGAAATCCATCCATTCAAGAAAGCATTCTTTACATCAAGTTGATAAAGATTCCAATTTCTAGATGCAGCAAGACTTATGAGAACCCTAATTGTAGGCATTTTTGCAACAGGAGAGAAAGTCTCCTCATAATCAATACCATGGGTTTGAGCAAACCCTTTAGCAACTAACCTTGCTTTGTGTCTATTTATACTTCCATCTGGATTCCTCTTGATTTTGTATATCCATCGAGATCCGATTATGTTCATAGATGGCTTGTTAGGTACAAGCTCCCAAGTGTCATTCTTCTTCAAGGCTTCCATTTCTTCATCCATTGCATCTCTCCAAGCTTTCTTGCTTTGTGCTTCTTCAAATGTGGTAGGTTCTTCATTGGTTGAATCCTTTGCAATGTAGATTGAGTGCTTGGTGACCAAAGAAGTATCATAACCAAACCTCTCTGGTTTCTTTTTCTCCCTTGAAGACCTTCTAAGTGGTTGATGTGAGCTCTCAGGTCCATATGTAGCATCCTGCATCTTTGCTTTACCTTTGTTCTTCCATAGCTTTAGTCTTTCCAAGTCTTCTAGATCAATCTCCGAATCACTTTCTTCAATCTGCTTTGGCTCCTTTGGTTGAAGTGATGGAAAATCTTCATCCAAGTCATATGGCAGCTTCACTTTCTTGTCATCATCAAACCATGATTTGTTTTCATAAAAAATTACATCTCTACTCACAGAAAATCCTTTATTGGTTGGATTGTACAATCTATATCCTTTTTGGTTTTGGTCATAACCAATAAATACGCACTTCTCTGCCTTGGGATCCAATTTCCCTCTTACTTGAGAAGGAATGTGAGCATAGGCTAAGCATCCAAAGATTTTGCAATGCTCTAGACTAGGTCTTCTTCCATTCCACACTCCATATGGAGTGGTTCCATCTAGTGACTTAGATGGAAGTCTATTTATGAGATATGTGGCTGTAGACACAGCCTCTGCCCATAGGTAGTTCGGCAATCCCTTTTCGTTGAGCATGGACCTTGCTGCTTTGACAATAGCTCTGTTCCTCCTCTCTGCTACACCATTGAGTACGGATGTATACCTTGTAGTGACTTCCCTTTTAATGCCTCTTTCATACAAGAAGGCATCAAAATTCAGAAGAGAAGTATTCTCCTCCACCATCTGATCTGAGTCTTTTCAAAGTCCTACCTGTTTGATTTTCAACAAGAGCAATATACTTCTTAAAGCAATTAAACACTTCATCCTTGTGCTTCATGAAAAACAGAATGGTCCACCTGCTACAATCATCTATCAAAGACACATAATATCTTGAGCCTGATATAGATGGCTCCTTACTTGGACCCCACACATCTGTGTGCACTAGATCCAAAGGATTTTGATACATATATCCTTTCTTATTGAAAGGTTGTCTATGAGCCTTGCCGAGTTGACAAGCTTCACACTTATAAATCATGTGTTGCCTTGTGATATTAGGCAAACCAAGTACACTTTGGTCCCTGCAAATTTGTTTGAGTGTCCTCTCACCAATGTGAGCAAGCCTTTTGTGCCATATCTCCAACTCTGTAAGAGTTTGAGATCCATAGCTAAACAAAGCTATGTTCTTTGTATCTTCCACTTCAAAAGTGAAAAGCCTTCTTGTCTTTTCTCCTTTGGCAATCCTTCGAAAGCCTTGCCTTGGGTCTTCAACATATGCTCCAAATCGATTGAATCTAACCTGCAATCCTTTTTCAACAATCTGTCCAACACTTATTAAATTTTTGGTAATTGTAGGGACATACAAGACTTTGCTTAAGAGGTTCATATTCCCATCTGATGTCTTCACATTACCTATCTTCTCCACTGAGTGCTTTGTGTCATTTCCTGTCTGCACTTCATGCTTGTTATGAGGATCTTCCAAATCAGAAAGTAAAGCCACATTTCCTGCTACATGGTTCGAGCATCTCGAATCAATGTAAAATATGTGATCATCATCCTTATCCTTCTTTGTTGATAGATTCATAATCAATAATGAATCTTCTTGACTTTGGTCCTCTGCATAGTTATTGTAATCTCTTCTTCCTCTATGGCCACTTTGATAGTTGTTGTTGTTGTTGTAATTGTTGTTGTAGTAGTTGTTGTTGTTGTAGCCTCCATTGTATCTACCTCTATTTGATCCATAGCCACCTCTATTGAATCCTCTTCCTCTTGAGTTCCTCGGGTTCCTGAAACATTCTTCAGTAGTATGGTTAGATAAGCCACATATGTTGCAAGGTTGAGATGATTGGAATCTCCCCCTGCCTTGCTTTCCACTTCTGCCTCTTCCTCTAGCTCTTCCTCTACCTGCAAAGTTTGCTTGGAAAGAGCTTCCTTCATCTTCATTCTTCCTATTCTTTGACTTGTCCTTGACCTTAGCTTTATCAGAATATAAGGTAGAAGTTTGATTACCTCTTGAGGACTCACCACCTTTGCTAATCTTTGCTTCATGAGTGAAGAGTTGGCCCATAAGTGTGTTGAGGTCAGGTACATGCATATCCATGTATAAATCCATGGCTGTTGTGAATGACTCCCACTTGTCGTCTGCTTTGATTCCATTCATGATTTGTCTTATCATTTGCTCCTCTTCAATTACTTCTCCAATGCTTCCAAGTTGGTCATAAATCTCCTTCATCTTTGTGACATAATCAGTCACATTTTGCTTCGGGCTTTTCTTCATTGTTGTGAACTCCATCCACAATTGGTTCTTCCTTGCTCGAGTGTTGGAAGAGAAGAAAGAAGCAAGTGCATTTCAGGTCTCTCTTGATGTCTTGCATCCCTTGACATGAGGTAAAAGAAAATCAGAGATTGAGTTTAGAATATAGGACCTTGCAAGTGCATCCTTCGAACACCAATTCGAAAGTCCTTCCACTTCTTCATGTGATGGTTGCCCTTTGTTCCTCATGGTTAGCATTGCTTCATCTCCGGATATGAATCCATATAGATTCCTCCCTTGAAGGTAAGCCTCCATCCTTAGAGACCATGTCGGGTAGTTGTTTCGATCCAATTTGTCAATTGTTGATGGAAATCCATCTCCCATGTTGCTTGACTATGCTCTGATACCACTGTGAAGAGAGATGGTGGATGCAATCCAAAGATGAGTAGGTGCTGCTACAACCAGCTTCACACCAGCCAACTGAGACTTCAGAGTTGATTAGTAGACCCTTTGAGCTTCCTAAATCCACCAAAATATCAGCCAAGTACTTTGGAACATGTATCCCAAAAGTTTAAGTCAAGACAGACTAGTTGCAAAATGACTAGCTCCCAAAACTTGCTATTTTTGGACATACACCTGCTGGAAAAATGAACAGTGCTCTCAACCTGGAAGGAATTAGAAAAATTCCTTTTGGGCATAGCAAATAGACTTAACAAGCTTGCTATTCCAAGTTAAAACACTTCAAATGATGGACTGAGCACTGAGAACAAGTTTCAACAATTTCTGGAACCTTCCCACAATTCTCGGGGCTCTATAGAGATAGACCAGTAAGCAGTAAAATGCAGATATCTCCAAAAGTATAACTCCAATGACCTTGAAAAGTTATAGGTAAAAAGTAGAGAGAGCTATCCAACGCACTTTAAAACACTGAAAAAGGTTCAGTAAAACTCGAGATATGACCTTCTGAAGGTACTGCTCTGAGTGAGTATAACAGAGAACAAAACAAAGAAGTAGATGATAATAAATGTATAGATTCACATATGATTACAACCACATTAGCAATGAATCTTTGCACAATGGGAGTAGAATGATAGAGCTATGGAGTAAGCTCTTCAATCTCTACAAAATGACATGAAGTGGTCACGTACAAGGCTTGCTAATCGCCTCTTCCTTCTTGCTCCTTTTATAGCTATTCTTGGAGGGAGTTTTGAATTCGAATTCAAATGGCTCCACCTAAAAGTGATCCCCAAAGTTAGGAGAGATTCCCTCAGCTCTAAATTTCGTGGTTTTAGGTAGTTAGAGCCACAAATTTGCTTTTACATCATGCATGAGGTAAGCCATTATTTTCCTTTTTTCTTTTTCCATTTACAAGAGATAAAATGAACTCTTTTACAAGAGGTGTTCACATGACTACTCATGTGACATACAAATGAGGATGATATCAAATATATCAAGCATGTAGGCTTGGGTAAAATGCACCAACAATTCGCACTAAGTGGGTATACAAGTTGAAGTTTAAACCTGATGGTACAATTGAAAGGTATAAGGCTAGGCTTGTTGCAAAGGGCTATGCACAGGAAAGAGGCATTGATTTTGATGAAACCTTTGCACCTACATGCCGTATGACTACTGTTTGGAGCATCTATGCACTTGCAACCCATCATGGTTGGAATGTACATCAGTTGGAAATTAAAACTGCATTTCTGAATGATGACTTGCATGAAGAAGTGTATGTTTTTCAGCCCCGTGGCTTTGTGCAGAAAGGGCATGAGAACCAAGTGTGCAGGTTAAAGAAGGCATTATATGGTTTAAAGCAAGCACCACATGCTTGGTATGAAAAGATACATGCCTATTTGATTGCACATGGTTTTGAGAACAGTCCAACTGAAAGCACCTTATATGTTAAGCGTGCTAATGATGTACTTATGATCATTGTGGTTTATGGTGATGACATGTTTCTCACTGGTCATCATGAGAGGCATATTCTTGATTTTAAGGCTGATTTGCATGCCTCATTTGAGATGTCTGATTTGGGACATTATCATCATTATTTGGGCATTCAGTTTATGCACGTTGATGGTGGAATGGCTTTGTGTCAAACGAAATATATTGACACATTATTGCAGCGTTTTGGCCTTGAAGACTGTAAGCCTATTGCCAATCCTATGGAGACAGGTTTAGGATTGAGTCTTTGTGATGCTGGAGATGCATTTGATGTTGTTCTCTATCAGGAGGTTGTTGGATGCTTCATGTACTTATGCATTACTTGGCCAGATATTCAATTTACTGTCTCATAGATGAGCAGGTTTATGCATTTCCCAGGAGTCAAGCATTGGCAGGAGGTTAAGCGTATCTTTCGCTACTTGAGTGGTACTCGACTACTTGGGTTGTTTTATCCCAAGGGGGGATCACTACTGCCAGATTTGCATGCTTTTTCTGACTCTGATTGGGCTGGTTGCTATGACACTCATGTGTCCACTAGTGGCTTTTGCTTCATGCTTGGTAGCTCATGTATATCTTGGTTGAGCAAGAAGCAGCCTACTGTGGCCACTTCCAGTTGTGAGGCTGAGTATAGGGTAGCTTTCACAGCGACTGTTGAGTGTGTGTGGCTCAGATGCCTTATGGCTGATTTGGGTGTTGGTCAGTCTTCTGCCACCACCATCTTCACTGACAGGTAGAGCGCATTGGCAGTTGCGAGGAATCCTGTGTTCCATGCTCACACTAAGCACATTGACGTGCATTACCATTATGTCAGAGAGAGGTTCTCTGCTGGGGAGATCAGCTTGGCATATGTGCCCATTCAGGAGAACATTGTAGACCTTTTCACGAAGGCTCTGCCTAGGGAGAAGTTTGAAGCTTTCCGCAAAGCTTTGGACTTACTTCCTTTTGTGGAGTGATTTCCACATAGCTTGGCACTTCCTTATACATGAGTGCCAACTACTTGTTCACGGCATCACTCCCAGGGGGGATTTGTTGATATATTTAGGTAGTGATGTGTGTGAACACTCTAGGACCGTTGAGCCACTTTTTTCCCTCTTTAGGAGGTTTTTTTCCCCTGACTTGTATATACGCCTATTGCCCTAATGGGCTACTTATCTTTCTACATTCTCTAGTAATACAATCAGTATTGTGTGTTGTGCTCTAAGCTTCTTCTCCTTCTTGGTGTTGTTCATGTGCTTCCGCAGACGTCTATCTATCTCCAAGAAGAATGTGAGCCGAGCACGGAAGAAATTGATCAATGAAGTGATTTAGATTTAGAGTCAATCATTATGGATCCATCTTGTACATCAAAAAGAGGAATACTAGTATGAAGTAGAAGCTCATCCTCAAGGATGAGAAGAGCATACAAATGATGTGAGGTTAACTACATAGGTAAGCACCAAGAGTGAAGGTAAGAAAAGAAAGAAGAGAGAAGCCTCACCAGAAGAAGAAGATTTGTTTGAGGTCCCTAAAGAATTTAAGAAGTATGAAGTGGAAGATCAAAAAGTCATGGTCAGAGTGCCTAAACGAGAAGCACTCTCAAGAGTGGCCTATGATAACAAAGAGACAACTAAGAAAATCATTGTCACCATAGAGGAAGGTGAAGAATGATGCACGCATATAGGACATGATTTGACAGAGGATGAGGAGCAAGAGTTGATAGCCCTGCTAAGAGAATATAGAGATGTGTTTGCATGGAGCTCTAAGGATTTAAAAGGAATAGACCTTGACATATGCTCACATACAATCCGCATGGCCTCAGAAGCCAAAACCTCTAAACAGAAGACATACACCTATAATGATAATTATGCTACCAAGATCAAGGAAGAGATAGATCGATTCATAGAAGCTGGATTTATCTATGAAATTGAGCACACTAAATGGGTTTCCCCCATTGTAATGGTTCCCAAAAAGAATGAAAAGTTACCTGTATGCATTAACTTGAAGAAGTTTAATGCAACCACTATTAGAGATAGCTATCCACTTCCTATCACGGAACATCTATTAGAAAGGGTAGCAAGCAAGGAAGTTTGTAGCTTCCTTGATGGGTTTTTTGGTTACAATCAAGTGGCCATTGCCCCAGAAGATCAACATAAGATGGCTTTTGCCATAGAGTGGGATATATTTGCTTTCTGATTAATGGCATTTGAGCTGACCAATGCGCAAGCTACTTTCTAAAGCCTAATGTGCCATGTGTTCAAATAGTTCTTGAGGAAATGGCATATCCATGCATGAGGAGAAAGTTAGAGTAATTGTCGAGCTAGCTAGGCCTAAGAATGTCAAGGAGGTACAAGCTTTCATGGGGCATTGCGGCTATTATCAACATTTCATTCATATATATACGATCATTGCAAAGCCTCTATACTCCCTTTTGACTAACTTTTAGCGGACAGAAGAATGTGAAAGCTCCTTTAATGAGCTCAAGAGAAGATTGTGTTTAGCACCAATCTTAACTACACCAGTTTGGGACAAGCCATTCCATGCTCATGTGGATGCATCCAATTATGCCATTGGGTGTGTCGTGGCACAACCTATTAGTGAAGGTAATACGGATCTTCCCATTGCTTTTGCCAATAGACAATTGAATGCAACTGAACAAAATTACACCACTTCTGAAAGAGAAGGATTAGGCATGGTACATGGGGTTAAGAAGTTTAGACATCATTTTCTTGCAAATAAGTTTAAAATTTTTAAAGACCATCAAGCTCTATTATATCTAGTGAACAAACCTTGCAATACTGGCCGATTAGTAAGATGGTTCCTCTTACTAATGGAATATGACTTTGAAGTTGTGGTTAGGAACAAAAGGACTAACCTTAGGGCAAACCACCTTTCTAGACTAACTTCAGGAGACTCTCCTTAAGGAGTATCAGATGACCTTCCTGATGCTTATTTGTTTAATCTAGAAGTATTCCCTAAATGGGCCAAAGCTATAGTACCTATTCTAACCTTTAGACTAAACATCCTCTACTGAAAGCCAAAGATAAAGAAGTGGTGAGATCTCAAAAATACCACATAATGGCAGGCAACATGTATAAGCACACCAATCAAGGCATACTGGTTTGTTGTGTAGATGAAGAGGAGCATGTAAAATGGTTGCAAAAAGAACATGTAGGTAGGTGCACTACAACAACATCACTCTAAACATTGAACCCTCCAAACTCTGCAAAGGTTAGGGGCATATTGGCCAAAAATGGAAGCAAATGTCCATAAGTTATGCAAAGAGTGCCCAATCTATAGTGTTAAACCACCATTGGAACATGCCACTCTATATCAAGTATCTCTAGTACCAAATTGGAGTGAGCCTTTTGTAAGTTTTGTGAGGATGAAAACATTCCCTCACGAAATGAGATTCACTAGATGAAAGAGTTTAGAATAAGAAGCCCTAGAATATTATGCACTCATTGGAGATAACTTATACAAGCATGGAAGGGATGGATACCTCAGACTGTGTGTCCATGAGAGTGAATATCTTAGATCTTGGGAATTGCTCACCAACGTCTGGTAGGAGGACTTTTTGGACTAGACCATGTGATTAAAGAAATACTTTTTGCAGGTCTTTCGTGGCCAACACTTCACATGGATGCACATACCTATGTGAAGAGGTGTGATATTTGGCAGCAAACTCAGTACCCTATACGTAAAGAGGAGATTCCACTAAAAACAATGATGGGTGGACGTGCATTGGCACGCCATTTTTGAATGAGTTCATTGAAAATCTTCTCCAAAAATTCTTGGTGGTACATAAGAAGTCTGCCCGCTATCACCCACAAGCTAAGGGACAAGCCAAGAGCACAAATAAGATTATTTAATGTTTTGAAGAAATTGGTGAATCATAAACGCTCTGACTAGGACAAACAACCGCACCATGCTATTTGGGAATATCGAGTTGCATTAAAAAATAGTACTCAATGCCACTCCCTTTCAGATGGTATTTGGACAAAATGTAGTACTGCCACTAGACTTCTTAATCCCCATGTTAAGAGTAGGAGAGGAGCATCACTGGACTGGCCATGAGCTCTGATTTAGAATCTTTGATCTAGAATGCTTAGCTCAAACAATATTGAGAGTAGCAATAGGAATTTATTCAGTTAAGAAAAGACAAAAGGAATACTTTGATGCTCAGGTGAAAGATAAGGGCTTGAAAACGGGAGACTTAGTCTTGGTATAAACACTGAAACAACATGCACGAAAGTTGAAGAAGTGAGGCTATGGACCTATTATCATCAATAAGATCTCCACAAGTGGAGCAGTCCAACTAGCCACTCTAGAAGGTCACATTCTACCTAATTACATCAGTGGATGCAGAGTCATTTTATACCAAGAACCATATATGTTGTTTCCTTCCTTACTGCATGTATGAAGGCTGTGGCTTCGACATATGTTGAGTTCTTCTAGATATCTGGATAGGTGATTTTATTCTTTTCCCAATTAATTTTTGGATTATGTTCCTTTAAATAGGTCATTCAGATGATAACCGGATTTATTGGACTCGATATTATGTTGAAACATATGTGGGAATCATGCTCACCAAGGTGTACTCTTAATGGCATGGTTTCCATGATTATATTCCTAGATGCTAGAGGTCTTCCATCTACTACTTCAGCTACTACTAGTTTGTTCTTTCAAAGTATTGGAATTCCATGTTTCTTAATCAATCCTTCATCCATGAAACATGATGAGGCTCTTGAATCTACTAGAGCTATAAGGGAAAGGGTCTTCTTAGGCATGATTAACTTGACAAAGGCAAGACATGTTTCTATGGGTGTAGCTGGAATTATGAGACCTTTTTTATATCTTGGTCTGACTATATGGTCTCGTTTATAATTGGACTTCCTCATTTCCCTGCTCTACAAGGGTTTCTTCAACTCTGGAGTTCATTCTCTTGTTGGGACAATTAATTGCAATATGGCGAGGGTTTCCACAATACATGCATAACTTGTTATCCCTCCTTCTTTGTTTCTCTTGTGGTGTTAGAGGTTGGAATCTAGTTACATCTATCTGAATAGGTTTGGGTATAGACTCATCTCTAGGAGTGGGCTGGAAGGGTTTCCATTGGTGAGGTCTTCCTTCTACTTGTTTTTCTTGTTTCCTTTCAAAAAGTTGGTTATCACATTGAATATCTTGGTTGATGTATTCATTCAATGTCTTAACCTTTGGCATTGTGAGTAGAAGGTCCTTTACATCATCTCATGATGGAGAGTGTTAATCTCCAAAAGAACAACCTACTCTTGAAATTAGAGCACCTCTATATCAAAAGTAAGTCAAAACTTTACCAATTTGGAGGATCAACATTCAATTATAAGGATTCTGGAAAATCTGTGAAAAGGATGATTCTACAGAAAGTCTGCTGCACATATCTTTCTCATTGACTTATCAAATGTGTAACGTTTTTTATAAAACTTTGCACAAGGTGTCTCCTAACGATTACGCACCTCCTCCAAGTCAAATCACTCCAAAAGATTCAGTAGATTTTGAGAAATCAACTTGACAAGTCACCTATGTCTAAAACTGTACTTCTGAGAAGTCGTTTTAGACACCTATAACTTCTAAGACATGGTTCTCCAAGAATAGAACCCATTTAAGCAAATGCTTTTAGCCACAAGTAGCTTACCTTCCAACTTAAAGATTAAGTGCTTACTTTCTCAAAACTTTAAACTGTGGAAGGAGAACTGATCAAAACATTGACTTCGAATTTTGTGCCTGTTTCAGGAACCAGTAAACACTTCTTCACATACAAATGTTCCTACACATAATTCTCTCAGCCTGATCACAATTGGAAGCTAAAAATTTGTACAGAGGTCAATCACCTATAGACTTAGAATTTTACGAAAGAATTTCACAAAAGATCTAACACAGAAGGAGAAAACTCAGAAACATCGGGCACAACATTCTCTTCATTTCTGACAAGTTTACATCTAGTGATGAGAGAGACTTAACTCACTTCTAGGATGGCTAAAAAACTCATACAACTTCTGATTACTCTATTCTCATGCTCTCTCATACTTGTCCCGACATTTTCCATAGTATTTATAGGCAAATATTTACAAACTTATGACTAATCAAAAGTATAAGTGACCTATATCTGAACTAATGTACATATGTGTACATATCTTTCAATTCCTGAATGTAAACTTCTTCTATGCTTCAAAACTTGATCTTGTCTTCATTCTTTGACTTCCAGAACTTCAATTGTTGATTGCTCTGCACCAACAGCTCCCCCTCAATCATCAATTGAGGTTTTCTCTATTTTCTTTATGCCTGCCATGCCTTTGAATCTCTGTAGCTTTGGTCCATCCAAGCTTTTGGTAAGCATATCAGCTATCTGATCTTTAGTTGAAGTATGTATGACTTCAATCTCTTTGTCCATCACCTTCTCTCTTAGAAAGTGATACTTAATCTCAATGTGTTTGGTCCTGGCATGAAAAACAGGGTTAGCAGCTAGATACAATGAACTCATGTTATCTCCATGAATAGTAGGAGTACTCTGAATGATATCAAAACTCTTCATCAGAGTCTTAAGCCATATCACTTCCTTTGCAGCTTCAACCATGCCTTTGTACTCAGCTTCTGTAGATGATAAAGCAACTGTGTGTTGCTTCTTTGAACACCAAGAGATTAACCTATCTCCCACATAACACATGTATCCATAGGTTGACCTTCTATCATCAGGATTACCTGCCCAATCTGCATCACTATATATTTTGATATTTGTATCTGATGTAAAACCATAATATAAACCCTCTTTGAGTGTACCCTTAATGTACCTCAACACTCTTTGACCTGCAATCCAATGTTCTTTTCTAGGACAATGCATGAATTGAGACAAAACCCCAACTACATATGATAAATCAGGCCTAGTTAATGTAGCATAGATAAGACTACCAACCAAACTCTGATATAACTTCATATCCTTGAATTCTTCTCCACCATATCTGCTCAATTTGTAATTCACCTTCATTGGAGTAGGTGCTACCCTGCAATCATTCATTTTAAACTTGATTAACAAGTTCTTCAAATACCTTTCTTGAGTCACATACACTCCATGTTGAGTATATGAAATCTCCATGCCCAAGAAATATGACAAATCTCCCAAATCACTGATTTTAAATTCTTTCTCCATTTGCTTCTTTAGGCTTTGAATCCCTTTCTCATCTGTACCTGTAAGAATTATATCATCAACATATATGCACATGTAAATGAACCCATCATCACTTGCTTTCACAAGCAAACTACTATCTGCCTTAGATACTTGAAATCCAAGTTCTTTCAAGAACTTCACAAGTCTATAACTCCATGCCCTTGGGGCCTGCTTCAACCAATACAAAGCTCTCTTGAGCTTACACACATGATCTGGATACCTCCCATCTGTGAATCCTTGAGGTTGCTCCATGAAAACATCATCTGAAATATAACCATTTAAAAAAGCATTTTTCACATCTAATTGACATAATTTCCAACCTTTACATGCAGCAATGGCTATGAGTGTCCTGATGGTTGTCATCTTTGCCACAGGACTATAGGTCTCATCATAATCAATACCATATGTTTGAGCAAACCCTTTCATAACAAGTCTAGCTTTATACCTAGACACACTTCCATCTGCATATCTCTTTGTTTTGTAAACCCACTTGCATCCAATTATCTTCTGGCTATTTCGTTTAGGAACCAAATCCCATGTCTGATTCTCCAATAATGCATCATATTCTTCCTGCATAGCTTTCTCCCAATTTTCCTTACCTTTTGCCTCTTCATATGTAGAAGGGTCTTCATCTGCTTTAATCATATAAGCATAATCTTTTGTAGCCAAAAAAGAAGTGTCATAGCTATACCTTGTAGGTTGCCACTTGTGTCTTGATGACCTTCTGAGTTCTCCACTCCTTGAGGTTTCTGGTTCTTCACACTCAGGATCAAATCTTGGCATTTCTTCAACTTCAACCTGCACTTCATTATTCTCTTGTTCATCAAATATCTGAACCTTTGATTTACCTTTCTTTTGACTCACAATTTCTTCATCATCTGTATTAATATTGATAGTACCTGAATACCAAGTACCTTGCTCATCAAATGTAACATCCTTAGACACAATAAATTGCTTTGTGGATGGACTCCACAATCTATAACCCATCTGCTTGTCATCATAACCAATGAATACATACTTTTCAGCTTTAGGTTCTAATTTGTGTCTTAATTGTGATGGCACATATGCATATGCCAAACATCCAAATACTTTGCAATGGTCTAATGTAGGTCTCTTACCCCACCATGCCTCATATGGTGTCATACCCTGCAAGGATTTACATGGCAAACTATTGACCAAATAAGTAGCTATATTTACAGCCTCAGCCCACAAATAATTTGGGCAATTTTTCTCCTTCATCATGGATCTTGCAAACTCAACAAGAGTTCTATTCCTCCTCTCTGCTACACCATTTTGTTGAGGGGAGTATCTACAAGTGATTTCCCTTTTTATACCTGCATTCCACAAGTAATCACTGAACTCATTAGAGAAATACTCTCCCCCTCCATCTGACCTTAATCTCTTCAACTTATGACCTGTAATTCTCTCTGCATACACATGATAATGTTTGAATGTACTAAATACTTCTGACTTATCTTTGATCACATAGATAGTAATCCATCTGGTAGCATCATCAACATAAATCACATAGTACCTTGAACCATTGATACTGAAATTCTTTGATGGTCCCCACACATCTGTGTGTATCAACTCAAGCTTCTCTGAATACATAAAACCATGCTTGGAGTAAGATTGCTTATGAGCCTTACCTAATTGACATGCCTCACATTTGTATGTCATATGTTGACTTGTAACATTAGGCAATCCAAGCACTGAACCACTGTTAATCATATCTTTGATACCTCTTTCATTGAAGTGTCCAAGCCTCTTGTGCCAAAGATCTAACTTAGAGATCTTATGTCCTCCATAAGTGAACAAGGCATGACCAACATTACCTTGAATCTTCAATGTGAACAATCTTCCTTCTTTCTTCCCTGAAACAATTTGTTTATACCCATTGCTAGGGTCTTCCACAAATACTCCTTCATTAGTGAATCTCACTTCATAACCTTTTTTAACAATTTGTCCTACATGTTGACAGGATGCGGGAAGAAGCAAGTATGGACACACATGAAGATCTAGCACTGAGGCAACCCTTATTTTTTTTCAAAACCCCCACATCATTCTAAAGTGATTCTCATCACTACGAACCCTTGTAAATATCATTTCACCTTTTTGTAGCTCCATTTTGTACAAGCCGAGGAGTCCTCGAGCTTGGGGAGCCTTAGATGTAGTTGCCTGTCAATTTTCATAATTTTTAGATCTCGTTTGGGCCCTCAAATAAGCCCCGGAACCTAATTTTTAACTAGGCCGGACACTAGGTCTGAACAGGGCCAAAGCTAGTCAAAAAATATAAATAGAGCTAGAGAGCTCATTTTGGGGGTTAGCTTCTTGTAGTTTGAGCTTGTATGAGAACTTTCTTGCAATAGAAGTGATTCCATTGTCTTACTCTCTTTGTTCTTACTGTGTGTGCGCGTGTGTGTGTATGTGTGTGCATGCTTGTGTGCTTCTCACTCACGCACTTGTGCTTCCACTTGCTCGTGGTCTTCATACCATCCTCATGTCTTCCCGGATTGACATTAAAGGAGGTGCTTCTCATCACTGAGCTACACCAAATTTTGGCGCCGTTGCCGGGGATCGAGCTTTGAGGACGAGCGTGTGATGGTAAGACGTAGAGAGGACGCGTTGGAATGGTAAGTAGTAGGTAAATTTCTGATTTTTCTCCATCTCCATCTTCATCTTCACATCCTTCTCCATCTCCACCTCCACCTCCTTCCCCACTACATATCCCCTCTTCCTTTTCTTTCCCTCATTTGTTGCGTGCGAGTTTGAGAGAGAGCGATTGTGCGTGCTTGTATTTGTGCGTTTTTTGCATGTTTCTTGCAGGTGGCAGCTCCATCATCATCTCCAGCAAGCTCAGCAGGTACAAAAATTGTCTGCACAGTTCCCGAGGCGTTGAGCTGGAGCTATCGCGACACTCCGAAAATCTCGACTTCTCACGATTCTGAGTGCACCACGGCATTGCGCAGGCCTAGAGCTCCTAGGAACCCTAGATAGAACAGGAAAATTCACCATATCCTGAGCTATCGCGACACCCCGTGAGCTATCGCGACACCCCGTGAGCTATCGCGACACTCCAAGGTATCGCGACACCCCAAGGTATCGCGACACTTCGAGCTATCACGACACCCCAAGGTATCGCGACACTTCGAGCTATCGCGACACCCCAAGGTATCGCGACACTCCGAGCTATCGCGACACCCCAAGGTATCGCGACACTTCGAGCTATCGCGACACTTCGAGGTATCGCGACACTCCCAGCTATCGCGACACCCCAAGGTATCGGGACACTCCGAGCTATCGCGACACCCCAAGGTATCGCGACACTTCGAGCTATCGCGACACCCCAAGGTATCGCGACACTCCGAGCTATCGCGACACCCCAAGGTATCGCGACACTTCGAGCTATCGCGACACCCCAAGGTATCGCGACACTCCCAGCTATCGCGACACCCCAAGGTATCGCGACACCCCGTGACCTATCGCGACACTTCGAGGTATCGCGACACTCCCAGCTATCGCGACACCCCGACCCGACCTATCGCGATACCCGGCCATTAACGCATGAAAAATGAGAGTTAATTTTTGAGTGAATGAAAGGGTAGTTGAGCTTGAATTTTGACATATTGGTATAACTTAGAACCTTGGTAGGGGGCAAAAGGCATAGAAACCAGAGATAGGTGGGACTAAGTGATTCTCAGAGACAGGGGGTACTGTGAGCTACCCAAGGGGGTTAAAATTATTGAAGCAGGTCTTTCAAATACTTGTGGCAATAAAGCTATACTAACTGGTGAGTTTTTGCAGGAACTTTGTGGGCACTCAAGGCAATCAAAGCAAGCTAGCAAGGGTGAGTACCGGGCTTGGGAGAAGGCTTCCTGGGCTTGCATAGCTGTCGGGTCAACCAGCTGATTGAGGTTGGAAGATCTCATAACCCTCCTTTGTCAATTCCTAGCCTAGGCTAAGTACGACTTAGGTGTGGTAATTAACTAGGGCAACGTTAGGCACGAATCAAGTCCAAGAGAATTAATCAACCAAGTGCAAGAAAATAAATAGGTCTTAAGTGCGAAAACACTAAGGGACAAAAAGGTAAACGGGAATCGATCACTCATCAAGTGCGGAAATTCACTTAAGTACTCCTGACGACGCAATTTCAGACAAGACCATAAACATACTATTCAACTAAAAAGAACAAAGTGATTGGTGCAAAATCAGCCTGCAACGAGAGTGTGCTTGGGTTCCAGGGGGTGAATAAATCAGGCTTATGAACCTTAGATCAGGCAGACACTTAGGCCGAGACAGACAAAGCCTCAGATCTTCTGAAGCTAGTGTCAATCACACTGTCAGGTCTTGGGCCCAGCAGTTGAGTGATTACCCATACACTGCCAGATCAGAAACAAGTGATTCTGAGATGTCCTATCACATGGAGAGATCAGTAGGTAGTCCAGGGTTGGCTTACCTAGAGAAGCCAGAAGGGCCTTATAAGACGCAATTGGAATATATCAGGACGAATCGTCTAGGTGCTCGCATCTACGAAGACGGACTGAGAAGATCGGTGGTCCAGATTAAGAACCCCGATCAAACCCATGGATTAGACCACCCGGTAGTCAAGTTTGAGAATGGAGCATACCTAGATAAAGAGGGGACTATATATGTAGTCACCACTCTTCCTGATAGAACTGATGAGTTTGGAAATGTAATTGCGGAGACCGACATGGGTGACATAGAGCAAGGGAACTTAGAGAGAGAGCCAAGGACTCCCCGTGGTAAGTCTGTCTTGACCAGAATCATGACTCCTGAGTGGATTCCACAAGATAATAAAAGCATAGATCTGCTTTTAAATCGGGAAACCGATGAGGCTTTTTGGAGATATAGAACTTCTCAACCTCAGGAGGTGAATACCCTCACGATCTACGAGTTTAAAGACCCTGATAGTCCAGGCCAAGTAACCTACCTAGACACTGCATCAGAGAGAATCTTCGTGGTCACTGAGCAGGGCAGACATGCCTACACTTGGAAGGGTGAATTTGTTTTTCCCCAACCAAGTTCTAATGTGTCCTTTGGTCATCAAGGAGCTGGGACCTCCCAAGCTCATGGCGCTCAAAGAGATAGAGGTAGAGACAAACCTGAGGTAAGTTTTGTCAACTCCCTGGGAAGAGAAAGAACGGGAACAGAAAGGAATAGAGTAGAACCTGAGAGACATAGAACCCCATGGAATCACCGGGACATTGATGATTTTCCTTTGCCAAGGCCGAGAGAACACACTAGGACCCTACGACCAACCCAACTTGTGAAGTCCATGAAGAATTATTTCGATGGCACGGGAGACCCTTATGACCATGTGGCAGAATTTCGACAAGTGTTGAAAGCTGAACAAGTGGAGGACCTATTCACACAATATAATGCTTTCGGTCTGACCCTTAGGAACACTGCCCTTACGTGGTTCCAACCACTGAATGAGAGGCATTTCAGAAACATAGACCAACTCTTGGAGGCATTTATTGTGGAGTTTTCTAAGAGTGGAATCAGGCATAACACCTCCTCACTAATTCATAGCTTCAAACAAACACCTCAAGAGACGGTCAGACTAGCTGGAAGAAGATTTAGACAGTACCTGGAGAGATGTCCTATGCCGGAGTTACCCACACTAGCCAAACAAGTGGCCTTGTTCCTAGACGGACTATTGAGCACTAAGCTCAGGTCATATGTGTACCTGAAGGACCCTAGAACGATAGAGGAGTGCGTGCGCATGTGCATAGACATTGAGGACAATCTAGGTGAGGAGTTAGAACTATCAAAAATCTATAAGGATTCTGACAGCTCTAGTAAACAGACATCTGGTCAATCCACATCCATCGAGGAACTTGCAGAGAAGGTAGCCCAAAGACTAGGTGTCTCTAGCAAGCAAATTCCAAGATTTGCCCCAGTTAAGCGGTGTTACAATTGTGGCGGTGAACATATGGCAAGTGTATGCCCCATTATGGCCCAACCTCAGGTGAATCCTAGTAGCCAGTACTGCACCATAGAGTGCAGGTACACCAATCACACGGCACAAGACTGCCCATATAACAAACAAACTGTTAGGCAAAATTATCCTCAGCCATATCCACAACATGGTAGGTACCAGAATCAGTACCCATCACCACAATACAACAGACCACAACAAACTTATCAGCCACCTTATCAAGGGCAGCAGAGACCTCAACCAGTCCTAGTGCAGCAACCCCCTGCTCCAACCAATGTGATCCCAGTGAAATATGCATCTACTGAAGAAAATCCGAATAGAGCCATAGTTCCAGTCACCCCATTGCTATCAGACAGTGATCCAAGTGACCATAGTTTTGACTCCACACATATTGATAGCCCACAGGCTTACTACATGCAGTCACCCGAGCATAACGAGTCATACTACTATGAGGACCCAAGTGAAAATAGTGGGGAACCGGAGTATTCTAATGTCATGTACACAAACCCCAACTCTAGACCTCAACCTAGGCAGGTACGACCTCCATTTCCTAGAGGACCATGCTTCAGATGTCAGGGAGATCACCTTATACGTGATTGTCCACTGCCTGCCCCTACACAGCCTCAACCAATAACCATTCAGGGCTTCTGTCAAGACTGCGGGAAAGAACATCTCCTACGAGATTGCCCAAAGAACCCTAATAACATGCCTAAAATCACTCCTATCAATGTTGTTGGGTTAGTTGTAGACTCCACAGGGAGTGTGACTTCCACTCCACCTGTGCAGGTGATCACAAGAGCCCAGGCACTTCAACGGCACCAAGATGTTGTTCAGGAAAAGAGCCCCGAGGTGAGTGCAACAGAGAGCATACCCAAAAAGAGGACTAGCGCTTGGAAGGATAGTCGTGAAAGAATGAAGAGACAATGGGCAAAAAAGATAAATGAACTTGAAGAAAGCGTGAGGGAAACCAAGGCAAAAATCACAGAAATCACAGCTCAACCGCACTCCCACACACTTCCACCACTACCATCCCCATCACCCTCCATTTCTCCACCCTCTAACACACCCCTCGTAACCCACCCACCACCCCGAGTAGGATCAGTATTAGCTGACCCCACTCCTGAAGGCTTGGACATGATGTTTAAAGCCTACCAGGCTCGACTTCAAGAAGGGCCAACAGCTGTAAACCTAGACAAAAGTTACCCTAGAGCCGACTTAGAGATTGAACGGATGAAGATGTGCATGAAACTGGTAGAACAAGCTCAAGCTATACTTGAGACTAGCCAAAAGTTCAATCAGACGAACTCTGTCAAGCCGGATTTGCATTTCCAAGGCTTACTAGAAAGATTAGAGCAGTTGGTAAACAAATCACAAGTTTCTTTACCTCCTCAGGCTCAACCAGTTATTGAAAGAGGAAGCTCACCACACATGGTAGCTTATGTTCCTAATTCTACGGATGCTGGAATACCTCCTTCAATACAACAGTACTCTCCAGAGTTCTTGCGGGAAATACAAGAAGAGAAATGGGCCAAAGAGAAGGGTGATTCCCCTCCCATTCCGGAGATTGATGATCTTCGTGATCAATTTCCCCAAGACATTCCCTCTATCTATGGGGATCAAGCAGAGCAACAAGAGGATGAGAGATTAGATTTTGAATCTAACTCTTTACAAGAGTTGCCTCATTTCACAGGCCCATGGGAATCTGAATCTCTCCAGATCAGAGCTCCCACGATATTGGTAAGAAATGAAGACTCAATGATTCCCAGGAACACTGATGTTGTGAAGAACACTAAGGTTCAATGTCACCTCACTGTAGAGGAACTCCTCAAGGCAAGACCGGAGCTCTGGAATCATGTGAAGGATCAGGTCCCAGAACTTGATTCCAATGCACCAAAATTAAGCGCTAAACAAAAGGTACCCGAGGTACCTCTCGACAAGATAGGAGACATGAGTGAAGGTGAAGAAGGTAACACTTATCTTCCGATCACCTATCAAGGTTACACAACCAAAGCAATTGTGGATTCGGGTGCGGGTGTTGCTATTGCGACTACCTCCCTGTGGAAGCGATGGGGCAAACCCACCTTAAGACCAACGAGAATGAAACTTCAAATGGCAGATGGTCATTTTGAGAGACCTCTCGGATTGCTTGAAGGGATAACTCTAACCACTTGTGGTGTAGAGTTTGAACATACGTTTGCCATATGTGACTTTGAGAAGAATAATGTTTACGAGATGATCCTAGGAAGACCCTTCCTACGACAATTACAAATAGTACAAGATTGGGGAACCAACTCCTTGTACTTACAGCACTTAGGGGTCACCACCAAGGTCAATCTGAAGGATCACACCTTCAGAGATGTACCACCCCTACAGTGGAATCCTATCCACAAAGCGAAAGAAGACTCTATCTCCGTGCATTCTGGAAGTTCACCTGAACCATCCTGGTTGCATGAAGATACTCACTTGTGGATGTGCAAGGTCGCGGAGGAAGAGGAAAAGCGCCGAAAAGCGAGAGAAGAAGGAGCTCCCCCAGGAGATAGACCAATAAAAGACCCAGCCTATACTCCGATGATATTTCCTGATGAGGAATTTGAACCTCATGGTTGGGCAGAAATCTTAGCTACCATGGACATTGCAGTCAATGAGGAACAATGGACACCCCATTGCGATGAGGAGGGTTATGATATTTCAGTGTTCATGTGTCAGCCCTTGTTGGAAGAGTGTGATCCTAGTGAGTTCATAGGAGAAGAAGAGAATGACGATGATCTAGAATCCATTGTGATGGATACATACTTTGACTCAGAGGAACATTACTTAGAAGACCTAGCGGTGTTAACCCAAAAGGAAGAAGAACCCCTTGCGAGTATTAAAACGATAAGTGCAAAGAAAGGAAGTGAAGGAGGTCAAAAGAAAAAGAAAAGGAAAGTAGTGAGACAAGAAGAGGAAGAATCATTGTTTGAAGTACCAGAAAATTTCAAGAAATATGAAGTGGAAGACCGAAAAATTTTGGTACGAATGCCTAAGAGAGAGGCCATGATAGGAGAAGCATATGACAATAAAGAGAAGACTAAAAAAATTGTAGTGACCATTGAAGGGAACGAAGAGCGATGTACGTACATAGGAGACGACCTAAGTGCAGATGAAGAAGTAGAGCTTGTAGCTCTATTAAGGGAATATAGGGATGTGTTCGCATGGCATTATAGAGACTTGAAAGGAGTAGATCCAGAGATTTTCTCTCACACGATTCCGATGACTGCTGATGCTAAGCCCACCAAACAAAAACCCTACACATATAATGACAACTATGCGGCCAAAATAAAAGAGGAAATTGACAGGCTGATTGAAGCCGGATTCATCTATGAGATTGAGCACACTGAATGGGTGTCCCCTATTGTAGTGGTGCCCAAGAAGAATGGGAAATTGCGAGTGTGCATTAACCTTCAAAAAGTTAATGCCGCTACGATTAGAGATAGTTATCCACTTCCCATCACCGAACATCTTTTGGAGCGTGTTGCAGGCAAGGAAGTTTACAGCTTCCTTGATGGATTTTCAGGTTACAACCAAGTAGCCATTGCCCCCGAAGATCAACACAAAACGGCCTTTGCCACAGAATGGGGAATCTTTGCATTCCGTGTGATGCCATTTGGGCTCACCAATGCACCTGCAACATTCCAAAGACTCATGTGTCATGTCTTCAAAGAGTTCTTGCGAAAGAGCTTAGAAGTATATGTGGATGATTTGTGCGCTCATTCCCAAGAGAGAAGTTACCACATCCCTGAACTCAGGCAAATCTTCAACAAGTGTAGAGATTATCGAGTGTGTCTGAATCCAGAAAAGTGTGTGTTTATGGTACGCCAAGGTAAGATCTTAGGTCACATTGTTTCGAAGAATGGAATATCAACAGACGAAGACAAGGTAAGAGCAATAGCAGAGTTGGCCAGACCAAGAAATGTGAAAGAGGTACAAGCCTTCATGGGCCATTGTGGATATTACCGTAGATTTATCCACATGTATGCCATCATAGCTAAACCTCTTTATGGGCTGTTGACAAATTTTGAATGGAACGAGGAATGCGAGACTTCCTTCAATGAGCTGAAGAGACGTTTGTGCACAGCACCAATATTGACTACTCCGGATTGGAGCAAACCCTTTCATGTCCATGTAGATGCCTCCAATCATGCAATAGGATGTGTGCTAGCACAACCCACAGGTGAAGGAAATCTAGATTTGCCGATAGCATATGCTAGTAGGCAATTAAATGCAGCTGAACGAAATTACACCACAACGGAGAGAGAAGGCTTGGGCATGATATATGCTGTGAAGAAGTTTAGACACTATCTATTGGCCAATAAGTTCAAGTTTTTCACTGATCATCAAGCGCTACTATATTTGGTCAATAAACCTTGCAATACAGGTCGCTTAGTAAGATGGTTTCTCTTACTAATGGAATACGACTTTGAAGTTGTTGTCAGGAAAGGTAGAACCCATCTTAGGGCAGACCATCTTTCTCGCATCACCTCAGGAGAGCCACCGCAAGGAGTGTCTGACGAATTGCCCGATGCTTATCTGTTCAATTTAGAAGTTGTTCCTAAATGGGCAAACAAGCTGGTACCAATCCTAACCTTCGGGCCTGCAAATAAGAATGTGAAAACCAGCAGAGAGGAAGTTGTAAAATCATTAAAATATCAAATCTTGGCTGGAAGTATGTACAAGCAAGATACAGAAGGAGTGTTAGCTTGTTGTGTCGAGGAGGATGAACATGCTAATTGGCTGCAACAAGCCCATGAAGGACTGCTAGGGAATCACTACTCTAAACAGCGAACATTGCAGAATCTAAAGCGCTTAGGAGTGTATTGGCCGAGCATGGACAAAGAAATACAAGAGTGGATCCACAATTGTCCAGTATGCCAGAAGAGACCCCCAGTGGAGCATGCCACTCTTTATCACGTGTCATCAATCCCCGATTGGAGTGCTCCATTGGTCGAGTTCATGAGATCGGGAACATTACCCAATCAGGCTAGTCTTGCAAGAAAACGAAGCATGGAGCAAGAGGCTCAAGACTATGCCTTAGTAGGGGATAACCTATATAGAAGAGGCAAGGATGGTTACCTAAGGCTGTGCGTACATGAATCAGACTACCTGAAAGTCTTAGAAACGGCACACAGCGGTGTTGCAGGTGGACACTTTGGGCCTGACAGAGTAATTAAGACCATTCTATTCTCAGGACTGTGGTGGCCCACTCTTCATATGGATGCACATACTTATGTGAAGAGTTGCGACACATGCCAACGTGCCCAATATCCGACAAGAAAAGATGAAACGCCCTTGAGGCCAATGATGGGAGGACGTGCATTTTCAAAGTGGGGTATAGACTTTGTAGGTCCCATCAACCCCCCAGCTAGGAACTCCCATGCAGAATACATTATTGTAGCCACTGATTACCTTACAAAGTGGGTGGAAGTAAAAGCCACGACAAAGAATGATGCTCAAACGACGGCTAAGTTCTTATTCGAAAATATATTCACTAGATATGGGTTACCCATAGAGTTGGTTAGTGATAGAGGTACGCACTTCTTGAATGAGGTCATTGAAAATCTCCTTCAAGAATTCATGGTGGTACATAAAAAGTCTGCACCCTATCACCCACAAGCTAACGGACAAGCCGAGAGCACGAATAAGATCCTGTGTAACGTATTGACGAAACTGGTCAATAATAAACGCTCTGATTGGGACAAACAACTTCACCATGCTGTTTGGGCATACCGAGTTGCCTACAAAACGGTACTCAATGCCACCCCATTTCAGATGGTCTTCGGACAGAATGCAGTGTTACCACTAGATTTCCTAATCCCAGCGTTAAGAGTAGCACAAGAGCATGAGTGGAATGGACATGAGTTGTCCTCTAGGATCTTGGATCTAGAGCGTTTAGGTGAAACAAGGCTACGAGCAGCAGCAGGTATCTACGCTGCAAAGAAACGGCAAAAGGCATACTTTGATGCCCATGTGAAGGATAAGGGCTTGAGAGCAGGAGATCTAGTGTTAGTCTACACATTGAAACAACACGCAAGGAAGCTAGAAAAGAGAGGCTACGGACCTATGATCATTAATAGGATCTCCACGAGTGGAGCTGTACAACTAGCCACTTTGGAGGGGGACGTCCTCCCAAACTATATTAGCGGGTGCAGAGTCAAGCTGTATCAAGAACCCCTCACGGAGGAGATGCTAAGCCGACTCAATACTGCTAAACAACGTAAAGAGGAGGAGAAACGAATTCGAGAAGAAGCACAGGCAGAGGCCTTAGAGCGTATCCGACGAATGAGGCTGAGGAGACAAGGAAGGGACCAGACTATGACGGACACTCAAGAGTCTCCAGGCTATCACATGGCCATGTGTGAGGCTTCAGGTGAACGTATCCATAAGATAGTGGACCGACGACCTTTTGTGACCCTAGAAATAGGACAAAGAGACAGCACAACAAGTGTGAGGGCTTTAATTGATTCAAGAGCAGCCACAAGTGCAGTTCGGCTTTCTTATTGCCAGCAGCTGCAATTGGAGGTAAAACCTATAGAAGCCTATCTGATAGGATTAGGAGGTGTTGAAACCCCCTGCATGGGAGAGGTGGATCTTCCCCTCTACATACAAGAGGTCCTCATGCCAGTAAAAGTGCTAGTGTGTGAAGACGAGGATCTGACCGAACCGCTTATCTTGGGCCAAGACTGGATCTATGATCACGCAGTCAACCTGAACCTAAGAAGTGGACTTCTTCAGGCTTGGGTAGGCCAAAGTCGTCTCACGATTGAATTAGAAAATCAAGCACTCAAACCAATAGAACAGGCACCAACTCCTGGTCCCTCCAGGAATCAACACGAAGATAACCACGTTGTGCTTGTCCAAACTTCTATGGTGCAGAGGAATGTCAATCTTACTGAAGGTTCAGGAGCCAAGAAGGAGTTCCTAATTGATCCAAAGAAGATTCTAAACGAACGGACCGAACATCACTCTATACGAAGGAGACCGCTGATCAAGAGGAAGGAGCGCCAACCCGCGCAACATGGAGCATCTCGTCGCGTGAAGCAGATCTGGATACGCAAGGATGGGAGACCCATAGCTCCAATAGCAGATTCTCAAGGAGTCAAGAAACGAGCCTCACAATCAAGGAACAAAGCTAAGAAGCCCCCTAGGATAACCCCTAGGCACACCATCTCTATTTGGGTTCCTAAGCGGTCAATGAAGGCCATCCCTAATGCTAGACAGATATGGGTGCCCAAGGCTAGCTTACAAGCCCAAATTACTTCACCTACAGGCACTAGGATGAAGCAGCTCTCACAAGCACTCTTGGCCAACAACTCAGGAAGTGACAAGATACCTACACCTCTCACTGTCCACACTCCCATCAACCCCAGGAATGTCTGGAAATGGGTACCCACAAGGTCCCAAACACATCACACACTCAGACCAAAATCTTCACCTGTCCTTAGCTCTAAGAGCTACGACTCCTGTATCAAAGTGTGGAGAATTAAACTGTGTACTAAACCCCCTGACCTTATTCTGTAAATCCGTCCACACTAACACAGAAGCATTTCGAGCCCATTGCATAACCAAAGTATGCATCTAGGATGACACTGACCTTTAATCACCACTCACACATATCATAAACACCTCACCACTAACCACTGACCTCCGGGATTGTCATGTTAGTATTGTGAAGGGAACACCATTACATCTTGTTTCCTATGCAACACTAATGTGCCTTTCGTCTTCCAGCAGATAAGCGACCTACTCTCATGGCAACCGCGGCAGGCACAAGCTCTCAGGCAGGATCTGGTGCCCCTATCAATTGGGATGCCATGCCAGTGGAAGCTCCACCAACAGCTAGGCCTGAAGAATTCTTGAATGTGCAAAGGATCCCTATTCCAGATCCACCCAGTGGACTAACCGAAAGAGTAAAAGGGCACTCCCATTGGTTCAATGAAATGCCAGGGGATTTGGGAGACGCAGACCACATCTGGGAGTCCAAGATGGAGTGTGGAGGGGTTTGGTGGACCTTCCAATTCTTTTCAAGAGAATTTGAGACCTTACAAAATGCAGCTCCCCTTCAAGAGATCTGGCAAAAGGTAGGACTTCAAACTTACTTCAGTGCAGCTCTACCAAAACCTGACTTCCTCAGGTGTTACTACTTGATTGCTACGATGAAACCTACCGGGGATAAAGATCATTCAGGCACATTCTGGGTGCCCTCCTTATCTAATCTGGAGGAGATGAGGAAGTTTGAACTAAATGTAACATTAATCAGGGAAGCCCTTCAAATGTATGGCACTCATGTGCCTTCAGATCGCGACCCCCTGATACCAGAATCAATGAAAAGCAATAGAGTCAAGAAGCTCAAAGACATGTGCGCCCTCACCCCCAACATCGCCATACCCCTGCGGATGTGCCTCCAGCACTTCGCATTTCCAGCTCAGGACCGTTTCACTCAGCCTCACAAGAAGATATGGTACGGATTGTATTTAGCAGAGACCGGAAGCTTGCCCATTAAGATGCCGGTATGGATCTTAGATCAGGTATATGAGGCAGGCAAGCGGGGGGTGAGGAAGCCCACTCTACATGGTTGCTGTGCGTTGACTAGAATCATCTACAGATGTCTGGCGTATGATGTGCCAGTTGCTCGAGCCCTAAAGTATGCACATCTGGAGTTGTTTAAAGGGCGAAAGTCAGGGAGTCAGCCTGCAAAAAGAATGCGTGGATCCCTTTCACAAGTCCTGATCCCTCCAGCAACCACTACCGAAGTCTCCACTAGAGAGGAAGCCCCGGTGGCACCAATCACAATCCATCTCCAGGAGTCTCAACCAAGAGAGGTGGTACAGCCCACTCCCTCTGCCCCTCCGCTACCTACCGAGGTAGAATTTGCAGCGATGGCCACTTTCACCGAAGACCCAAATTTTGATTTTGAAACATTTCTGCAGACAGCTCATCTATCAGACAGTGAAGGTTGCCCTGACAATGTCGATCCGGGGACATCAACCCAAAGAGAACATGCACGAGGCGAGACAAGCAGCGTACAGGAGCTAGGAGTGACGCAACCTCCTCAAAGACTAAACACACAAGCTCAGGAGCAGGCACCAAGGAATAACCCAGAAGAGAGTGAAGACGAAGCCCCTGCATATACGGCACAGCTCAAACGACTATACCAGACAATCAAGCAGGTACAAAGACGCCATAAAATGTCAGAAGAAGCAAATAGGGCCCTAGTAAACCAGATGTTACAGTCAGAGCATATCGACCCCCAGTTTGTAGAATCACTAAATCTGTTGGCGGACACTTGTGGCATCAGTGAAGCAATGAGAACCATGGTCTATCAAGAGAACCCTGCTTATGATCAAAGAAGAATTGATACACGGCCGCGACAAGGAAAGATGATTCAGATGGAAGTATCTACCGCGTTAGCTACGTCCACATCAGAAGATGTGCACATGATTAGCCGTAGGCACAATGATGAACTGGAGGAAATTACGCATGCCCCATCTCCCCCATCATCTCCTATCCCACCCTCAGAGCCTCTCTCCACGTGTCTTTCTACACAACCATTCTCCTCCTATAGTGAGACCATTGTACACACCCCCATTTCCACTCTCCTTCCTTCACCCTCATCCATCTCTGTCACTCAAGTTTTTGAACCTCAATTAGGTCACCCTTTCTTCCCCCATGCCGTTGGACAACCATTTGTCACTAGTCAGACTCTTTCCATCTCTTTGCCCTCCATCCCTCCATTTCCTCCCCCCCAAACTCTACCTACCCCGTCCCTTGTAACTGCCTCGAGCACCACACTAACCACCCAACCCTCCTTCTGGACCTACCTTGTAAACATTCTTCAACAGGTTGAGGAACATAAGAAAAAGTCCCATCCCCAAATTCACTCCCCCACATTCACGGCCACCACTGTCACACCACCCACCGTCCCGGTGTTCACATTTCACGAATCACACTCACTCATGTCCGATCCCATGGACATCTCACCATCCGCTGGATCACCCACCACCACTGTTCTCACAACACCATCACAGATTATTACACTCACATCACCACTTCCACACACGGTAGGCACAACATCCACTTTTCCCATTCCCACCTCCCAACCCCCTGCATCTTCCACCTCATTTAGTCTTGCACTCGACACGATGCTCGAAGCTGCCACTCAACTTAAGCACGAATATACATTATTGGAAGAAAATAACAAAGGGCTTTGCACCCTCACAGCAACACTCCAAGAGCGTGTCAATGCTTTGGAGTTCATTCATACGGAGTCACAAAGCAAGATATCCGCCCTCGAACAGGCAAATGCGCAACTCAAAGCGGAGCATATGGAAGAGAGCAAAGCCATGGAGGAACAGCTGCGCGATCAAATGGGCCGCAATGCACGGCTTCAACGAAACATGGCTTTGCTACGACGACATCTGGCAGCAGCGCAAGAAGAGAATAGACGGCTTCAACAACAAAACCAAGAGAACCTCGAGGCTGCCATGGAGAACACCTCGGGAGCACCCATAGACCCGGTCAAATTTCAAGCGGTCCCATCAGAAAGCATACAACAAATATTGGAAACGTATGCCAATCTGTTAGAAGCACATGATCAGCTTGCCGACCAGCTAAAGGACTTACAGAGACCCCAAGAGTCTACACCACACCGACAGGAACATAAAGAAATGACAGACGCTGCTACTTCAACCGAACCTGAACATTCAACGCCCAACGACGTGCTGGAGTTACGGCAGCAGATCGCAGAATTAAAACTGAAGTTGATGCAGTACGAACGACCCCCTTCCCCACCAGAGCAACCGTCAGAAGAAGAAGCAGTTACCATCCCAGTGGAGGAAGCATTCGACGACGCCTACGAGCCTCAACCACTCCCAGGAGGACGCGTAACAGAAGAAGGTCAAGATACCTATGAGGAACCCCCATCGGCATGGATGAAACAAGTAGAGGAGATGGGGCAAACTCATTAGGAGCGGATATCCACTCAGATGCTGGCAATGAAGGCCATTGAGGACACCATCCTTCACTCAGAATACTTCAGGCACATCGCCCCTAGACGCCTTATCACTAGTTCAGAACTGCAATACAAGCCCTATTTTGTATTGTTGGCCGACTACAATGCAGAAATCAAAAGGGTCACCAACAAGTGCCCAACATTTGCCACACAGTTCGAACCAGAAGACATACCAGAAGCGGCGCGAAAAGGAGCCATATTCCAACCAACGTGGAGGAAAAAGTTACTCGAAACCTACCCTGAAATGCTTCGAACATGGGATCATGCCCCCATGCATTTGAAGTACAATCCGTGTTTTGGGCCAGTGCAAAGACGCAGATCATGGAAAGCTTTTGCCATCAAGGTTCAGAATAACGCAAACTGTAAAGAATGGCTCAATTACCCCGCTATCGCCCCCCCAACCGGTACTCCTACAGTGTCATACATGATTGCAACCATCAGACATTGGATACCACGCCTCCACCCTATGCCAGATGTCGCTGCCCAGATGATGCTCAAGATCCTCGACATGATGCAGGTCGTACTCAAAACTTTTCGCAATGTATGCCGTATTCAACCTCCTATTCCCGGGTTTACTAATGGTAACTACGACCTGCTATATGATATGAGCACAACCCCGAGCATACGAGTGGCTTACGCATGGCATGCACGCATAAGATATCTCCCTGCCTGCTACAAGCAAACATTTGACGACATGTTCACCACGGGGTTTTGGGAAGCACATTCAGAGGTATTTGCGCCATGGCCTACGCATCTACTCCATCTCTTTGCATGCGAGCAAACGATGCATTCCGAGCTTTACACGATGCCACAACCTGACATGCCTGGTACAGTGGATTGGGAGGCCTTGCAACGAGATCTAATCAGAGGTTTAAAAATCAAAGAACAAGAATTGGCAACCGACCTCCTGCAAAAATACATTGATCAAACGGCGGAAAAGAGGTCTGTCAGAGGCGACAGACCCTAGGGGGGGGAGAGTGTTGACAGGATGCGGGAAGAAGCAAGTATGGACACACATGAAGATCTAGCACTGAGGCAACCCTTATTTTTTTTCAAAACCCCCACATCATTCTAAAGTGATTCTCATCACTACGAACCCTTGTAAATATCATTTCACCTTTTTGTAGCTCCATTTTGTACAAGCCGAGGAGTCCTCGAGCTTGGGGAGCCTTAGATGTAGTTGCCTGTCAATTTTCATAATTTTTAGATCTCGTTTGGGCCCTCAAATAAGCCCCGGAACCTAATTTTTAACTAGGCCGGACACTAGGTCTGAACAGGGCCAAAGCTAGTCAAAAACTATAAATAGAGCTAGAGAGCTCATTTTGGGGGTTAGCTTCTTGTAGTTTGAGCTTGTATGAGAACTTTCTTGCAATAGAAGTGATTCCATTGTCTTACTCTCTTTGTTCTTACTGTGTGTGCGCGTGTGTGTGTATGTGTGTGCATGCTTGTGTGCTTCTCACTCACGCACTTGTGCTTCCACTTGCTCGTGGTCTTCATACCATCCTCATGTCTTCCCGGATTGACATTAAAGGAGGTGCTTCTCATCACTGAGCTACACTACACTTATTAGATTCTTAGGAATTGTAGGAACATACAAGACCTTACTCAAGAGGGTGCTACCATCCTTAGCCTTCACAGATCCAATTGACTTCACATTATGCTTTGTATTGTCACCTGTTTGAACAACATGATTAGATACCTTATTTTCCAAATCAGTCATCAATGCTATGTTACCACTCAGGTGATTGCTACACCCTGAGTCAATGTAGAAGACTCTTTGGTCTTCACTTTGTCTTTCACAAGTTGCATTCATTATCAATGTTGAATCCTCCTTCTGATCTGAAGCATAATTGTAGTAGGTATTATTGTATTGTTGACTTTGGAATCCTCTACCTGCATTTCTTCCAAAGTAACCCCTACTACCTCTACCTCTGAAGTTACCTCTTTGATTTCTGCCACCTCTTCCTCTTGAATTAAAGTTCTGATTATATCCACCATTACTCTGAGTATTATGCCAACAATCATTAGCTAAGTGATTTGTCTTACCACAAATCTAGCAAGCTTTGACTCCATCTTTGTTATTCCTGCCTCTTCCTCTACCTTTGTCACCTCCTCTTCCTCTTAGGAAGTTGGCTTGACTAGTTGTGCCTTCATCTTCATTTGCTTGTTGCTTTCCTTTGCTATTTTTCTTCTTATCCTTTGAGTACATTGCATGACCTATACTCTTGTCACTTTCACCTTTGACATCCTGCTCAAAGGTTAACATATGTCCTAGCAACTGATTTAAGTCAGGAGTAAAATGATCAAGTGATAATTCAGTAGACAAAATGAATGGCTTCCGTTTGCCATCACCTCTCAAACCTGTAAGGATTTGCCTTACCAATTTATCCTCCTCAATGTCTTCATCAACAGCTCCTAATGCATCTGCAATGTCCTTCATTCTGGTTACATAATCTGAGATGGATTGAGAGGCCTTTTTCTTGAATGTGGTAAATTTTGCCCACAAGGATGCCTTCCTTGACTTTGTAGTGTTTTGGAAATGCTCCTCCAAAGCATTCCATATATCACTTGCACTTTCAAGACCTCTAATGTGAGGTAGCAAGTAGTCATTGACTGCCATATAGATAATGCTCCTAGCTTGAGCATCTCTCTTCATCCAATTCTTCAAATCTGACAATTCCTCCCTAGTTGGAACACTAGGATCTCTTAATTGAGGCTTTTCTTCTTCACCTGTAATATATCCTATCAAATCTTTGCTCATTAGATGAGCTTCCATCCTCATTGACCATGCTGGATAGTTCTCTCTATCCAATTTCTCTATCTGAAGAGAATCTCCCATCCTTTCTTGTCCTGTGTATTGAATTCTTTAAACTTTATGAGTAAAAAATGTACCTTTGCTTCGAATAATAATCCTTTTGACTTCCTTGATGTCATATGATCTCCTTTTCAAGCTTTGCTCTAAAGCTTTCACCTTTTGAACCTTCAGATGTTGAATTCTTTGCACCTACAGCAGTCGGGATCCTCCTTCCTTCAATTCTGATGCTTCCTACTCTGCTACCACTGATGGAGAGTGTTAAACTCCAAAAGAACAACCTACTCTTGAAACTAGAGCACCTCTATATCAAAAGTAAGTCAAAACCTTTACCAATTTGAAGGATCAACATTCAATTATAAGGATTCTGGAAAATTTGTGAAAAGGATGATTCTACAGAAAGTTTGTTGCACATATCTTTCTCATTGACTTATCAAATGTGTAAAGTTTTTTATAAAACTTTGCACAAGGTGTCGCCTAAAGAGTGCGCACTTCCTCCAAGTTGAATCACTCCAAAAGATTCAGTAGATTTTGAGAAATCAACTTGACAAGTCACCTATGTCTAAAACTGTACTTCTGAGAAGTCGTTTTAGACACCTATAACTTCTAAGACATGGTTCTCCAAGAATAGAACCCGTTTAAGCAAATGCTTTTAGCCACAAGTAGCTTACCTTCCAACTTAAAGATTAAGTGCTTACTTGCTCAAAACTTTGAACTTTGGAAGGAGAACTGATCAAAACATTGACTTCAAATTTTGCGCCTGTTTTAGGAACCAGTAAACACTTCTTCACATACAAATGTTCCTACACATAATTCTCTCAGCCTGATCACAATTGGAAGCTAAAAATTTGTACAGAGGTCAATCACCTATAGACTTAGACTTTTTACAAAAGCATTTCACAAAAGATCTAACACAGAAGGAGAAAACTCAGAAACATCGGGCGCAACATTTTCTTCATTTCTGAGAATTTTACATCTAGTGATGAGAGAGACTTAACTCACTTCTAGGATGGCTAAAAAACTCATACAACTTCTGATTACTCTATTCTCATGCTCTCTCATACTTGTCCCGACATTTTCCATAGTATTTATAGGCAAATATTTACAAACTTATGACTAATCAAAAGTATAAGTGACCTATATCTGAACTAATGTACATATGTGTACATATCTTTCAATTCATGAATGTAAACTTCTTCTATGCTTCAAAACTTGATCTTGTCTTCAATATTTGACTTCCAAAACTTCAATTGTTGATTGCTCTGCACCAACATCTCATAGACCCCATCTAAAATGGCTTATGAAATAATCTTCATGCCAAGTGAGGTCACATATCAACTCTCTAAATTCTGATGCATAGGTCGAGGCCGGACAGTCACCTTGATGTAACTTTGAGAGTTTTGTTTTTGCCACTTGACTCGTGTCTGCATCTCCAAATGTTGTGGTGATTTCTTGAAGAAACCCCTCATAGTCATGAAGTACTACCATATCCTTCTCCAAGATTGGGGCAAACCATGATAATGCTTGACCATAGAGCAAGGTTCCAATAAAACCCACCTTGGATGCATCATCAGGGTATCTATCAGGCTACATACAAATGTACAATTTCACTTGTTGCAAGAACCCTTGTACGATCACCATCAAAATTTTATAGCATGCAAATTTTGGGTTCCTTCATGAACGATGAATTAGGAAGTTGGTTCACTTGAAAGCTATCTTGACTTGCTTGAAGTTTCTTGACTCCTTCTTGTAATTCCTCGATGAGCATGCCTACAAGCACTAGATGTTCCATCTCCACTTGTGTCTATCTATGAGTTAGTTCCTTGATTTCTTGATGAAGACTTTGAAGTGATGCCACAATTTGTTCATAGCGTTCTCCATGATGTCTGGTCCTGGATAGAAGCTAGTCCTACCAAAATGTTAGAGGAGCACTAGATTATGCTCTATGACTATACTAGAAAATTTTTTGGAAATATACTTCTGATTACAAGAACACCCACATAGGGAGAATGACACAAGAATATGTGATTGATACAAGACATCCCATAGCTCAAGACTGATAGGTATGAATAACTCGACTAGAGATGATATACGAGATCCCACAACCTAGGATAGTAAGTATGAAACAAGATATCAGGATTACAAGAATTCCCTTGAGGGAGACAAACTAGATATAGGAAATAACTCGACAAGATCTTGTACTACGAGATTACAAGAGGAAAAGATAGGATTTTCAAGAACTAGACTAGACAAGACTAGAACAAGGAACAAGACAAGAACTGGAACTAGAACTTGGAGAGTACTTACTTGGCGGTCATGACTCGTTGAGCTCCCAAGAGTCCTATTGGCAAGAGTGAGAATGAATGTGAACAACCCCTCCTCATATAGGTTTTCCAAGGGTGGTTCAAGGCCGGTTATGAATTAATGATGTCATCGATGATGTCACCAATCCAAAACATGGTCTCTAGATATCAGAATCAAGTAAGAAGATAGTCGATCTTAGGGTTTTGGCACATTTTGGATGCAATGGAAGCATTGGTTTTCCTAAATTGTGAATTTCATGAGATTCAGAAGTCATATGGAATATTGAAGGATTTTGATGGCGATTGTTGACACTCAAGTGCACACTCAAGGACAAGCACAAAGCATGGAAGTGCATCAAAGAGGTAGACACACAAGAAGACAAAGCATGTAGGGAGGTCCAAGAAGCACATGTCAAATTTTCAAAAGAAATCCCTATAAAAATAGTGATTTTTCATCACTAAAAACCATTGTAAATACCATTTCACATTTTTGCAACTCCGATTTCCTCAAACTAAGAAGTCCTCAAGCTTGAGGAGTAATAGAAGTACAATCCGACCAATTTTCATAATTTTCAGACTCCGTTTGAGCCCTCAAATAAGCCCTAGAACCTAATTTTTAACTAGCCAAACACTAGGTCTAGATAGATCCAAAACCACTCTAAAAACTATAAAAAGAGCTAGAGAGCTCATTTTTGGGGTTATCTTGTTGTATATTTGAGCTTTGTAAGAGATTTCTTTTGTAATCAAAGATCTTCCATTGTTCCACTCTTTGCTCTTACCTTGTGTGTGTGTTTGTGTGTGTGTATGTGTGTGCATGTTTGTGTGCTTTCACTCACGTGCTTGTGCCTTCATTTGCTCATGGTCTTCATACCAGTTCTCACATCTCCATGAATTGACATTTATGAGATGGATCTCCTCACATTGGTACTTACCATTCTACTAGAGTGACACCAAATTTGGTGTCATTGTTGAGGAGAGAGCTTTGAGGGCGAGCATGTGATAGTAAGACGTAGAGTAGTGACATTGAGAGGTAAAAAGAATAGTCATTTTTAAGTTCAGTTTTTGAGTTTTTCTTCACCTTCATCATCATCATCACCACCATCTCCTTTCCCCTCTTCACCTTCTCATATGTGTTTTGCTTTTTGATTGTACATTCCCTATTTTCTCCTCTTCTTCTTCATTCTTGAGTGTGTGGAGTTCAAAGAGAGTTTAGAGCTGAAGTGTGGAGGAAATACTGAGTTTTAAACTCTCAAGAGACCAAATCTGAGTGATAGTATCACGGCATGAAACAACCTGCATCTGGTATCGTGACTAGAGTATTGCGGATTTGGAGAGTGACTTTGCATCTACATGCACATAGGGGTGACAAGGAGGACACAAGGTACACATATTTACAAAAAATTTTGAATTTGGACTTCAGAAACTTGAAGTATCGTGTCCGGTTGAGTTTTGGTATCGTGATACCAGAACTCTCGTGTATCACGATACTTATCGAGTATCGTGTATCGCCTCCTTGAGGTATCGTGATACCATCGAGGTATCGTGTATCAATAAGTTGAGGTATCGCGGACTACAGGTTGAGTGGTATCGTATCGTGCACCTTGTGGTATCGTATCATGATCCACAAGCACTATCGTATTGCGAAACCTGAGGTATCGTGTATCGTTGGTCTATCGATATTGTATCGTGAGAGCAAGTGGAAGGTATCATATCGATATTGTATCGTATGGAAGGTATCATATCGCATAGAACTTGGTATCGTATCGTGCCTTAGATCTCTTGGTATCGTATCATCTTGCGAGCAATATCATATGGTGAGACAAGTCAGTATTGTATCGTGAACCAAGAGGTATCGTATTGAGACCACTTCCAATATCGTATCATAGAATTTGGTATCCCCTTGGAAGTATCGTATTGCCTGAGGTGGTATCATCCATAGTGGTATCATGTATCGTAGTGGTATCAACTATCTTATCGTGGAATTCCAAGTACCACCAACCACAAGTATCCTATCATCAGACCCAGTATCATGTATTGCCTATTTTGCATTAATTCTAGAGAGGTCCTATGTCCATGTTTTAACCCCTAGAACCCCGATCTAGCATAACGTTCTCATACGAAATCTGTTAGTTGTGATTTTTGGTTTGCTGCTCATTTCAATTACGATAAAAATAATATATGGTTTTATAGATATAGTATTTTAAATTTGACCTTTAGGTGATACTAGGAAGCCAGAGGGGCTCAAAAGGATTTTGAGTGATACAAAGGGAAAATTGGGGCTAGCAGACAAAGCTTATGAACCCGAGATCTGGTAGAAACTTAGGCAAGGATAGACAATGCATTAGATCATCTCGGTTAGTGTCAACCATACAGCTAAGTCTTGGGCACAACAACTAAGTGGTTATCCCTATACACTAAGTTCAAAAACAAGTGACTCAAAAATGTCTTTTAGCATGGAGAGAACTACAAGTAACTCAGGCATTAGCTATTTACAGACACTGGAAGGTCCGTATAAGACACAATTGGAGTATATCAAGACCAACCAAGTAGGTGCTCGCATCTATGACGATGGTCTAAGGCGAGGGCCATTGTCCAACTCAAAAATCGCGATCAACCCTTTGGACTTGAACACCCAGTGGTTAAGTTTGAAGAGGGTTCGTACATTGATAAGGAAGGAACCATGTATGTGATCACCAGCTTACTAGATAAGACAAATGAGTTTCAAAATGTCATTCCTTAGAATCAGATAGGAGACCTAGAGAAAGGAGACCTAGGACAAGAACTCAAGACTCCTCGAGGAGAATTTGTCATGATGAGGGTAATTACTCTAGAGTGGATTCCCCAAGACAACAAAAGCATAGAACTATTCTTGAGTAAAGAAACAAAGGAATTTTTTTCGAGATTGAAGCTAGATGAACCTAGCCCAATAGTCGCCATCTATGAGTTCAAAGACCCTAAGATACCGGGCAAAGTTGTCTATTTAGATGATACATCGGAGATAATGTTCTTGGTGATAGAGCATGGAAGGCATGCATATACTTGGCAAGGCAAATTAAAGTTTTCAACAATTCTCTCGCCACAGTAGGAATTAACTTAATTCCTTTTGGGGAACTCTTATTAGCTTAGTAAGCTAACAATCAAGAGTTATAACAACAAAAATGATGGACTACAGAAGGAGAAAACTATTTAGCAAGTGGTAGCATGATCCTGATTTTCTCGGGTTGTAACAATACTCACACTTGTGAGCAGAAAAATGACAATATCTCAAGATTCAAGCATGCAATGCTTATGTAATTTTGTAGGCATATACTAGACAGTATGAAGATTCTAAAAAACGTTGAATCATGGAAAATAGTGACGTACAAAATGAGAAATAGCTCTGACAAAATGACTGTTTGGAGAGAGTGCTGATAGAGAAGTAGAAGATGAGGTGACACAATTGACTTCAAATGATCACATCTCACGATTGAAACATCCAATTGCAATGAAAATTGGTGAGCATACAATAGACTTAGAGAGATAATGTTATCCCAAGTTAAATCACTGAAAATGATCCACCAAGCTGAGAGAAACAATCTCTGTAATCTGACTGAGAAAACTGAGAGATATGGCAGTGAACAGTACTGTCATGGACAAAGGAAACCATCTTGAATCTCAGATTCCATGTGAATCCTATATCTCATGATTGGTTCAGAATTTGGGGAAACTAATGCTTCCTTCCAGAACATGCCAAAACCCTAAGATCGAACGTCTTCTTGCTTGATTCTAACATCCAAAGACCATGCTTTGAATTGATGATATCATCAATGACATCATCAATTCGTAACCGCCCTAGAACCGCCCTTGGAAAACCTATATAATGAGGGGTTGGCGACATTCATAATCAGTCTTGCCAATACCAGTCTTGGGAGTTCAAGGAGTCTTGACCGCCAAGTAAGTACTCTCCAAGTTCCAGTTCCTATTCTTCTCTTGTTCCTTGTTCCAGTCCTCTCTAGTCTTGTATCCTGGACATCTTGTCTTGTCCTCTTGTAATCTCGTAGTACGAGATCTTGTCAAGTTCTTTCTTGTATCTAGTTCATCTCCCAGAAGGGAGTTCTTGTAATCTAGAGATCTTGTTCCATGCTTACGATCCCAGGTTGTGGGATCTCCTGTATCATCTCTAGTCGAGTTGTTCATACCTATCAGTCCGAGGTTGTGGGACATCTTGTATCAGTCACCTATTCTTGTATCGTTTCACCTTTGTGGGTAATCTTGTAATCACAAGTGTATTTCCGAAATCTTATCTATTGTAGTCAGAGAGCACAATCTAGTGCTCCCTTGACAAGTACACTTCACAAGAATATGAAAATATGAACTCAAATGATCATCAAAATGAAAGTATATTGATTGTAAACTACAATGGACGTATTGATACATATGTGTGCCTTGAAACCACACCTTGATATGGCATAAAGCTCAGCTCATGGAGGCCTTTTTGCCATGACTAAAACTGCCATATATTTATAGTTGATTTTGGGTGCCTAACTTCCTACAATCACTCTCCAATCTATTAGTGATTGATTTGATTCTCCAACTACCTTCAATCATGAATTTGTGGCTTTTCTTTCCCTTTTTGATCAAGTGGACTCAACCACTTTAGATTCTTTCACTTTTACATCAATTAAAGACTTCAAAAGTTACAAGAGGTAGTTCACAAGTGAACTTTACATTCTCTTCACTTTAAGGCTTCTCCTATCACTTTGTGAGACTCAAGACAATACTTAGGCTTGTCATAGACTTACTGCAACAAGATAGCTAATGATTACAAGTGGAATCATCTAAAATGATAAACTATGCTCTGAGAAATAGGTTTAGCAATCCAAAGCTTACCCCTGATTTTTTAGGGACTGACTAGTAGATGAGTAGTGAGCACTTCAAAGGTGATTTCTCCTAGATGCCTAAACCAAATGCTTTGCAATTTTGACAGCACAAAGTAGACATCAAGCTGGTTCCTACAAGCCAAAGAATATAAAAAATGATTGAGTATTCACTAAGATATGATTAGAGAAACTTGACTGTATAGAGTAGTCATAGCAGAGAAGTAGAGAGAGATGTTCAATGAACTATATGTATTATAGAACATGATTCTACAAGATCATTGGCATTGTAATGATGCCCATTGATGATGGACTGAGTGAGCTATGGTATGAGCTACTCAAGTGCTACAAGTGATCAATGAATGACCTCTGAATGAGGCTACACATGAGGCACTCTACCTCACGGGATTTTACAAAGTCTTTTATAAGAAATTCTTCTATGTTTGAATTTGAATTCAAACTTGGCCTCAACTAAAAGTTACTCCCTTGATTTAGGAGTTATTCTCTCAAATGAACTTGTAGCTATTTAACTCCACGAGTTATAGGCCTTACAAGATTCTCTCAAGGTATAAACCTTTTCCAATGGTAAATGAACAAACAATTACGAGCTATGGTTCACATGAATCATCAAATGCTTCCACTCATTGTCTTTGATGCTAAGCCAAATGTGTAGGCTTGTATATTTGTACCAAAAATTGGAAGCAAGATTCATATACCCCATTGCATTCAGCTAATGGGTTTCACCAATCATGGTTGTCCCGAAAAAGAAAAACAAAATTTGCATTGGATGGACTACCAGAAGTTGAACGAGCAAAGGAAGAAATACCACTTCACGTTGCCATTCATGGACCAAATGTTGGATTGAGTGGCTCTTCATAAATTGTACTCCTTTCTAGATGGCTTTACGGATACAATCATGTTTAGATCTATGAAGAAGATCAATTGAAGACTACTTTCACCATAGAGTGGGGTACATATGTATATCGTGTCATGTCATTTGGGCTATGCAATGCGCGAGCTACATTTCAGAGAGCAATGATCGCAGCATGCCAAGATTATTTCCAAGACGGCATGGAGATATTCCTTGATGACTTTGCCATCCAAGGAGACTATGAAAATATGAAGCAAAGAATCAAAGCCATTCTAAAAAGAAGCATTGAAAAAGGCATCACATTGAATCCACCAGTATCCGCTGGGATCAAGCAAAAGAGACAAACAAAAGCTATCCACCATAACATTATTGGTGGATAGCTCTACCAATATTTTGTTCATGAGAGCATTTATCGAAGATGTCTATAGGAAGAAGAGGTAACTATAGTTCTGAGAGCATTGCGTGATGAACCTTGCGCTGGACATTTTGCAGGTGAGTTCACGGCTAGAAAGGTCTTATTGGTTGGATATTGGTGGCCAACATTGTTCAAAGACTGTCACACCTATTGCAAGAAATGTGACAAATGCCAAAGGATGGGTAGACCGACATTAGCACATGGAGCTCCTCTTACACCGGTGCTAGATCTTAAGCCTTTCGAGAAATGGGGAATTTACTTTGTGGAACTCATTGATCCTCCTTCTAGATGTAGGTCTAATAGGTATATCCTGGTATGCATGGATTATGTCACCAAGTGGGTAGAAGCAAAAGCTTTGAAGACTAATCAAGCTATTGATGTAGCCAAGTTTTTGTAGGAACAGATTATCACACGATTTGGATGTCCATTGGAGTTAGTGAGCGATAAAGGAACAGATTTGGTCAATAAATTGATCGAGGAATTGATGGAGCTATATAAGATCAAACACCAAAAAAGCACTTCGTACTATCCGAGAGCGAATGGACAAGTGGAGGTTACCAGCAAGATTATGGAATAGATTCTGACGAAGAAAATGGCTGCTCATAGGTGAGATTGGGATGAGTGCCTTCTAGAAGCTTTGTGGGCATATCAAACCTCCTATTGAGTGACGACTAAGAGCACTCCATTCTCCCTAATGTAGGGCAAGGAATCCATCTTTCCTATCGAAAAGGAAGTGCCAACATTGAGAGGGGCCATGGAGGCCAAGCTGGGAGAGGAGGAGTCACTGAAGGAGATGTATATCTAGCTGGTCAAGTTAGAAGAGAAGATACTCATTGCACAACAAAGCTTGGAAGCTACTCAGAGAAGGCAAAAAGATAGGCATGATAAGAAGCTTAAGACCTACGTAATTTGAGAAGGCAATCTTGTGTTAGTCTACGATAGTAAATACTACAAGTTCCCAGGGAAGTTACAAACAAGATGGGTAGGGTCGTTTAAAGTGGTGGAAGTTAACTCAAATGGTTCTTTGCATATACAAGATGTAGGTGGAGAATGTGATCCGGTCAAGGTCATTGCACTCAAAGTTAAACCATACTTTAACTAGTATCAAGATAGGAGAGATGAGACAAGATCCAAGAGGAAAGACTTAGTAGAACACGTGTACATAGACATATAGTTGTATATATATGCATATCTTAGATATAATCATGGTTGTTATCGATATTATCCCCTTCTAGCTCAAGAAGTTGGACATCTAGATATTTTTGTGTGTTGTGCAGGGAACTGCTAGAAGCTAGGTGATAGATGGTGGACCAAATAACCAAGATATATCTGTACGGCTTGGTGATATACTACTCCGATCATACATTTTCTCTCCGATCATACATTTTCTCGCATGGATATACACGTCGAGGACTTTGAAACCGAATATGATGTTCAACCACATATCCAATTCTTTTGGCACGAGCTCTGCTAAAACTGATCCTGGCTTGATTCGCTTTGGTGCTTGGAACATCTGATGAGTATTTTCTTGCACTTCTAGCTCCTACGGTTTCTTACCTTCCTTCATTGATTTCTCATTCTCTCCACTTTTCTTCTTCATCCATTTATTTCTGAGTTTTTCTCTTCTAGTCTTCCTCATTTTGTTAGTTTCTCCTAGGTCTTCTGAATCCTCAACTATTTGAACAAGCCTTTGCCCATTATGTAGTTAGTCATTCTAAACTTCCAAATGGCATAGTTATCCTTATCCAATTTCTCTACTTTTTGACCCAAGTCAACCATTGAAGACTATCAAAAACTTTGAGAGTTACCTCGAATAGTTATATTGTCCTTTGCTCTTGTGTTTATGAAGCTCCCCTGTTTTGTAGCTCCTCTTTTGCTTTGCTTTAACTCCAACTCTATTAATGAAGCTTCAGCACCAAGTTTGCTTTGGTACCATCTGTGGAGAATGAGTTCTCCTATGTGCAATGAAAACATGTAGTGAACCCTTGGACAAATGGCTGCACCTTAGATAGCTTGCTGCTCTCAACACAAAATTTAAATGGACATGTGCCTTTATGCAATCATAGTAGACAAAGAGAAATTTCTAACAAGCTATAAATAACTTAATCTGGACAAGTTTTAGCTAGGAAACACAACTAACGAAGATGAACTACCTGTCGGCACAAGTATGCTGAAGAATTGAACTTCACTCTCAGACTAATAATTCCCTCAATATATATCCTTTGATTAAGAGAAAGTACACACAAATAGCTTTCCAAAAAGCTAAAAAACAAGTAATTTGGATGAGCCGTGGTCAGGGAATTCAATTGAGCAAAATAGACCACCTACACACATAAGTATAATGAAAAACTAGACTTCACTCTCTGAGAGATATCTCACAGAATATAAATTTTTTGAATGAAATATTTGAGACAGAATAAGTATATAAAAAGCGCTTTCCAACAAGCTAAAAACCAAGAAATTTAGATACATTTTGGTTAGGAAACCTAACCAACCAAGATAGACTACCTGTCTACATAGGTATGTTGAAAAACTGGACTTCACTCTTTGACTGATATGTCACAAAATATATAATTTTTAGAAGATATATTTGAGATAAAGAGATTTCACAAGATAAGCTCTCCAATGAGTGTCTAAATGCAAGAAATGGTTACATATATACTGAGATATGAGCTTCACAATAGAGCTATGTACAAAATGACATGTTGTTGAAAGGAGTGTATGGGAAGAAAAAAATGACAAAATGACCAGATCCGACTATTAGGAGTTCTTGCATCTTTCTCTCCTTGTTTAGAACATGCTCCCACTCCACTTTTATAACCAACAAGCACGTGAAGAAATCTTTGTCTCTTTCTTAACTCACCATTTTCATTTGATTGCCCACTACATGCCACTTACTACAAGGCATATATTGTATCTTTTACTCATCATGAATTTTGGTTAGAATTTTTTTGAATTCTTTTCTTATTTTCTCTTCTTTTCCTTTATCTTTATATTTGGTAAATTTATCCAAGCATAGCTCATGTGAAAATGAGCTTGTACATTTATCTTCAACAAGAACTTGAACTATGTAATCTCAAAAAATCAAGAGAACACTCACAAACATGACATAGCACAATATTGGTATCGCAGGGTAGAATAGAGGGAGTTGATTGAGGTTTTGTCATCTATAGTGGATCAAGAGTGAAGAGGAGTGAGGGGGAAACACTTTGCACAAAACATTTTTTACTTTGAGCCATATTTGGCTAAAGTATCATGATCGATCGAGTTTTTGTATCGCGATACCAAAATTCCCTAGTATCGCGATACTTGCTAGATATCATATCATGAGTACCTCCTTGACGTATCGTGATACCATCGAGGTATCATGTATCACCAAGTCAAGCTATCATGATCATAATTTGAGTGGTATGGTATCACAAACCTTGTGGTATCCTATCATGATCAACAAGCACTATCATATCATGAGAAATGAGGTATTGCCTAGTTCGAGGTATCGTATCGTGAGGCACTTGGTATCATATCGTGCTTGAGGTATCGTGGTATTGTGTATCGTCGACAAGCAGGTATTGTATCATAGGGAGGAACAATATTGTGTATCCTTGATTTTGGTAGTATCGTATCGTGACCCTTCTAGTATCATATTGCATAGATCAATATCATATCTTCGGGTATCAGGTATCACCATCGGTGGTATCATGTATCAGCCAGGTGGTATCACCCATATTGGTATCATGTATCGGGGTGTCAAAGGTATTGTATTGTTCCAGGACAGTATCATGTATTGCCTAGACTTGGCATTAGCCTGAGTAGTATCGTGTATCATGGAAAAATTCGGCAACATGAAAGGGAACAATGAGAAAAACAAAAACATTGGGGAGAGAATAGAGAAGAAACAAGACTTAAGAGGTGAATGAACTTGAGATCCGGATGAGTGTTAGGCAATCAAAGAAGCCTCATTTCATCAGTAGGAAGTGTTTGCCAATAGAAACATCACATTGATATATTTAGGTAGTGATGTGTGTGAACACAATAGGACTGTCGGGGCACTTTTTTCCCTCTTTAGGAGGTTTCTTTCCCCCAGCTTGTATATACGCCTATTGCCCTAATGGGCTACTTATCTTTGTACATTCTCTAGTAATACATTCAGTATTGTGTGTTGTGCTCCAAGCTTCTTTTTCTTCCTTGTGTTGTTCGCGTGCTTCCACAGACGTCTAACTCAAACAATTGGTATCAGAGCAGGTGGTTGCTTCATCTAGGGCACCGTTGACACTCCTCCGTTTGCAATCTCAGAATCGCACGAATTTTGGTAAGCATACTCAGCTTGTTTCCGAGATCAAAACAGCTTCGATCTATGGTGCCGAAATCATGATCTGAGCTCCTTTCGGCCTCCAAATGCGCTATCACAGCGCTTATGCAGGCTATTTCATCTATTTGTGCCAAAGGTATATACCCGTTTCTGTTTGTCACTATAAGCGTGTTGAAGTCTGCTACAGGTCTAGTGGAATTCGTCTCGGCAGTTATGTTCAACTTTTTGAGATACAATCAATTTTTTGCATCAAGGTATTTTAGTCACCGGCCATGGTTGAAAGCAGTGATGTATTCCATATGTTGGCTGTTGAGGATAAGTTGGATGGTACCAACTACCCGTCATGGGTTTATATGATGCGACATGTGTTGGTTGCAAAAGGACTGTGGAACATTGTATAGGGCGTCAAAAAACGTCCTATCACACCTGCAATTGTTATAACTACAGGTACTGAAGCTGATGCAGAAGGTGTCGAAGATGATGGTATTTTGCATATTCCTGTTCATGCTACAGTTTCTGTTGCACCTACTACAGAGCAGATTCGTTGGGATGGCAGAGATGCCCAGGCACATGCATTGATAGCTTTGTTTGTCAAACGTGCCATTATTCCTCATATTCGCTCTTGCAGAATAGCTAAGGATGCTTGGGATACACTTACCACATTGTACCAAGCTAGGAATGAGGCTCGTGTTGCTTACCTCCGAAAACAGTTGGAGAGTGAGCACATGAATGAAGGTGATTCTATGGACAGTTTCCTAACAAAGATCAAAGACTTGAAGGAACAGTTGATTTTTGTTGATGAGGTTATACCAGATAGCTCACTTGTGCAGACCGTTCTGAATGGTCTTCCTGATTCATATCAGAGTTTTTCTTGTACTCTTTGGTTAATGATGAAAGGCAATCCAAATGCCTTGTCATTTGAGGAGTTAGTCTCTATTCTGTTGCAGGAAGATCAGTCCAGGCAGAACAGGTCCATTATGCGTGTTGTAGATCAAGCTTTCCTAGCTAGTCAGAAGGGCAAAGGAAAATGGAGCTCTTCTACTAGTAAGCAGAAATCTGCAAATGTTGCACATTCGAAGAACCAAGACAAAGATGAGAAAAAATTAGAAAAGAAGAAATTGTTTTTTAAGTACTGTAAAGGGAATGATCATATCATAAAGAACTGTCCAAAACTGGTTGCAAAAGAGGCAAAGAAGAAAGAGGCTAGAATGGTTGTTGCAGAAGCCTCTACACGAAAAATGGAGTCTGCTAATCTTGTGTAGGAAGAAGAATGGGCGTTTACTACTGTTTGCAGTTTTGACCCATCTTCTCATGAGTAGTGCATGTCTGCAGTAGACTCAGATGTTTGGTACTTTGACAGTGGGGCGACCAAACATATTACCTCTTAGCGTAGTTTCTTCTCTTCACTCGAGCCTCCCCTACAGGGAATACTATTACATGCGCCAACAAATCCTCTTATCCTGTTATGGGAGTTGGTAAGATCATTTTGACTACTGCTGATGGTAGTTCTTTCACTTTGTCAGATGCTTTATTTGTGCCAGGGATCAAGAAGAACATGTTATCACTTTTTGCATTAGCCAAGATTGGTTTGGTTGTGAAATTTGTTGATGATAGGTGTACAGTTCATGATCTGTAAAATGGCGCTGTGATTATTGCTTCTGGCATTTTATGTCGTGGGCTATATAAGCTCATAGACTATGAAAGATCTGTAAATGATTTGGCATGTATAGTAAATGATTCTCAGGCTATGTCAGATGCAAAGCTTTGGCATGCACACTTTGGACATCTAAATTTTTCTAGTTTGCTACGCCTGCAGAAATCTGAAATGATGTCCTCTTTGCCCAAACTTGAGGCACCTGGAAAACATGTTTGTGAAGGCTGTATTTTGGGCAAAATGCAGCATTCATCCTTTCCAAAAGATGGTTTAGTTCGGGCTACTCAGAAATTGCAGCTTGTACATAGTGATATCTGTGGTCCTATGTAGACACCTTCTTTTGGGAATTATCTTTACTTCGTGACTTTCATCGATGATTTTTCCAAGCATGCATGGGTATATCCATTGAAGGCAAAGTCTGAAGTGTTCATGTGCTACAAACAGTTTTTGGTTTTGGCTGAAAATCTCTCATCATGTAAAATGGGCACCCTCCGTTCTAATCGAGGGGGGGAATATATGTCTTCTGATTTTAATGCATTTCTGGCTGAACATGGGATAAAACACCAGTGTACAGTGTCGTATACACCTCAATAGAATGGAATTGCTGAACGAAAGAACAGGTCACTCATGGAGATGGCGAGGTGTATGGTCAAGAGTCAGGCTTTACCACATAGTTTCTGGCTTGAGGTTGTCATGTGTGCAGCATATGTACTAAACAGGTGTCCCACTAAAGCGCTATAGTCTATCACTCCATATGAGGCTTGGCATGACCGCAAGCCATTTGTTGCTCATCTGCATGTTTTTGGTTGTTTGGCATATGCATTAGTGCCTGAACAACATCGCAGAAAATTGGATGATAAAGCAGTAAAATGTATTTTTATTGTGTATAGTTCTGAAAGTAAAGGCTATCGTCTATATCCTCCAGAGAATAAATGCATTCTGGTTAGCCGTGATGTTGTTTTTGTGGAAGATGCTATTCAGCCATTGCTTTCATGTACTAAGGAGACATTTGTTAGCTACAAAGACATGTATGATACTTTGCTGCCTCTTTTTACAGGTGGACAGTCTAATGCTCGTCCTAATGAGGCAACTTCTGAGCCTTTGTAGGTTTTATGTGATGATGCAGATAATTCCATTTCTGATGCAGATTGTAGCTCAAGCATAAGCACCACCTCCTTTACTTGTCAATCCGCGGAGACGTGAGGACCTGTATGAAGACCATGAGCAAGTGAAGGCACAAGTGTATGAGAGAAAGCACACGCAAGCATGCACACACATACACACACACACGCGCACAAGGTAAGATCAAAGAGAGGAACAATGGAAAGCTTCGATTGCAAAAGAGTTCTCTTACAAAAGCTCTATTCTCTCTCAAGCTAACCCCAAAAATGAGCTCTCTAGCTCTTTTTATAGTTTTTGACTAGTTTTGGCCCTGTCCAGACCTAGTGTCTAGCCTAGTTAAAAATTAGGTTCCAGGGCTTATTTGAGGGCTCAAACGAAGTCTAAAAATTATGAAAATTGGTACGATGGTACTTCTAATACTCCTCAAGCTCGAGGACTCCTCGGCTTGAACAAAATGGAGTTATAAAAATAGATAATGGTATTTACAATGGTTTTTAGTGATGAAAATCACTATTTTTGTAGGGGATTCATCTGAAAATTTGATATACACTTCATGGAGCTCCCTACTTGCTCCCTTTCCTTGTGTGTCCACCTTTTGATGTGCTTCCATGTTTTGTCCTTGACTTTGAGCTTCAACACTCCCCCCCCTCTCGAGTCTGTCATCCCTGACAGACCCTTGTTGTAGTGGTTGTTCCAAGTAGTGCCTTGAGAGGGAGCGTCCCGTCTGTCTGAACAAAATTCGTCTGACTTCCAGATGTGTCTGGTTCTTCATCTATCACTGCGAGTCTTTGCAAGTTGTAGTCTCTTGGTATATGCTTCTTCCTGGGATTCCAGCATGACTGTGTCGTTGTGAGTCTCCGTTGATGTTTTCTAGATCTTCCACAGTTGATGTTCATAGTGGTCATGCCAAGTACTCCTAACCCATATTGAGTGATGGGTAAGTGTGTTCGTGCATGGGTTGAGGAAAATATGTGCCTTGTGCATGGCCTTGTAATGTAGCCCTATGAATGCTTACTTGGAAAATGCATTGGAAGAAGTATGGTGCAAAAATTGTGGGTCTTGAGCTAAGTGCTCAAGGGTATGCCGACGAAGAGGTTTCCTAAGCTATCATGGTTATGATGTTTCGAAGGTAAAGATACTTACCATGGAGAAGGTCGATCGAGGTTCATGTCTTCGTGTTGTACACTCGGCCTTTGGAACATTGTTGATGAATGTCCATGTTAATGGTCCACTTATAAGATCTTTTGAGTGACTGATCATGTCTCCTCTTTTCAAAGCATCATTTGTCAATACAGAGAATTGAATTTCTTTATATTCCTTGACAAACAACATTCGCAAACTACACCAAGCTTAGTTTCACATATTCTCTCTAGCTCACCATAAGCAGGAGTCTGCTCATCTAGTATACAGACAAGGATTTTCGGGGTACCAAACAAACTCTTGAAAATATCTCCTTGGATGCTCTCATACATGCAGTAGTTAAGCATCACTCAAGTTGTGGACCTTCAAGATCTTCACTCCCACCATGGTAAGGGGAAACCATAGGTGTGGATGCCATGTTCATGCTAAGTTCTTGACATCTACCAGATAAGGCAGCAATTACATCATCTGCTAGCCGAGACACACTTCTATCCAAACTGATAAATGCCCAGTAATCGATGGTTCAATCTTCAACTAAGCATGACTCATTCATGTTTCATGAGCCAAACCTGGGAACAAGTGTTTCCCCCTTTTTTTTTTTTTTTTTTAAGGAAAAAGATATCACAAAACAAGAACACAAAAGTTAGTATCAATAGAAATATTTGACATATGTCACTGTGCTCTTGTGCTTGGGATTCTCAAGTGTGTCTATGCACAGCCGTGTAATGTGGCCCTATATTAATGCATACTTTGGAAATGCATGACCTGAATGGTGCAAAAGACAGGGTTGTGCAAGGAGCACATGGTTTTCGCTCGTTCGAGGCTTTCGATGTTATTTGCAGAGGTTGATGCCGACCTTGGTGGAGGTATCCTTATCCATTGAGTCTCGAACCGATGTAATCCTCCTTACTGGAGTCCATTTTAGAACATCATTTGGCACTGTAGAGGTCACTTCAGGTGTCTTCCTCTTTGGATGCTTTCTGAGCTGTGGTATCCAGTGTGGTTGGCGCTTTGGTTCGGTGGAGGCTACTTGTACTTTTGGCTTCCAAACCCATATCCTTTTTGCATGTCTTCCTACTAATGTTGAAGTGCTGATTTGATCTTCCTTTGGTCTCTGTACGTGGTTCTTACCCTTTTCTCTTTTTGGCTTCTTGGTTGAGACCTTTCGCATGTGGGAGAACATAGGTTGTTGTGGATGTAGGAGCTTCTTAGGTACCCACATCTGTAATTGCCCTTGTTGAGCTGCAGCTAACTTCTTAGGCACCCAAACTTGTTGGATACCTTGTGATTAAGCTTGTCCGAGCTGCTTCCTTCGTCTTCTGGCCTGGTTGGCTTGCTTGGATGGAATTTGTGGGGGCAAGGCAGGTGGTTGCTCTCCTTTGCGTACCCATATCTGCTTCATGCTCGGAACTGCTTTCTTATCGAATGGTGTCTTTCTATTTGATGTAGCAGTTGTCGTGAACGGTTGTGTTTGCTTGTGTGGTGGACTCATTACTGTGGCTACTTGATTCTTTGGAGAAGAAGAAAGATCCACCCGCCTTCGAACCTGGTCTTCCACGATTGACACCTTCTGCATCATAGAGCTTTTGACACATACAACATCTTCTTCCATATGATTAGTCTTAGAAGAGCTAAGAGAGTGTGTGGTGCCATGATCTGGGAGCATGCAGTTCTCTAATTCTAATGTAATGCATTGTTCATGTACCCAAACTTGAAGAATTTGACTTCTTAGGTTTAAGTTAACTGCATGGTCATAGATCCAATCTTGACCCAAGACAAGTGGTTCTGTAAGGTTCTTATCTTGACATACTAGTGCTTTGACTTTCATTGGAACATCTTGAAGGTAGATGGGAAGTTCCACCTCACCCAAACAAGGGGTTTCCACACCTCCCAATCCTATAAGCTTCTATGGGATCAATGTTCAACTGCAAGTCTTGGCAGTAGGAAAGTCTAACTGCACTACTTGCTGCACCTGAGTCAATCAATGCTTTCACTGTCCTTGCACCCTTCCCTTGTCCTATCTCTATGGTCACAAAGGGTCTTCGGTCAATGACTTGAGGAGTCGCTATGCCTGACTTTTGGCACATATCCATGTGATATTTTGAGGCTTTTGAGTTGACATCTAGGCCTAATCGCCTTAACTTATTTCGTCTAATACGCTCTCTGGCCTCTGCCTGTGCTTCTTCTCTCACTCTTAACTCTTCTTCTTTTCGTTTCTTAGCAGTGTTGAGTCTCATTAGCATGTCCTCTGTAAGAGGTTCTTGATATAACTTGACTCTACAACCACTAATATAGTTGGACAAGATATCTCCTTCTAGAGTGGCCAACTGAACTGCACCACTAGTGGAAATTCTATTAATGATCATGGGTCCATATCCTCTTTTTTCCAACTTGTGGGCATGTTGTTTTAGTGTATAAACCAACACTAGATCTCCCTCTTTAAGTCCCTTATCCTTGATGTGTGCATCAAAGTATGCCTTTTTCCTTTTCTTTGCAGCATATATACCTGCTGCCGCTCGTAGCCTCGTCTCACCTAAGCGTTCTAGATCAAAGACCCTAGAGGACAAATCATGTCCATTCCACTCATGCTCTTGTGCTACCTTTAAAGCTGGAATTAGGAACTCCAATGGTAGCATAGCATTCTGTCCAAAGACCATCTGAAATGGGGTGGCGTTGAGTATCGTTTTGTAGGCAACTCGATAAGCCCAAACAGCATGATGAAGTTGCTTGTCCCAATCAGAGCGTTTATTATTTACCAGTTTTGTCAATACGTTACAGAGGATCTTATTGGTGCTTTCGGCTTGTCCGTTAGCTTGTGGGTGATAGGGGGCAGACTTCTTATGTATCACCAAGAATTCTTGGAGAAGATTTTCAATGACTTCATTCAAGAAGTGTGTGCCTCTATCGCTCACTAACTCTATTGGTAGTCCATATCTCGTGAACACATTCTCGAATAAGAACTTAGCCGTCGTCTGAGCATCATTCTTTGTTGTGGCTTTGACTTCTACCCATTTTGTAAGGTAATCTGTGGCTACAATGATGTACTCTGCATGGGAGTTTCTAGCTGGGGGGTTAATAGGACCTACAAAGTCTATACCCCACTTTGAGAATGCACGTCCTCCCATCATGGGCCTCAAAGGCATCTCGTCTTTTCTAATAGGATATTGCGCACGTTGGCATGTGTCACATTTCTTCACATAGGTATGTGCATCCATATGAAGAGTGGGCCACCAAAGTCCTGAGAATAGAATGGTCTTGATTACTTGATCAGGACCGAAGTGTCCACCTGCAACACCACTATGTGCAGTCTCTAAGACCTTTAAACAGTCTGATTCATGCACGCACAGTCTTAAGTAACCATCTTTGCCTCTTCGGTATAGGTTGTCTCCTACTAAGGCATAGCCTTGAGCCTCTTGCTCCATGCTTCGTCTTCTTGCTAGACTGGCCTCTTTGGGTAATCTTCCCGATCTCATAAACTCTACCAATGGAGCAATCCAATCTGGAATTAATGATACTTGATAAAGGGTCGCATGCTCCACTGGTGGTCTCTCTCTGCACATTGGACAATTCTTGATCCACTCATGTATTGCTTTGTCCATGCTAGGCCAATACACTCCTAAACGTTTCAAATTCTGCAATGTTCGTTGTTTAGAATAGTGATTTCCTAGCATTCCTTCATGGGCTTGTTGCAACCAACTGCTATGCTCATCGTCCGCAACACAACAAGCTAATACACCCTCAGTATCTTGTTTGTACATGCTTCCTGCTAATATGTGATATTTTTGTGATTTTACAATTTCTTCTTGTGATGTTTTCACATTCTTATTTGCAGGGCCGAAGGTTAGGACAGGTACCAACTTATTTGCCCATTTAGGAACAACTTCTAAAATTGAACAGATAAGCATTGGGTAGTTCGTCAGACACCCCTTGCGGTGACTCTCCTGAAGTGATGCGAGAAAGGTGATCTATCCGAAGGTGGGTTCTACCTTTCCTGACAACAACTTCAAAGTCATACTCCATTAGTAAGAGGAACCATCTTACTAAGCGTCCAGTATTGCAAGGTTTATTGACCAAGTATAACAAAGCTTGATGATCAATGAAAAACTTGAACTTGTTGGCCAATAAATAGTGTCTAAACTTTTTCACAGCATATACCATGCCTAACCCTTCTCGCTCGGTTGTGGTATAATTTCTTTCGGCTGGGTTTAGTTGTCTACTAGCATATGCTATGGGCAAATCTAAATTCCCTTCACCTATGGGTTGTGCTAGCACACATCCTATGGCATGATTGGATGCATCCACATGGACATGGAATGGCTTATTCCAATCAGGAGTGGTCAGTATTGGTGTTGTGCACAAACGTTTCTTTAGTTCATTAAAAGAATTCTCGCATTCATTGTTCCACTCAAAATTAGACAACAAGGCACAAAGGGGTCTAGCTATGATCGTGTACATGTGGATAAACCTACGGTAATATCCACAATGGCCCATAAAGGCTTGTACCTCTTTAACATTCCTTGGCCTTGGTAGCTCCGCTATGGCTCGTACCTTATCTTCATCTGTCGAGATTCCATTCTTAGAAACAATATGACCTAAGATTTTACCTTGACGCACCATGAACACACACTTTTCTGGGTTCAGACACACTCGATATTCTCTACACTTGTTGAAGATTTGTCTGAGCTCAGGGATGTGAAACCTTCTTTCTTGGGAATGAGCACATAAATCATCCACATACACTTCTAAGCTCTTTCGCAAGAACTCTTTGAAAACATGACACATGAGCCTTTGGAATGTTGCAGGTGCATTTGTGAGCCCAAATGGCATCACACGAAATGCAAAGATTCCCCACTCTGTAGCAAAAGCTGTTTTGTGTTGATCTTCTGGGGCAATGGCTACTTGATTGTAACCTGAAAACCCATCAAGGAAGCTATAAACTTCCTTGCCTGCAACACGCTCCAAAAGGTGTTCCGTGATTGGAAGTGGATAACTATCTCTGATCGTAGCAGCATTAACTTTTTTAAGGTTAATACACACTCGCAACTTCCCATTCTTCTTGGGTACCACTACAATGGGGGACACCCATTCAGTATGCTCAATCTCATAGATGAATCCAGCCTCAATCAGCCTATCAATTTCTTCTTTTATTTTGGCTGCATATGTATCATTATATGTGTAGTGTTTCTGTTTGGTGGGCTTGGCATCAGCAGTCATGGGGATAGTATGAGAGCAAATTCTTGGATCTACCCCTTTCAAGTCTCTATAGTGCCACGCAAACACATCCCTATATTCTCTTAATAGAGCTACAAGCTCCATTTCTTCTCTTGCACTTAGGTCATCTCCTATATATGTGCATCTCTCTTCATTCTCTTTGATGGTCACTACAATCTTCTTGGTCTTCTCTTTATTATCATATGATTCTCCTATGATGGCCTCTTTCTTAGGCATTCGTACCAAAATTTTGCGGTCGTCAACTTCATATTTCTTGAAGTTTTCAGGTACTTCAAACAATGATTCCTCCTCTTCTTGTTTCACTGCTTTTCTTTTCTTTTTCTTTTGACTGCTCTCATTTCCATCCTTTGAATTTACCGTTTTAATACTTGTGAGAGGTTCTTCTTCTTTTTGGGTGAACACTCCTATATCTTCTAGATAGTGCTGCTCTGAGTTAAAGCAACTATCCATCACAATGAACTCTATATCATCGTCATTCTCTTCTTCATCTATGACATCACTAGTGTCACATTCTTCTAGCAAGGGCTGACACATGAACACTGAGATATCATAACCCTCCTCATCACAATGAGGTGTCCATTGTTCTTCATTGATAGCAATGTCCATGGTGGCTAAGATTTCTGGCCAGCCATGAGGCTCAAATTCCTCATCTGGAAAGATCATCGGTGTATAGGCTGGATCTTTAATTGGTCTATCTCCTGGCAAAGTTCCTTCTTCTCTTGCCTTTAAACGTTTTTCCTCTTCCTCTAAGACCTTGCACATCCACAAATGAGTATCTTCATGCAACCATGATGGATCAGGTGAACTTTCAGAATGCACAGAGATGGAATCCTCTTTCGCTTTGTGGATAGAATTCCATTGTAGGGGTGGTACATCTCTGAAGGTGTAATCCTTCAAATTGACCTTGGTGGTGACCCCTAAGTGCTGTAAGTACAAGGAGTTAGTTCCCCAATCCTGTACTATTTGCAATTGTCGTAGGAAGAGTCTTCCTAGGATCATCTCATAGACATTATTTTTCTCAAAGTCACATATAGCAAATGTATGTTCAAACTCCACACCACAAGTGGTTAGAGTTATCCCTTCGAGCAATCCTAGAGGTCTTTCAAAATGACCGTCGGCCATTTGAAGCTTCATTCTAGTTGGTCTTAATGTGGGTTTGCCCCATTGCTTCCACAAGGAGGTGGTCGCAATAGCAACACCAGCACCTGAATCTATGATTGCTTTGGTTGTGTAACCTTGGTAGGTGATTGGAAGATAAGTATTACCTTCTTCACCCTCACACATGTCTCCTATTTTGTCTAGAGGTATCTCTGGTACCCTTTGCTTAGAGCCTGCTTTTGGCATGTTGGAATCAAGTTCTGGAACCTGATCCTTCACATGATTCCATAGCTCAGGTTTTGCTTTGAGCAGCTCTTCTACAGTGAGATGACACTGAACCTTAGTGTTTTTCACGACATCCGTGTTCCTTGGAACCACTGAGTCTTCATTTCTTACTAGTATTGTGGGAGCTCTAATTTGGAGAGATTTAGATTCCCGTGGGCGTGGAAATTGAGGCAGTTCTTCTAAGGTATTAGATTCAAAATCTAACCTTTCGTCTTCTTGTTGTTCTGCTTCATCTCCGTAAATAGATGGAATGTCTTGGGGAAATTGATCATCAAGGTCATCAATCTCAGGAATAGGAGGGGAATTAGCCTTCTCCTTGGCCCATTTATCTTCTTGTATTTCCCGCAAGAACTCTTGAGAGTATTGTTGAATTGAAGGAGGTATTCCAGCATCCGTGGAATTAGGAACATAAGCTTCCATTGGTGGTGAGCTTCTTCTCTCCATAACTGGTTGAGCCTGTGGTGGTAAAGAAACTTGTGGTTTGTTTACCAATTGCTCTAATCTTTCTAGTAAGCCCTGGAAATGCAAATCTGATTTGATAGAGTTTGTCTGATTGAACTTTTGACTAGTCTCAAGTATGGCTTGAGCTTGTTCTACCATTTTCATGCACATTTTCATCCGTTCAATCTCTAAATCTGCTCTAGGGTAACTCTTGTCTAGGTTTGCAGCTGTAGGCCCTTCTTGAAGTTTAGCCTGGTAGGCCTTGAACATCATGTCCAAGCCTTCTGGGGTTGGATCTGCAAGAATAGACCCTGGTTGCGGTCTATTTACAAGGGGTGGTGGGGTGGGATGAGGTGGAGTGGATGGAGTTTCGGCATGCGAGGGGTTTTGAGATGCAATGTCTTCTATTTTTGTTTTTGCGTATTTCAAGCTTTCTTCTAGTTCCGATAACTTTTTATTCCACTTGCGATTGGCCTTCTCTCTGGTATCCTTCCATGTTCTTGTTTTCCTCTTACTAGGCTCTCCTGATTCACTCGACTCTGATTGTTCTGCTGGTTTATCCTGTTTTAAGGCTTGTGCTCTAGTGACAGCTTGTATAGAAGCCACATTGCTACTACTTGAACTTGAATCTGCCACTAAGCCTACCACATTAATGGGTGTAATCTTGGGTGCACTGGAGGGGTTTCTTGGACAATCTCTGGGGAGATGGTCTTTTCCACAATCAGGACAAAAAGCATGTATTGTGATAGCCTGTCCTTGACTCGGAGATGGTGGGTGGGGACAGTCACGAATGAAATGGTCACCTTGACATCTGAAACAAGATCCTCTCGGGGCTTGTGTTCTCATTTGTCTCAATTGGGGCCTAGGGTTAGGATTTGTGTACATGACATTGGAGTATTCTGGCTCCCAATTTCGCTCCATAGGTGGTGCCTCATATTGATACGAGTAAATCTCACTATGTTCAAGTGACTCTGTGTAATAAGCATGTGGACTACCTTCATGGGAGTAGTCTGAACTATGAGCATGAGAGTCATTATCTGGTATCAATGGGGTTAGTGGCACCAATGCTCTATTTGGATTTTCCTCTCCCACAGCATATTTGACTGGAATCACGTTGGCGGGAGCTGGTGGTTGGTTTCCCAAGACTGGTTGTGGCCTATATTGTGCTTGATATTGTTGTTGTGGTCTATAATATGGCTGTTGGTATTGGTTTTGATACCTACCTGGTTGGTAAGGTTGTTGATAATTCTGTCTAACAGCCTGCCTATTATAGGGACAATCTTGAGCCGTGTGGTTCGTATATTTTCTCTCAATAGTGCAATATGGAGCATTCCTTTCTCTCATGTTCTGGTTGTGCAATGGGCATACATTAGCCATGTGGTCGCCTCCGCAAGTATAACACCGATCCACTGGAGTGACTCTTTGTGTTTGTTTATTTTGGACTCCCAGCTTCTTGGCAACTTGCTCAGCTATCTCCTCTATTTCCGTGGAGATTTTTGAAGCATGACTAGTAGAACTATCTGAATCCTTATAGAGTTTGGATAATCCTAACTCCTCACCCAAGTTATCTTCTATGTCAATGCATGTCCACACGCACTCTTCTATGGATCTAGGCTCTTTCAAGTATACATATGATCTTAACTTTGTGCTCAGTAAGCCATCTAAGAACAAAGCCACTTGTTTGGCTGGTGTGGGTAGCTCTGGAGCAGGGCATCTTTCGAGGTACTGTCTAAACCTTCTACCTGCTAGTCGCACTGTTTCTTGGGGTGTCTGCTTGAAGTTGTGGATCAAAGATGAAGTGTTATGCCTGATACCACTCTTGGAAAATTCTACAATGAATTCGTCTAGCAGCTGACCTATATTGCGATAGTTGCGACTACTCAGTGGTTGAAACCAAGCTAAGGCAGTGCCCTTAAGAGTCAGAACAAATGCCTCGTACTGGGTGAACAAATCCTCAACCTGTTCAGCTCTTAACACTTGTTTGAACTTGACCACATGATCATAAGGATCTCCTGACCCGTCAAAATAATTCTTCATTGCCTTGATCACTTGAGTGGGTTTAAGGGTTCTTGGGTGCTCTCGGGGTCTAAGCAATGGAAAATTTTGTTCATCTCTTTGTTGCCTATGTGCTTGATGTCTCTCTCTTTCAGGTCTTTCATTTTCAAATCCTGACCTATTCCTGCCCACGGTGTATGCAAAACTTACCTCAGGTTTCTCTCTAGTTCTTTCTCTCTGGGCTTCATGAGCGTGGGATGATCCTACTCCTTGGAGGCCATGGGAAACATTGGATCTTGGTGGAGGGAAAATCAATTCATTCTTCCAAGTATATGCATGTCTATCATGTTCTCTTACCAAGAAAATTTTCTCTGACGTGTTATCTAGGTAGACAACTTTGCCTGGTATCTCTGGATCCTTGAACTCGTAGATGATGACTATGCCCAATTGGCTAGGTTGTTCTGGCTTGAATCTCCAAAAGGCTTCCTCTATTTCTCTATTCAAAAATAGTTCTATGCTTTTGTTGTCTTGAGGGATCCGGTCTGGAGTGATCACTCTGGTCAAAACTGACTTGCCTCTAGGAGTCTGGGGTCCTTGTCCTACATTTCCTTGTTCTAGGTCTCCTATCTCATTCTCATGAATGATATTTCCAAACTCATCGGTCCTATCTGGTTGGTTGGTAACCACATACATGGTTCCTTCCTTATCAATGTATGAACCCTCTTCGAACTTGACCACTGGGTGTTCAAGTCCAAAGGATTGATCTGGATTTTTGAGTTGGACCACTGATCGCCTCAGGCCATGCTCATAGATGCGAGCACCTAATCGATTAGTCCGAATATATTCCAACTGTGTCTTATAGGGACCTTCTGGTGTTTGTAGATGGGTAGTCCCTGAGCCACCTGCAGGTTTCCCCATGCTAAAAGACATTTCTGAGTCACTTGTGTCTGAACTTAGTCCGTAAGGATGACCACTTAGTTGTTGTGCCCAAGACTTAGCTGTATGGTTGACACTGGATTGAGAAGATCTAATGCTTTGTCTATCCTTTCCTAGGTGTCTACCAGATCTCAGGTTCATAAGCTTGGCTAAGAGTCCAAAATTTCCCCTTGGTATGGTTCAAAAATCCTTGGGAGTCCCCTTGGGTTCTACGTCCCACTTGAAGGTCAACTTCAAATTATCCTATCTCAAAATCAATGCGTTATTCTTGGGAGGGGGGGGGAAGGGGGGGGGGGGGGGGGGGGGGGAGGGGCTGTCAGAATGGGGGGGGGGGGGGGGGGGGAGGGCGCTGGCAGAATGGGGGGGGGGGAAAGGGGGAGGAGGGAGGGGGGGGGGAAGGGGGGGGGGGGGGGGGGGGGGGGGGGGGGAAGGGGGGGGGGGGGGAGGGAGGGGGGGGAGGGGGGGGGGGGGGGGGGGGAAAAGGGGGGGGGGGGGAAGGGGGGCGGGGGGGGGAGGGAGGGGGGGGAGGGGGGGGGGGGGGGGGGGGGGGGAAGGGGGGGGGGGGGGGGGGGGGGGGGGGGGGAGGGAAGGGGGGGGGGGGGGGGAGGGGGGGGGGGGGCGGGGGGGGGGGGGGGGGGGAGAGGGGGGGGGAGGGGCTGTCAGAATGGGGGGGTGGGGGGGAGGGCGCTGGCAGAATGGGGGGGGGGGAAAGGGGGGGGGGAAAGGGGGGGGGCTGTCAGAATGGGGGGGGGGGGGGGGGGGCAGGCGGGCGGGCGGGGGGGCGGGCGGGCGGGCGGGCGGGGGGGCGGGCGGGCGGGGGGGCGGGTGGGGGGGGGGGGGAGGGGGGGGGGGGGAGGGGGGGGGGGGGGGGGGGGGGGGGGGGGGGGGGGGGGGGGGGGGGGGGGGGGGGGGGGGGGGGGGGGGGGGGGGGGGGGGGGGGGGGGGGGGGGGGGGGGGGGCGGGGGGGGGGGGGAGGGAGGGGGGGGAGAGGGGGGGGGGGGGAAGGGGGGGGGGGGGGGGGGGGGGGGGGGGAAGGGGGGGGGGGGGGGGGGGGGGGGGGGGGGGGGGGGAAGGGGGAGGGGAAGGGGGGGGGGGGGGGGGGGTGAGGGGGGGGAGGTGGGGGGAGGGGCTGTCAGAATGGGAGGGGGGGGGGGGGGGAAGGGCGCTGGCAGAATGGGGGGGGGAAAGGGGGGGGGATTCTGTTGGGAGGGGGGGTGGGGGGGAGGGGGAGAGGGGGGGGGGGGGGGAAGGGGGGGGGGGAGGGGGGGGGGGGGGGGGAAGGGGGGGGGGGGAGGGGGGGGGAGGGGGGGGGGGGGAGGGGGGGGAGGGGGGAGGGGGAGGGGAGGGAGGGGGGGGGGGGGGGGGGGAGGGGGGGGGGAGGGGGGAGGGGGGGGGGGGGGGGGGGGGGGGAGGGGGGGGGGAGGGGGGAGGGGGGGGGGGGGGGGGGGGGGTAAGGGGGGGGGGGGGGGGGGGGGGAAGGGGGGGGGGGGGGCGCTGGCAGAATGGGGGGGGGGGAAAGGGGGGGGGGGGCTGTCAGAATGGGGGGGGGGGGGGGGGGGCGGGCGGGCGGGCGGGGGGGGCGGGCGGGCGGGCGGGCGGGCGGGCGGGGGGGCGGGCGGGCGGGCGGGCGGGCGGGGGGGCGGGGGGGCGGGCGGGCGGGCGGGCGGGCGGGCGGGGGGGGGGGGGCGGGCGGGCGGGCGGGCGGGGGGGCGGGTGGGGGGGGGGGGGGAGGGGGGGGGGGGGGGGGGGAAGGGGGGGGGGGGGAGGGGGGGGGGGGAAGGGGGGGTGGGGCGGGTGGGGGGGGGCTTTTTTTTTTTTTTTTTTTTTTTTTTTTTTTTTGGAACCCCCAAATTCCCTAGGGGGCTTTTTTTTTTTTTTTTTTTTTTTAATTTTTAAATAGCCCAATTTAGAGAAAAATCAAGGAAAAATCTGAAAAAAATGCCAAAAATTGGCCAAAAAATTCAAAAAAAATTCTGAAAAAATTCTGATGAAATTTTCTACATGTTGAGCCTAAAATCCTTCATCAAACCACAGAGACCCTCCATTTATTCCTCAAATTGGGCAATAAAAAGACATCGGAAAGGGATAAAAATTGCTAGAAAAATGCTAAAATTGCTAGAAAATTTCCAAAAAAAGAGCTTGCTTGGCCGTGGTTTTGAAATATCTTCTAGGTTTTCTAAAAACACCAATAACAAAGATGAAATTGATAAGGAAAACTACTAAAACTTAGCAAAATATGATGAGAAAGTTATGTACAACCTGGACATATTTGACAGTTCCAGGTGATCCATACGTCATTAAGTGTGTTGATGATAGGCCTTCAACCTTGAAATGTTGACCAGTGGCAAGGCCTCTCCTTTCAGCGTCTCTAACTCCACAGCACCCAAGTTTAGCATTGTTTTGACTCTATAAGGTCCTTCCCAATTTGGAAGCCATTTTCCTCTCAGTTGTGTATGAAGGTTAGGTCTATGGAGAAGAACCAACATGCCTGCTTCAATGTTGTTGTTCCACAGGTGTCGATCATGTGCCTCTTTCCTCTTCATCTGAGTCTCGATCAATTGTTTTGTTGCTAGGAGACGAATCTCCTCCACTTTATGTAGGGCCCCTATTCTCTGAGAGACATCACAGTCTTTTTTGCCCTGCATGTATGCTATCTTAGGTGAGCCATGTAAAAATTCAAAGGGCTCAATGGGCAATATTCCATAAACCAGTTGAAATGGAGAATATCCTGTGGCCTCTTTGTAAGCTAACCTGTATGCCCATAGGGTACCTTGATAAGCAATGCCCCAGGAAGTGGGTTGTAACATACATTCCTTCCTTAACATTGAGATCAAAACTTTATTTGTCGATTCAGCCTGTCCATTGGCTCTTGGATAGTAAGCACAAGAAGTCCTATGTAGAATTCTATACCTGTTAAAAATCTCCTGCAGGACCTTATTGACAAAATGTGTACCTTGATCTGTACAAATTTCAAATGGGCATCCAAACCTACAAATGATGTTACTATAAATGAAGTCGGCAACAGTTTGGGCAGTGCAGTCGGGGGAAGCAATAGCTTCAGCCCACTTGGTCGCATAATCGGTAGCTATCAAGAGATATTTCTCTCTTTTTGGAATTGTCGGAGGATAGATGGGCCCTACAAAATCCAGCCCCCACTTTTCAAATGGTTGCCAGGAAGTGGAAACAATCAAGGGGTTATGTCTCTGCGTTGTGGGCTTAGGTCCACACCTCTGGCAAACATCACATGCCTTTCCCCATTCATCTGCATCCTTAAATAGTGTAGGCCACCATAGACCAGCATCTAATATCCTCTGACTCATAATATGCCCTGGAAGGTGCCCACCACCTGGTCCTTCATGTGCAGAGTGAAGGACTTTCCTCACTTCTTCTTCCTCCAAGCACTGCCTAAGTCTGTCATCCTTTCCCTTTCTATATAATTTATCTTCAAGGAAGGTGTATGGTCTGCTCTTGAGTAGCAATCTCTTCCTTTGCACAGCACTAGCCGTTTTTGGATACATCCCTGTTTTAATGAAATTCTTGATATCATAATACCAACCTTGGGCCTGGACAGCAAACAGATGAGCATCTGGAAAATCATCATTGATTCCACTAACTTGCTCCATCATGTTGATTCTGGAAAGGTGATCCGCCATAACATTCTCTTTACCTGGTCTGTGGACCACAGAAAAATCGAACTCTTGGAATAACAATAACCACCTCCATATTCTACCAGTGGCTTGTGGTTTGTTGAGCAAGTACTTGAGAGGTTGGTGGTCAGTTATAATAACGAATTTTACTCCCAACAAGTAATGACGAAATTTTTGGACCGCAAAAACCATTGCTAAGGCTTCCCTTTCAGTAGTGCTGTAATTCCTTTCAGCCTTAGTCAAAATTCTACTAGCATACTGAATTGGTCTGTCCATCTTAAATTCTTCACTAGGTTGTGTCAAAACTGCCCCCACTGCATAGGCACTGGCATCTACATGTATATGAAAGATTCTTGACCATTCAGGTGTGATCAAAATAGGAGCAGACACTAACCTGGACCGCAATGTTTGATATGCTTTTTCTTCCTCTTCTTCCCATTTAAAAGGTACTTCCTTACCTGTAAGTCTAGCCAGAGGTCTAGCTATCTCTGCATACATTTTAATAAACCTTCTATGGTATCCAGTATGCCCCAAAAAACTCTGGATCTCTTTAGGGGATTTAGGTTTAGGCAACTTTAAGATAGAAATGATTTTGTCAGGATCCGGGGCCATACCTTTAGCTGACACCACATGTCCTAAGAGAGTTCCTTCTGTCACAAGAAAATGACATTTGTTTGGATTGAGCTTTAACTTAGTTTCTCTGCATCTTTTGAAAACATTATGCAGCTGCCTCAGATGGTGGTCCAAACAATCTAGAGGAGTTTCTTTGTGAGATCCTGAAAACGAAGAGAAGTCATCCATGAAGATTCTAAGTGATTCCAGCAATAGGGGGCCAAAGATGAGATTGACCGTTCTGTTAAAGGTGGCTGGGGCATTTCTGAGCCCAAATGGCATTTTTACATACACATATGTTCCCCAAGGTGTGATAAAAGCAGTCTTTTCTCGATCCTCTGGGTGTATTGATATTTGATTATAGCCACTGAATCCATCCATAAAGCTATATAAGGCATGCCCAGCTACTTCTTCAATGACCTGTTCTGCAAAAGGCATTGGGAAACCATCTGGAATGGTCACCTTATTGAGTGCTCTAAAATCAACACAAATTCTGATTTTATTAGTATTCTTCTTTGGTACTATAACCATAGGGGAGAGCCACTCTGAGTGTTCTACAGGAATGATGATTCCTGCATCCTCCATCTTCTGGATTTCCACATAGACAGCTTCAGCATATTTTGGGTTAAGTCTATAACTCTTCCCTCTTATAGGTTTTGCTCCATCAACCAGAGGGATTCTATGCTCTCCATAAGTTGCCGGCACTCCTTCTAAGTCTTTATAATGCCAAGCAAAAACATCTATATATTTGGTCAAGAATGATTTTACCTTTTCAAGGAGCCCTGGGTGGCTCCACAACCAAGTGGCCACCAAAACTGGCCGATCATTGTCTTGATTGCCTAATTGTATTTCTTGGACAGGATTTCTCTCTACCAGAGTATCCTCCTTCTCCTCTCCTTCCTTGTCTTTGTCTTCTAGCTTTTCTTGCATTGCTTCCTAAGCAGGGGTGTTTTGGATTTCAATCTGTTCTTCCTTATCCTGCATCCATCCTACAGGTATTTCTTGAATTGGAAAAGAACACTCTTCACTAGAATCTTTTACCTTGCCTTTAGCTTTATTAACTTCATTTTCTGTAGTAGTCATATCCTCCTCAAAAATGCCTTTGAGGGTTGTCTTCCTGCCCCTTCTGTGGTTTGTAATGGGCTCTCCCAATCCATCAACCTGGACTTTTTCCTTATCTTCATCATAACCTTCAATTGTACAACAATTATTAAGAAAAATTCCAAAACAAGAGGAAGAGTTGCCTGCTTGGAGCCAATTTAGAATATCCTCTTCTTCCTCAAAATCTATTTGGGGTTGATCCTCCGATTCTGTTTCCATGCAAATGCCAACTGCTTGCATCATGCTAGTGTTTCCTTGATTATCTGGGCCCTCTTCTAAATGAATCTGTGTCAGCTCCTGCCCTTTCTTTTGTACCCACATAGTATCCTTGCCCCAATCATGAATGACACTTGCGTGCCTCAGCCATGGTCGTCCAATTAAGAGAGGAAATCCTCCTTCAACCTGGGGTAATCTTAAAACCACAAAATCCAGGATGAATAAATTACCTTGTACTTCAAGTGGAACTTTTGGGATTACTCCCAAGGGCCTTACTTTGCTCTGATCTGCCAAAGTGACAGTGAAATTTGCAGGCCTTGAAGGGTGGAGTCCAATTCTTTTCATTGTATGTTCAGGCATCAAGTTAATGCCAGAACCACCATCCACAATAACTCCTTTAAATTCATGACCCTTGATAGATACTGTCAGCCGAGGACTTTTATAATCTGTAAGGGGTGCTTCCCTTACAATTTTTCCTTCATGTACAACAGCAGTCTTTGCCACCAAACTTGTAGTGGAAGCTTCATCAATTATCTGCAAGAGTTCTGACCTGAACTTCCCATCCATCTTTATTAAATCAAAAATACTAACCTCCTTTTTCATGGACTTGAGCAGTCTGGAGGCTTCTGATTCCTTAAGAGCTTGGGCTCCATTTGACTTATCCAACTCCTCATGAGCCCTGCTGAATGCATGTCCAATGGCATCACTGGTACCTGTGCAATTTTCCTTTTGCCTTGTGTCTGCACTTGTGGTGGCTAGGTCTTCTGACACACCTTTGTCTCTGTTTAATCCATTAATCAATGATTCTTGACCCATGTCCACTGGAGCCATCCCCTTGCTTCTTGTCTGCACAGTAAAAGAGTCAATTTCTTCTAACTGCACCACCCTGGTAGATGGTGATGGCACCTTAACTTGATTTGCCATTTCTTCTTCCTTCACAGAAATCATTTGGATATGGGGCCCTGATGAAGAGGATTGATTCTTAGGACAACCATATGTATAATGGTCTCTGGCCTCAGGGCAGTTCCTGCAAGGAGGTGCATTCTCTGGTAGGGTGCACCTACTTTGGTAGTGCCCACATTCTCCGCACCTAAAACAGATTATTGGCCTCCTAGGCCCATTTCCAAAATTATTCCTCTGTCTAGGGTTATAGTTGTTACCTTGATTGTGTGCAGCCATCACATTTGTGGTTGTTGGGGGTCCTCCTTGGGTCCAGTATGTCGTTGCAGGCATTCCTCTTGATTGGCATTCATGGGCCTCATGGCCAACCTTCCTGCATAATTGGCAAGTTACACTTAACAGAGGGCACTCACTTACTATATGCCCTTGTTTGCTGCACATGGAACACCAAAGACCACTCTTGATGCCTCCTCCTTTGAGCTCCTGCAACTCCTGTCGCAGCTGAGCTAATTCCTCTGCCTGGGCTTCCTCTTCCTTTTGGAGCTTGAGTGCTTCAATCTCCCTTCTCAATTGAGCCACAGCAGTCTCCTCCTCTTTGTAGGGCTTATTTCTCTTTAAGCCCTCCAGCTCCCTCCTCAGCTGGGTCACTGGATCCTCCATGTCTGTACCATATGTTGGTGGTGAAGAAGTTGTCCCATATTGGTGCCTTATTTGCTCCAGTCTTGTAGCCGTGGTGATGAACTCCTCTATGGAGGCTGTAGGTAATACTAATTCCTTTATTTTGCATTGAGTGGCTACTGGTAGGGGCTTGGCTAACCATTTCTTGACAAAAAAATCATGGGGTGGATCTGGTAATTTGGCCATTAGTGCTTTGGCTCTGGTCACAAATTCTGGGAACTTTTCTCCTGGACCCAATCTCAAGTTCTCTAGCTCTTCTCTGATAATCTCTGCTGTGTTCCCCTGCTGGAATTGATTTCTAAAAGCATCCTTCATCAAATCCCAAGTGGTAAAGTGGTTTTCAGCAAACTGGCTAAACCACTTGTCTGCGAGTCCTTCCAATGTGGCTGGGAAGAGTATCAAGAAAGCATCTTCCCTACCCATTAGCCCCCTAGTCTTACATAATGCAAGGAATCGTCGAATGTGCTCATCTGGGTCCTCCTGGGCTAAACCCCTGAAGGAGGGAAATTTTATGTTTAATCTGGAGAGCAAGATTTCTAGGTCCACCTGTCCTGCCATGCTTCCTACCGATGAAGTCGATGAAAGTGGACTCGATGATCTTCTGTTCGTCTTTCTTCTTGTCTGCTTGCACTTGATTCTCAAGGTTTGTGACCGGGTCGCGGTCATGAGCTATGCATAGTCCACTTAAAATGAGACACTTGATAAAAGTATGCACCTTTTGGCCCACTGGAGTAATGTTGTCGACACTGGAATATTGTCCTCCAATGGCAATATATAGCCTCCTATGCTCAAAGCTCCTTGGAAGTCCCACCGGGCGTGCCAAATTTGTTGGGGGATTCTTTGACAAGAAGGAGTTTGAGGGTTTGTAGGAGAAAATGGAAGGACCAAAAGAGAAAATACACCTTGGAAGTCTCTGCCTTCGATTGATTACAGTAAGAAAATTACAATGTTTGAAATACAAGATACACCAATACCTCTGTGCACAATCCGCAGAGTGCCCAATTACAAAATATCCAATATCCCAATGTCCTATTGCTGCCGACCTCCTCTGCAACAAACCTCCACCTGCTTCAAGCTTCTCCTTGTGCACACCTTGCACCAAGCTTCCACAAAGGGGGAGGAGTGAATACCTGCTGTCGGCAGGCGTACACTGCCAAAGGACCTTGAGATATTTGGGAGAACTATATCTTAGCACTTCTCTGCACCACAATCCTTGGTCACTCTCTATGCACCTTGCACTTCCACTTCTGTGCGACGTACTCTGGTGTCTCTTGCACTTCCCTCTCTTGCTCCACTTAGCCTATGCTCTCTTGCTTACTCCAACCTTGGTCCAAGAATGGCTCTTCCTTGATTTGAGTGTGCCGATCACGTACGCTCCTAACTGCAAGTGAATCTTGGTGCTCACTTTGATGTCCCAAGATTGCTCTCACAAGTGGCAGCCAACTACTCACTGTTTTGTCCTGTAGTGACTTTAGTCTAAAACCAAAAATTTTAATGGGGGGCCATACTTTCACCTGTGCGTACACTTTGCCGCTTCACATGCCTTCACATTTCCTTTTAATTCTTCACTTTTGCACATAAGGGGGGTTCACCTGAACCTTCCAAAACACTTTAAAACACACTTTGAACCTTAGGGAAATTAGAGAAAGTACCTCTGCAACCTGCAACTTGTTTTCTCCAATTTACCCTTTGTGGACCATTCATTGTGCACTACCTGTGCACTTTGACACCTGCACTTACGCACTTTGACTTTGCACCTGTTGACTTTGACCTTGACCTTGTTGACTTTGACCTGTTGACTTTGACTGCAGTTGACTTTGACCAACATGACATTTAGGGGCTCAACACTAGCCAAAACACATCCAAATTACTTGCTTTTTAGCTTGTTGGAAATCTATTTGCATGCACTTTCTTTATCTCAAATATCTTCCTCAAAGGATATATATTCAAGGAGTTATCAGTCTGATAAGTGAACCATTAGAGTTATAGGAGTATATACAATCTGGGGGAAAAAAACCTCCTAAAGAGGGAAAAAGTGCCCCGACAGTCCTAATGTGTTCACACACATCACTACCTAAATATATCAACAAAGAGAGAGGCATTGATTCTGTTAGCACCTTTACAGCCCCATGCACAATGACCACCATTAGTAGCATTTGTGCACTTGGAACTCATCATGGTTGGAATGTACATGAGTTGGACATTAAAACTCCATTTCTCAATGGTGACTTACATGAAGAAGTGTATGTATTTAAGCCCCGTGGTTTTGTGCAAAAAGGGCATGTAAAAAAGTGTGCAAGTTTAAAAAGGCATTATATGGTTTGAAGAAAGCACCACATGCTTAGTATGAAAAGATAGCCTACCTTATTGCACATGCCTTTGAGAATATTCCAAGTGAGAGCACCTTATATGTTAAGTGTGTAGATGATGTATCTTTTATCATTTTTGTGTATATTGATGACATGATGATCATTGGTCCTAATGAGAAGCATATTGCTAAGTTTAAGGTTGATTTACATGCCTCTTTTGAGATATCAAATTTGGGGCATTTGCATCATTATTTGGGCATTTAATTTATGCAAGTTGATGGGGGAATATCTTTGCATAAGAAAATATATATTGACACATTATTGTGATATTTTGGCCTGGAAGATTGCAAAATGTGCACCAAGTCATGAAGCCTTAGGGACTTATGTCGATTGAGATTGTACCTCAATTGCCCCACATGTGCATATAGTAGTGGATTAATACACGTTCAATTAACAATCCTAGAGAGATTAGACGTATCAAGTGTATGAGGACATGTGCACATGCAATGGTAAGTGAATTGTCAATGCAATAATGCAAGTGACTTGTCTCAGCTACCTCTCCAACTCACTAATTGTCTGAAAATGCATGTCACGATACTTGTTACAATAGTAAGCAAAAATTTGAGCTTTTCTCTCCGCTTTGAACCCTGAATATGGTCAATAGCAGGTTCCTTTCAAAGCTGTCAATGAGACACATCTAATGGTGGTATTTTCAGTCTAATCTGACAAACAAACTTCAAGTTATGAGCAAAATAGTGAATGGCGAGAAACACCAACACCTGCTCAACAACTTTGAAAACTTTCAAAACTATGAGTAGCATGGTCAACGATTTGTTCATCATATTTATTGCTAAATCAAGAACTGTAGCATATCTTGAGAGCCAAAATTCTATAGTGCATACCATATATTCTTTAGTAGGTAAGTAGTTATGGGGTGGGCTCGGTAATAGTGGGTAGTTTAACCGCTAATTATTGAGTGTGCCCTAGCACTGTTCTTCCCAAAATTGCATCCAAGATCTTCATTGGGGTACTAGGCAAATAGATGGATTCACTTACAATAAATATGGTGCAGATTCCGACTGCACCCGTAGAGTCGGATTCTTTTCCAAAAATTTACATCTCTAGATCGGATCTGCTTTGTCAAATTCCTCATGTGTGTAAGAGAATGTATCAAATTTGAATTGTAAGTATTGATTTGGTTCTTTTTGTGTAGTCCTGTTAATGTATTGCCTAGTTTCCTCTTTTAGTAGGCCGTATGGTATACTAAAGGGCTTCAAAATTTGCTCTAAATTTTTGCTTTTGATTTTTGCTTGTTTCATTACTTTTAGGACTTGATCTTCAAATTGGCCCGTAAGTTGGGACACCTGTAGTGCCTGCTCATTTCGGCTTAGTTCTACAATAGGCCATGTATTTCTATGAGCACTCTTCTCAGCCTCTTCCATGTGTATTGGTGAATTATGTATGGGGGGAGAAAGAGGACATACCTCAATCTCCACAGGAGCCGCTTGAGAGCTTTGAACTACTAGTGTCCCCATTTGATTACTCTGTGATAACTGAGCCCGCCAGCTTTCAATAAATGCATCTTTCTTTATTATTTCATTATTAGCTATTGTGAGTGCTTCATTACTCTGCAAGAGTCGTTCACCTAGTAATGCTACTTGATCGGCATCCTCTTTACATTGCCCTTCGATTTTGGCTTCTACCACGTTTTGCCTTTTTTTAAGCTCATTTGTATCATACATAAACCTTGTTTCCCATTCTTCTCTTAACTCTTGCTCTTGCTTTAGCTAATGTGCATACTTGGCTATCTGAGTTTCTAATTTCTGTGTATTGTTTTTGTAACCTTCTGGTACTTCTAGTGGTTGGTTAAGCAGGATTGCATTCATTAGCTCTTTAGTCCTATTTCTCAAGTTGTTTGCCTCATCCATGTATACTTTTATCTGAGCTTCTAAGATTTGCTTCTATTGGATAGATGTACCTTTTTAGCTTCATTGGCTGCATATTTGTCTTGAAGTTCCTTAAGCTGATATTGCATCTTCTAATTTTATTCGGTTAGTAATTTTCATCTTTTCATAGCTTCCTTTGTTTCTTGTTCTTTATTTGTAAGTGCTAGTTGAGCATGCAATACTCCAGCAGATAGCTCTTCACTTAGTGTCTTGAATTGATTTCTCTCTACTAATGCTTTTTCATAATCGCTATCTATTTTCATTAGCTATTGTTGGGTGTCCATGGTTGTCTGGATCATTTGTTTTACTACTTGATTTAGCTACACCACTTCCATGTTGAGCCATGTTTTTGGTATGCTCGTATCTTTGCCTATTTGTACATCCTTTCCCTTGTCAATATGTACAATCTCATTATGTGGTTGTCTAACATTTGATGTTATTCTTTTTCATGTGTAGTAGACTTAGTAGCACTTCCTTGAAATGTCACATCCAGAGGTGAAGGCCCTACTACTATCCTTATAGGTGTGAATTATTCTTGTTCTTCCGTTTCTTCTTGTGTTTTCTCTTCCTTTGGAATCTTCATTGTAGCCCAACTATCAAGGTGAGATTCTATGACTTGAAGCTTTGTTGTGTCATTCATTTGTAATGTGTGTACATTCTCTTTTGTTGGCTTTTGTTTTTGTCCATCTTCAAACATAGCATTTGATACTTGATCCGGCTTTTTGCTATCTACTTCAAATAAATCCTTGACTTGATTTATTTCATCCCAATTACCATCATAATTTGACTCACTCCGTATATCAACATTCATACTTGATGGTTCATGTTCTTCTTGGATTTCAGATGATGAACTGGAATTGACTTATTCCAATTCTCTATAGCAGTGAAACTTAGTTAGTCTCTTTCTTGGCATAGTTGTAGTATGAGTTTGATGATAATGATGCCCTTGAACTAGGAGATTGATCTATCCTTCAATGAACTTGTGAGTCTCCTCCATGGCTTCTTGCTAGTCGGCTTTCGTAATAGGAGTGGATTGTTCTATGTTGGTTCTAGGGAGTATGTGTGTCCTCTTTGATGATGGAGTGGCTTCTTTTGATTTTAGTACCTCCCTTAGCCTTTTTGCTCCTTGCATCATTGTTTGTGAGCTTGTGCTTGCTTCTTATGTTATCTTTACTCCTTTTTTCTTTTTCGGTACCGTTTCTAGCTTCACATACTTTGCCATTTCAATAGATGATGGCATTTCTGTGAGGTATTCTCATATGCCTAACACATGGTATATTAATACTATCAGAGCCACACTTACATTAAAAATATTCTTATGTCCGCATTGCTTCTAAGCTTCAAATAATCGTTCTTGAATATAGGGCATCAAGTTTACTTGGTTGCTGATTTGCTTGGTGGCATGAGATAGTGATTGAATTATTATCTTTTGTGGTGCCATATATCTATGTATGTTAGGAAAGCTGAATGTTGATGCACCAATTTGACTTCTTCTTCAATATCAATACGATTAATATCCATGAATTTTCTAGTTTTAGTGCCATGACTTTCTTCCTTGAGGTCGGTGATCCTATCCTTGATCCATCCAAATGCTTCTTTAATGAGCTCGTGCATGAACTATATGGTTACCTAGTCACCTTCCTCATCAAGAACTTTTGCTTCTGGCACCAATCGCTTGTCCAAGGTAGGATGAAGGGTGTTCATTACTTGATTACATCTCTAGAAATTTGTCTTGTAGATTGACAACTCAAAATGCTTATGGATTCAAGCTTTTTTCAACACATCCATCGTTGATGGAAGCACATGTAAGACCTTCAAGTCTTGGGACATCATTGGAAATTGATGGTCTGTATCCATGATCTTAATAGTCACTAAGAACAAATGGTCACCGCTGGTTGGTCTTCTCCGAACCAATGACCTTTGGCCTTTATCACACTTCACTAGAAATTCAGGCACCTCCTCTTGAATCGTCGCTTCAGAATCTTTGGAAGTTATCTGCACTCCTAATTTAATAGAGAATCAATTCAAAAGAGAAACCAACTCCTCATGTTTATGGTGTAGTTCTTTTAATATGTCATTTTGTGTCATTCCGTACCCCCTTGCATAATTTGAGAAAAGTAAGGTACCTTACCATTCTTTTGCTTAATTTTTAATCCTGAAAGAAAACAAGAGATTAGTTGATAGCTGAAGCATTTATTTATTTACAATGTATGGGCATTCCTATGACAGTAGAAGCTAAATCCTATTCTATTTATGGAAATATGTGCCACTAATTTTATTGAGGACATTGTGTGTCAAATGCATGGCCTTGTAATGTGGCCCTATCATGCATACTCTGGATGCAATTGATACTTTATGAGTGCAAAAAGAGTTTTCTTGATCCGTTTGTTTGACTTCTTATCGCTTCTTAGGTCTCCAAATTAACCTTGTATTTTGTGCTTATGGCATTTGCTTCTGTCATGTTCCCTTTTCTTTACTCTTTAACATAGTCTTTGATTTGTTCCTATTCTTGAAGTTTGTTTTCTATGTTGTGATCTTTTGGCATTTTTGCTGATCCTTGATGATTTCCTTTGCTTTATTTTGCTAGTATGATACTTTTTTGAGTTTTTTTATCTCCTCGAGCCAGCTCTGGACTCCTTTCAGAATCCATATGCGTCGCTGTGTTTTCTAAGCCTCCACCAATGATTTTGGAAGCCATACATGAAGAATTCTTGGTGTATCCCCTTGAGATATCAAACTGTGGTTATTTCGCTGCTTTTTTGTTATAGGTCTATATGTTCGTATGTCTCACTTTCATGCTGAGGCTGTTTATCCTTGCATATCCATCGTACTCGCATGTTCCTCTGAGGTGGTATTATGGCAGTTGATATCCATGTTAGTTTCCTTCTTATAGTGTTAATGGTTTGAGAAGAATTGACCTCACCTTTCCCCTCAATCTCATGTCCTTTAGGATAATTGATTACATAGTCATGCAACACGTCACTACTGGCAGGTAAGTCTAGATTAGGATACTCATGAGACACATCCCTACCTAAAACTTCTTTCCCAACTTCCTTTAGTTCTCCTTCCCTAGGTAAGGTTGTGCTAATGGTTTGGGGTAGCCTAGCTTCTAGAAGACTAAAGACTTCTTTATGCCCTACTTTGGTTGATATGTATCCCTGTGTAAGGTGTATGCTGACTTCATTTTCAAAAATCCAATCTTGTCCTAGGATCAGATCTTTGCATACCAAGAATCTTCGTCCATAGTGGAATTTCCTAGGTGTAAGGGCATTAGGGCTTCTCCTATACACTCAATGATTTGTCCTCCGATTCCCATCATATATGCTTTAGTGAGACTCATAGTCATTTTGAGTTGAGTGGCTAATGATACTCACATGCAACTTAGTGTTGCTCTTGTGTCAATCAATGCATCCACTAATTGATATTTTGTAGTTCTAGTTTGGGTTTAAGTATGGTTGGGAAATACTATTTTTTTGCATTCTCTGCATTACCTACTTGGTAGTTTGCCATGGGTAAAGGTTCCTCTTCATGTACATATTGTTCGTCTCTTTGTCTCATCCACTCTTTTCGCTTCCTGATTTGCTCCAAAGCTTCCATTCGAGCTTCTTCTCTAACTCTTTCTTCTTCCCTTTTCTGATTTTGCGCTCCCACAAGTCATGCTAACATTCTTTCTGTTAATGGTTCCATATACCTTTTAAATCTACAGCCACTAATATAATTGGGAAGTACATCTCCATCTAGTGTGTTGATATTTGATTTATCAATAATGGTCCATATCCTCGCAATTTCAATTTCTTTGCATGTTGTTTCAATGTGTGCACTAACACCAAATCGCCTTCCTTTAAGCCATTATCTTTAATATGTGCATCGCAATAGGTTTTTTGTCTTCTTTTCACCACATAAATTCTTGCTACTACTTGTTGTCTTGTTTCATGTAGTTTTTCAATTTGCTCCAAGTGCTGGAATAGTTGTTGTGCTATACTTAGTGTAGGAACTAAAAAATCAATTGGTAAGATTGCATTCTATCCATATACGGGTAGTTCCAATGGCCATCTTGTAAGCCACATAGAAGTCTCAAATTACATGATGCAATTGTTTGTCCCAATCAGACCTTCCGTTGTTGACGATTTTGGTCAATACCATGCACAATACTTTATTGGAACTTTTTGCCTAGTCATTGGCTTGGGGGTGGTAAGGGGCTAATTTTTTGTGAATCACAAGAAATTCATTCATCAGTAATTCTATCACTTCATTAGTGAAATGTGTTCCTGTATCGCTCACAATTTCTATTGGCAATCCAAAGCGAGTAAAGATATTTTCAAAGAGAAATTTAGCTATGGTTTGCGCATCATTTTTCCTCATTGCTTTTGCTTCTACCCATTTTGTTAGATAATGTGTGGCTAATATTATATATTTGGAACATGATCCTTTGGCTGGAGGATTTATAGGTCCTATGAAGTCAATGCCCCATTTGGAAAAGGCTCTTGCACAGATCATGGGTCTTAGAGGAATGTCATTTCTTCTTATAGGATACTTGGTTCTTTGGCACACCTCACAACTTCGTACATACGTGTCGACATCCACGTGCAGATTTGGCCACCGCAAGCCTGCAAAGAGAATCATTTTTATAGTTTTTTTAGCTAAACAATCCCACTACTTCTGCATGCACCATCTCTAAAATGGGTAAATATTCTCCTTCATGTAAACATACCCATAGTTGATTGTCCTTTCCCCTCTTGAATTATTGTTTTCCCATTATGGTGTAGTCCTTACTCATTTCCTCTAGAGTCCGCTTCCTTGCTAGACTAGCTCCTTCCTCATGTGTTCGTGTTTTTAAGAATTGTACGAATGTCGTACTCCATGCTGGTGCTATTTCTCCTGGCATTCTTGGCAAGTACGAATGTGTTCATGTATGTCGCTTGGCATGTCCGGCCAGTATACTCCCAATCTTTTCAATTCTCTTATTGTTCCATGAACTCCTCTATGAATCTTCCATCGATTCACATGGGCTTGTTCCATTAATTGTTTTTGTTCATCTTCCTCGTCACATCTCAATAATATGCCATTTGGTTCTTTGTAGTATAAATTACCTACTACAACATGTAAATTGCGTGACTAGAAAAAATCTTTCTTCTTATCTCGATTGATCCTATGAAGTGGTCCATGCATGCAAATTGGTATTCACTTTTCTACCTATTTCAAAGACACTTCTAAATTGAATAAGTACATATTAGGTAGATCGTATGCCACTCCAGAAGGTGGTTCTCCGTGTTTCATTCGTGATAAATGATCTGCTCGTACATGAGTATTTCCTTTGTTGACAATTACTTCAAAATCAAATTCCATTAGTAATAGGAACCATCTCACTATCCTTCTCATATTACATGGCTTATTGACCAGATACAATAATGCTTGATGGTCAAAAAAGAACTTGAATTTAGTGGCTAGGAGGTAATGCTAGAATTTCTTGACCACATATACCATTCCTAGCCCTTCTCTGTCCATAGTGGTATAATTCCTCTCTACCTATTTTAATTGTCTACCGCATATGCGATAGGATGATCTAGTTTTCCTTCATCTAGAAGTTGAGCTAGTATGCATCCTATTTCATAATTGGATGCATCCACATGGATATGGAATGGTTTGTTCCAATTGGGTACCTTCAAGATAGGTGCTGAACTCAATCGTCGTTTCAATTAATTAAATGCCTTTTCACATTTCTCCATCCCAGTAAACTGAGTGTAACCCATATAAAGGTTTTGAGATTATAGATTACATGTAGATAAATCGATGATAGTATCCACAATGACCCATAAAGACTTGTATTTCCTTCACATTTTTAGGTCTAGGTAAATATAAGATTACCTTAATCTTATTTTCATATGTGGAAATTCCATTTCTTAATACTATATGTCCCAAGATCTTTCCTTGACTTACCATAAAGACACATTTCTCTAGATTCAAGCATACTCAGTATTGTCAGCATTTCTCAAATATCCTTCGTAGTTCAGGAATGTGTTCAGCTCTTTGACTAGAGTAAGTGCACAAATCATCTACATACACTTCCATGATTTTTCTTAAAAATTCCTCGAATAAATGACACATCAATCTTTGAAAAGTTGCAAGGGCATTGGTGAGCCCGAATGGCATCACTCGAAAAGCATATACTCCCCATTCAGTTGCAAAAGTTGTCTTATGTTGGTCCTCCGTAGTAATAGTCACCTAGTTATAACTTGAGAATCCATCTAGGAAGCTGTAGAATTTCTTACCTACAACCCTTTCCAATAGGTGATCGGTGATAGGTAAAGGGTAGCTATCACATATAGTAGTTGCATTCACTTTTTTCAAATTGATGCAGACTCTAAGTTCACCATTCTTCTTGGGTACTACAACTAAAGGAGATACCCATTCTATGTGCTCTATCTCATAAATGAAACTTGCTGCTAACAGCTTGTCAATCTCTTCTTTAATCTTAGCTGAATAAATGTCATTATACGTGTATGTTCGTTGTTTTGAGGGTTTTGACTCAGGTGTCATTGGAATTCTATGGGAGAAAATGGATGGTTCTAGTCCCTTGAGGTCTTTGTAGGTCCATGCAAAGACATCCCTATATTCCCTGATAAGTTCTATCAAGTTCGGAGATACGTCTTTTCCAATGTATGTACATCTCTCCTCTTCTTCTTCCATGGTTACTAGCACTTTCCTTGTTTGTTCCTTATTATCATATGCCTCTCCTTATTTTGCTTCTCTTTTGGGCATTTGGATAGCTATCTTCTGTTCTTCTATTTGTATCTCTTGAAATGTTTGCTACTTCAAAGACATCTGGTGGTTGCTCTACTATGTCTTCCATTTCCTCATTGTCCTTTCTTATTGGGATCACTTCTACTGTGAACACTTTGGGTCTTGCCTCTTCCTTTTTCACTTGAATTTCATCTAAATATCATTTCTTTGAATCGAATTCTAGCTCCATCTCTATGCTTTCATAATCCTCCCTCCATTCATATTCTAGTAATTCTCTTGCTTCCATTTCTTGAAGGATTACCATGTAAAGATTTACATCATACCCCTCTTCATCCACACACTCGTTCATGGTTAGTACTTCTTCATTTACACACACATGGAGGGTGGTTAATATTTCCATCCATCCTGTTGGTTCGAATGCTTCATTTGGGAATATTTGAGGCATGTATGTTGGATTGTCTATCGATCGGTAATTCTAATGCCCTATTGGCCATAACTAGGTTTTGTTTTCCTCTCTTTAGACCTCTTTGCACATCCATAACTAAACATCTTCACTCATCCATGATTGATCACTAGATTGTGTGCTATGAATGGACAAATCATCTTCCTCTCAATGATCTAGGTTCCATTGTAATGGGGATACATCCCTATACGAAAAGGTGTGCAAATTGATCTTCACAGTTATCTCTTAGTGTTGCAAATACAATGCATCTCTTCCCCAATCTTGTACTACTTTGAGTTGTCTGATGAATGGTCATCCCAAAATCATTTCATAATTATTGGCTTTTTCAAACTTACATATCGCTAGAGTGTGTTCGAACTCTACTCCGCATGTGGTCAACTTATTTTTTTCCAATATTCCTAATGGCCTCTCCACGTGACCGTCTACTAGTTGAAGTTTCATGCATGTTGGCCGTAGGGCTTGTTTTCCCCATTTTCCCCAAATCTCTTTTGTGGCTATGCCTACACCAACTTCGGTTTCTAAGATGGCTTTAGTCATATATACGTTAAAGGTGATGGGTAGGCACGTATTTCTTTTATCTCCCTCACTAAATTCTCCAACTTTATCATTTGGGATTTGGATGGTGGACAATCCTTTATCTTCTTTCTTCTCATTCATGGGTTCTGTAGTTTTTATTCTCAAGTGTCCAGCTAATTGCTTCCATAGTTGTGGTTTAGCTTGTCATAATTCTTCTATTGTCAACAAGCATTGTATTTTAGTTTTCTTGAGTTCTAATAAGTTGTGTGATGTCTTATCTTGTAACCTTTCCTCATTGCCCTAGATTTTTGGAGCATGGATTGAGTGTACTTTGTTGGGAGAAATGGATGGATGATCCAAGAGATTGAGTAGGTACTGCTAAAACCTGCTTTGTACCAGCCCTCTTTAGCTTCAGACTTGATTAGTAGACTTCCTTAGCTTCCCAATGACACCAAGAAATAGCCTATGTCCTTTGGAAATGATGTGTGCAATGATTGAATCCAAACAGATAACTTTCGAAGTCACAAAGTCAAGAAAACCTTCTATTTTGGTCTTGACACCTGCTCAATGTTTTGCTCAGTGTGACCAGCACAGTAGCAATTGATAAAATTCCTTCTAGGGCTATTCAATTAGCTTAGTAAGCTAACATTTGCAAGTGGAATGATGTAAAATGACAAACTATACTCAGAGAAATTGATTTAGCAAAATTAGTTATACCCCCGACTTTTTAGGACTGTAGCAGAGATAGACCAGTGAGCACCTCGACGACGATTTCTCTGAATTGACTGAATGAAATCACTTCAAACTTTGTCAGCATGTAGATGACTTTGAGCTGAATCCAACAAGCTTTGAATCACTGAATTTGGAGTAGTGTTGACCGAGATATGCCCTTGACAAGTTAACAGACTTTGGAGTAGACAAGCAGTGAATACAGAGATGAATGATGTAAATGTATCTATTGATTAACAATTGTGTACAATCGGATTGGCATGTCTAGCATTGCCAAATGGTGTAGAGAGGTGTAGGCTATGGTATAGTCCTTACACACACTCAAGCTCAACAGAATGAGCCTCGGGAATGGAGTGATCTACCCGCGACATTTTCACATCCAATTTTATAGGAAATGACTTAGAATTTGAATTCAAATTCAAATCTTTGGCTTCCTATGATCAAGCATCTAAATGTTTGGAGATATTCTCTCAATCAAGTGATCTACTTTTCCGCGAATCACTTAGGTAGGTGATTACAAAAGATTAAATTGCTTCTTGAGTGGCATTAGCTAGCCCTCTATACTCTGCTTCTGTAGAAGACAATGCAACAGTTGGTTGCTTCTTTGCAGACCATGAAATTGGTTTGTCACCTGCAAAATAAATGTATCCTAAAGTGCTTCTCCTATCATCCTTGCATCCTGCCCAATCTGCATCTGAATAAACTTTTATGTCAATATCTGAAGTGTAAGGAAAGTACAAACCATGGTTCTGTGTACCCTTGAGATACTTCAAGATTCTTTTGGCAGCCTCTAAGTGAGGTATCCTTGGCTTGTGCATAAATTGACTTAGCACACTAACTCCATATGCAATGTCAATTCTAGTTAAGGTAGCATAGTTCAAGCTACCTACCATACTTTGATAACCTGTAATGTCTTGGACTTCATCACCTTCATGGGCACTTAGCTTTAGGTTCACCTCCATTGGAGTACTAGCTGCTTTAGCATCCTGCAAGTGAAATTTCTTCAACATGTCCTGCACATACTTCTTCTGAGTAATGTATATTCTTGAATTAGTGTAAACTAATTCAAGTCCCAAAAAATACTTCAATAATCCAAGATCATTGATCTTGAATTCCTTCATCATTGAAGGAAGCAGTGGCATTGAATGACAATAAGGCAGCAAGTGTGGCAAAATTTCTTTATCATAATATTATGACCAGGTTTGGGTGTCTGATTGAGTTGGTAAGTGATAGAGGTACTCATTTCCTTAATGAGGTGATTTCAGAGTTAACAAGAACTCATTTAATCATGCATAAAAAGACTACACCATATCATCCACAAGAAAATGGTCAAGCGGAAAGTACAAATAAAACCTTAATGCGTATTCTTAAAAAGCTAGTGCATGACAATCAGAAAAATTGGGATTTGTTACTCGACTCAGCTTTGTGGTCATTCAAAACAGCATTTAAAGTCACATTAGGAATGACACCATTCCGATTGGTATATGGTTTGGAGGCAGTAGTACCTATGGAATTCGTAGTTCCAAGTTTGCGAATCACGGCAGAAAAGATGTCTCCTAAGCTATCGGTTAAACATAGGAGCAAATATCTTCTTCAGATGGAGGAGGATTGTTTGGTAAGTGCATATATTAGCGAGGTAATTCAAAGGCGGAGACAAGCTTGGGTGAATCAGAATGTGAAGTTTAAGTTATTTAAAGAAGGAGATTGGGTGATGGTGTATAATTCTAAGCTTGGACCTCATCCAGGAAAGCTTACATTGAGATATAAAGGCCCATATCATATTGTGCAGGATTTAGGACAAGGAACTTCTCGAGTGGCAGATGTGTTTGGCACAAGGATGGACAAGCCAATCAATGGATTTAGGCTCAAACTATTTCAGGGGAAGTCACCACATTTGGATTGGTTATCTTCTAATCTTGTGCAAGTGATCCATCATCCTAAAATTCAAGTCAATAATGTTTGTGATCATCGTAGTAAGAAGGCTTATTTCTATGCATTTGTATCCGTGATGAAATGTTTTCTGGATTCTTGTTGGTCAAAAATTACATTGAGTACGTTCTTACGATTACAATGGGTTCCATGTCCAAAGCTGCAGTATAACATTTTGCTAAGGGTTATTCCACAGCCAAAATTTGAGAAGGAGGTATTACTGGATCAGATTACAGATTCAAAGGGTTATTCCGAGGCAACAAGTAATGAAGTTTCGGAGACAGGTACAACAAGGGTGGCAAGTGGTCAGAGATATGACGAAGAGGTGTATCAGCGGGAACATGAGCAGAAAGATAGTGCTCATCCAGATATTATCTTGCAAAGTAAGGTTAGTCAGAATGTTGTGGTAGGAAGGTCGTGCACCAGAAAAAGGAGTGTTAATGAATTTGAATATCAGTTTGGGATTCTTGAGATGCGCATTAGTTTTAATGATTATCCAGGCACGCGTCAAAGATCTTTTAAGTGTGTTATGGTAATGCGGGGAAATAGGCTGCTAATGATTTTTAAAGTGATCCATACTAGAATATTATGGAATCGCATGAATTGGTCCGTGAGTAAGTACATCAAGCCTGTCTGTGAGTGGAAAGTCGAACATTCGCACTTGCGGAACTTGTATTATCAGTCCTACTTTATGGCCCCGAAAGCAATGTCTCTTCCTGTGTCTACTATGTTGGTGCCTGAACCAGAAATCATGTGGGGACGTATGAGAAAGAGAGAAGCTGTGTTGCGCAAAGAAGAAACCACAACTGAGGAAAGTAATAGCTTGCTTCAGGATGACGAGGAAGAGATATCGACACCATCAGCAACTACCAAATTTGTGCAAACTCTCATGGAACCATTTACCGATTTTAAGGTGGAAATTGATACTCAGTCCACCACAAATGAGAATTGGCTCCGTAAGATCGGTTTATTTCAATTTGCTACTTTGCCATGGGCGAGATGGAGATGCAACTATTATGCAAAGAGTCGGCTGGAGATCATCAGAAAAACGAAAGGTCAGTTGGCACTTCAAGTAAAATTTTCACCGGAACTAGTTGCAGAAATATTTAAGTTACCTATTTACAACGATGTCATCATTTCGAAGTGTTCTGAGGACGCCTTGAAGAAAGATTTTGGGCCCAGGGAAGGGGGACAGCAATATTACATGATCAAGAATGCAGGTTATGTTTGACAGGAGCAGTTAAAATGGTACTTAGAGAGGTTTTGTTTCATCATTAAATATGATTACATGTCCAAAGAAAATTTTGCACCTTTGGCTTATGCAGAGGCAAGTGGACAGGTCAGTTGGGCTCATTGGTTGCATGATCACATGCACAATGAGATATTTGTAGGGGATAGACATAAAACGCAATCGAATAGTAGGATGTCAGCATATTTGGCGGCATTGTTTGAGTTTGTGCAGCTGGTGGACAGTCAGAAGTTGTCATGGCCAAAGGAGATAAACATTCATAGTGACGAGCTGATGAGTAAAAATCAAGAACAGTTAGCTATGTGAGAAGTGGACACACCTTCAGAGATGTGTAAGGATCTTCTGAAAGCAGGTTACACTGTACAAGAATTAGAGTCGGTTATGCAGAAAATTCAAACTGATTTAGGAGAAGCAGTATTAAATGAGGATAATCTGCTACAGGTGGTAGATGAGGATGAGCACCCAAAAGTACTAGGAACCGTTTTTAAGGTGTCTAAAAAGAGAAGATTGGAAGATCAGCTGCAAGCAATAGGGGATAAGTTGCCAGAGGATGTTATGCACCAATCAATAAGGAATACAAGGTATGATGTAATGGGAATGAAGGAAAGGTTGTAGGAAATTTCTAATTTTTTAGTTTTGCAAGAGGAGAAATTAACTAGGTACGAACAGACAAGGGTATCCATTAACATGGAGGATTATCAGTCTTTACAGAGGTAGGTTGAAACACTTCAGGAAGAATTGAATAAGAAGGCACAAACATTAGAGAAATTTCAACAGAACAAGATGCAACAAGTAATAGAGCTGTCCAGAATTAAGCAGTCTATGCAAGAATTTGAAGAATGACAGAAGTCTATACAAGAACAAATTCAAAAAGAGATGATGGATTTTTCAACACTCAATGCAACTCTACAGAATGAACAAGTGATTCTTTACTCTAGGATGCAGGTATTACAAGTGTTGGAGAAGTAGATGTTAAGAAACGAAGATGTCGAGCTGGATGCAGTGCTAATGATAGGATCGGATATTGGATTACTAAAACAGCAGCTGCATAAGTATGTCCAAGATATTTGGACTGTGTTTCAAAGTCGTTGGCAGAGTATGTTCAAGATTCAGAATGAGCAGGTGCAAGCATGCTTTCTGTCAAAGTATGAAAAAGATTTACTTCATATTATTGCAAAACAAGAGAATCAAATTGAAGAACGGGCACAAATAATTAAAGAGTTACAAGAACAGGTGTTGCAGAAGAATCTAGAAGAAAAGGTGGATATGATAATTGAAAAGCAACAATTCATTATTGATAGAGACTTTCAATGAAAGCAGGATTGTTCTGAGGAGGATTTCAATATGGTATAGAGTCGAAAGGTTGGAGTAGAGGAAGTGGCTGTTTCTAAACAATCAAAGGAAATTATTTTATATGAACAAGGGATTGTAAAATTCGAGTCTAATTTTTCATAAAATTACCCACCGGGCTGTGCCAGGTGTTGAAGACAGGGAAATCTGGAAGATAAATTTGAATTATGAAAGATTGTTAAATTTAGATATTATTTAGTCGGATGTCTATTTTTTGGTGAATGGGATTTTAATAGACGGTTATATCGAAGTTCGTGGGCATGTCATAAGAGGGGGGAAGACGTTATACAGGTGGGGGTCGCACAAAAAAAAAAGGAGAAATGTTTGAACAAATGAAGGAGCAAGATTGCAGAAGCAAGAGCGCTGCACGTAATCAGGGGCAGCATGATGTTTGTCCTATGAAGAATGTAACTCTGAAACATATTGTAGTATCTGTGACTCTAAAATCTCTGTAATTGAAAACTTTTGGCAGATGTTTCTTGTATGTTTTGTGCAATGCGTGAGGGTTGATGATGAAAGTATTGTGCGCAGACATGTGTAGAACCGTAGCATATAATTCTATACACTCTGTAATGTGTGTTTGACGAAATTAAGGATTTCTGACTCAGTACTGGTAATATGAGAATGAAAGCCTGAACAAAGGTAGATTCTTTGTTGACGAAGACCATTGTCAGTAATTTGATCAATTTGGACATTACTTGTGATGTGTTGAACTTCGAACCCTCAACAGGTGGACATGAAGCTTTCCCTTGGGATTGAATTGTGCGTATCTTCAGAGGCCATGGGTATTTCCTCCTCTGAGTCACTTAATGTATCAGAGTAGATAGAATGATGGCTCGCTTGGGCAGTAGTTCCTACAAACGACATGATGCAAAAAATTTCTTGTGCAGTGTGTATCTCACTCTCTCCTCTTCCTTTTGACTCACTGTGCTAAACAAAAACTCACTCGAACCCTTCTGATCCACCCCGTGATACTGGTACTGTGCTATGTCATGTTTATGAGTGTTCTTTTTATTCTATGAGATTACTGAGTTACAGTGCTCACCTTCAAGATGAAAGAACTTGGAGAAGCTTGTCGAAGGTAGAAAAGTACGTTTCGAAGCGATGAAGTTTGGTCAAGCCAACCGGCACAAGACCAGCCCTCGAGCTTTTGGAGACTCAAATAGAACTTATAGGCATGCTATAAGTGCAAAGAAACACACTATGTACCTTGGAGCATCAAGGAGAATGAGTCGATACAAAACAGATACGTTCGCGGGTCGACTAGCTCAAAAAACTTACTATCTATGGAAGAGACAATGAACTTCAAATGCCCATAGCGACCAGCGTGATTACAATTAGAAAAAATCCTTTTATGGGAGTGATACACATAGGGTTGAGTGTATGGAATGCACAAAAGTATAAGGAATAAGCAAAATATGCTATAGGAATGAATGCGACATTCACCAGTGGTACTTCCTATTTTTCAGGAATACGTAGAGATTGACCCCAGGGACGAAAAACTGATATTTCTCCAAATCTGCTGAACCAAATGCTTTGAAAATTTACAGGCATAAACTAGACACTGATACCTTTCCAATGAGTCCTCTTGCACTCAATTTGGAGCTCTGAGGAGAGAGCAGCAGCCTCTGCAAGATTACTGTTGGCGAAGAAGATGATGCAGAAAATTGAAGGAGCAAGACAATGATGGTCACAAGTGTATGTATATTGCTTCCATGTAATGTACAAGTGATTTCAACTCCTTATATAGCCTCTAGGAGTGTTCCACAACTTTTACAACTTGAATTTTAATTCAAATGAAGGTGGGAATGGTTGTTGGAGGGAATCAATTCACTTCCCTACAATCTAGGAAAAGTGAAGATCTTGATTGATCTACTTTTAGGTGACTTGATTTGCTTGATTGAATGCAACTTCAACCACCAAAATTTTGTGGGATTTTGGCTCTATATTTCTACCTTTACATGTGTCAAGCTCAAGGCTTTTACAACGGTAAATGAGCCATCAAAATATTCTCAAAAAATACAATAAATGAGCATATGAAAAAGAACTCTCCAACGGATATTCTTTCGACGCGATAGCCTTTGATGTAGATCAAATCCACCTCAAGCATAGTGTAAGCTTGATGTTCCAACAGCTCCCCCTCAAGCTAAAGTATGCTTGAGTCTTCATTCTCTGATAGGTTGAATACCTGCCATAGCTTTGAATCTACAAAGCTTTATTCCATCAAGTGCCTTCGTCATCATATCTGCTACTTGCTTTTCAGTTGGAACAAAAGAAATGTCAATCTCCTTTGCCATGAGCTTCTCCCTGGTGAAGTGGTAATGGACTTCTATGTGCTTGGTTCTCACATGGAAAATAGGATTCGCCGCTAGATGCATGGAACTTACATTATCTCCAAATATGTGAGGTTTGGAACTCACAAGTCCCAAATTTGTGTACAATGCTTTTAACCATATTGCCTCTTGAGTTGCTATGGTCAAGCCTCTGTACTCTGCTTCAGTTGAAGATAAAGCAACTGTTGGTTGCTTCTTGGAACTCCATGACACTAGCTTTGAACCTGCAAATGCTAAGTAACCAGATGTACTTTTTCTATCATCCTTAGCTCCTGCCCAATCTGCATCTGAGTAGATTTTGATATCCAAATCTGAAGAGTAAGGATAGAATATACCTTCGTTGATTGTACCTTTGAGATACTTAAGTACTCTCTTAGCCGCATCCATGTGTGGTCTTCTTGGTGAGTGCATGAACTGACTAAGCACTCCCACACTATATGAGATGTCTGCCCTTGTATGAGTAGCATATATCAAGCTACCTACCAAGCTTTGATACTCTTTAATGTCTTCAATTTTCTCACCTTCATAAACACTAAGTTTATGATTCATCTCCAAAGGTGTACCTGCAGGTTTAGTGTTCTCCATTTTGAACTTGAGAAGAAGATCCTGAATGTATCTTCTTTGAGTCAAATACATTCCTTCATCTGTGTATATCACCTGCATACCTAGGAAATATGTGAGCTCACCTAGGTCACTGATTTTGAACTCCTCTTGCATGTGTCTCTTGATCCTTTGAATGCCATTTAGATCATCACCTGTCACAATAATATCATCTACATATACACATAGATAGATAACCTCATTGTGATCCCTTTTGATGAATAGAGAAGGATCTGAGCTGCTAGCTTTGAACCCTTGATCTTGAAGATATGTAACCAACCTGTAATTCCAAGCTCTTGGAGCTTGTTTCAATCCATACAATGCTTTCTTAAGTCTGCAAACATAAGATGGATGATTAGGGTTTTCAAAACCTGGTGGTTGTGACATGTATACCTCTTCACTTATCCAACCATTTAAGAATGCATTTTTCACATCAAGTTGGAGGAGTCTCCAATTCCTTGCAGCGGCTACACTTATCAATGTCATGATCGTAGTCATCTTTGCAACCGGTGAGAATGTTTCCTCATAGTCTATACCATGAGTTTGTGAGCATCCTTTGGCAACTAATCTTGCCTTGTATCTGCAAACTGATCCATCTGAATTTCTTTTAACTTTATATACCCATCTGCAACCAATTACCTTTTGATTCGGCAACATTGGAACCAAATCCCAAGTGTCCATTTCCTTCAATGCATCTATCTCTTCGTTCATGGCCTTTTCCCAATTAGGGTTTCCCTTTGCCTCTTCATAGGTTGAGGGTTCCTCTGAAATAGAGTCTTTTGCCAAGTAGATTGAATGCTTTGTAACAAATGTGGAATCATATCCATACCTTCTGGTTGTTTCTTCTCTCTTGCTGATCTTCTAGGTGCTTGTTTGGAGCATTCTCCAACCTCTTGCGTCTTTGCTTTGCCTCTTGACTTCCATAGCTTGTAATCCCTTTCTCTTTCATCTTGGTCATCGTCTGTATCACTTCTTGGATCCTGGACCTGTGTATCATGCTTGCTTCCTAATTGATGAGAGTCATAATCAAGATCATATGGTAGTGTTACCTTTTGTTTGTCTTCATCATACCAAGACCTGTGTTCTTCAAACACAACATCTCTACTTGTAGTGAATTGCTTGGTTGAAGGATTGAAGAAACTGTAACCCATCTGAGTTGAATCATATCCAATAAACACTGCCTTTGTTGCCCTTTCATCTAGCTTACCTCTTATTTGTGATGGTACATGAACATAAGCTAAACAACCAAAAACCTTGCAATGTCCAAGACTAGGTTTTCTTCCATGCCATGCTTCATAAGGAGTCATACCTTGAAGTGATTTGGATGGTAGTCGATTGACAAGGTACACTGCAGTTGAAATAGCTTCTGCCCAAAGATAATGTGGCAACTTCTTCTCTTCAAGCATTGTTCGGGCTGATCCAACCAATGTCTTGTTTCTCCTCTCAGCAATTCCATTTAGTTGAGGAGAGTACCTAGTAGTCACTTCCCTTTTGATACCTTTATCCTGCAAGAACTCATCAAACTCTTTGGAGAAGTATTCTCCCCCTCCATCAGATCTGAGCTTCTTTAGTGATCTACCTGTATGATTCTCCACATGTGCAAGATACTTTTTGAAGCAATCAAATACTTCATTCTTACTCTTGATAAAGTATAGAATAGTCCATCTACTATGGTCGTCAATAAATGAGACATAATACCTTGATCCTGCCAATGAAGGTTCTTGACTTGGTCCCCATACATCTGTATGTACTAAGTCCAATAAGTTGTTGTGGATGTAGCCTTTGTGGTTGAATGGTTGTCTTTGTGCCTTCCCAATCTGACATGCATCACACCTGTTGATCATGTGTTGCTTTGATATGTTCGGCAGTCCTAGAACACTTTGATCCCTGCATATATCCTTCAAGGTTCTTTCATTCACATGAGCAAGTCTCTTATGCCACACTTCAAGCTCACTTAGGGTTTGAGACCCAAAGTTGAATAGAGCTATGTTCCTAGTATCTCCTACTTCAAAAGTAAAGAGCCTACCATGCTTCTCACCTCGGGCTATCTTCTTGAAGCCTTGACATGGATCTTCCACAAAAGCTCCATGTTGGGTGAACCTAACTTGCAAGCCTTTTTCAACTATTTGGCCTACACTTATTAGGTTTTTAGTGATAGTGGGTACATAGAGAACCTTACTCAGAATGTTTGTCCTGCCATTGGAAGCTTTGACATTACCAATCTTCTCCACATTGTGCTTCATGTCATCCCCTGTTTGCACTTCATGTCTATGCTTTGGACTTTCCAAGTCAGATAGAAGAGCAATGTTGCCTGCAACATGATTCGAACATCCTGAATCTATGTAGAACAAATGATCATCTTCTTTACCTTCTTTGTGGCTTAGATTCATGAGAAGTAATGAGTCTTCATGTGGTTGATCTTCTGAATAATTGTTGTAGTCCCTTCTATTATAGCTTCTATTGTTATTGTTGAAGTTGTGTCCACCTCGGCCTCTATTGCCGCCATATCCACCTCTTCCACTTCCTTTCTGGGTCTTCCCATTGAACCAGCAATTCTGAGTGGTGTGGTTGGTCTTATCGCATATGGCACAAGGTTGAACATTCTGACCTTTGGCTTTGTCTTGCTTTGGTCCTTTCTTCTTCCCTTTCCACTTGCTCTTGCTTGCGAAGTTGGCTTGGGAAGTCTCTTCTTCATCTTCTTCCTTCTTCTTGCCTTTTTGCTTCTTATCCTTCTTATCTGCATATAGAGCACTAGTTGAACTACCATGATAAGAGTTACCTTCCTTTATGCTATTGTTGGCTTCTTGATTGAAGAGTTGTCCAAGAAAGATGTTGAAGTGTGGAGTTTGCACATCCATGATGAGATCGTAAGCCGTCGTGAAGGATTGCCATTGCTTATCACTTCGAATGCCGTTGAGAATTCGCCTCATGATGACCTCTTCTTCAATCAGCTCTCCAATGGATGCTAACTGATCCGCAACCTCCTTGACCTTGGTAACAAACTCTGTGATGGTTTGTTTAGGTGTCTTCTTCATTTGGTTGAACTCGTTCCAAAGATGATTCTTTCTTGCTTTAGTACTAGCAGAAAAGAAAGTCTCCAGGGCATCCCAAGTCTCTTGAGATGTCTTGCATCCTCTAATATGTGGTAATAGAAAGTCAGAGATTGAGTTTAGTATGTACGACCTTGCTTGAGCATCCCTTGCGCACCAAAGTGTGAGCTTATCTGTCTCCTCTTGTGTAGGTCCTCCTTTGGATCTTGGAATAGGCATAGCTTCATCACGTGCTACAATTCCATAAAGATTTCTACCTTGCAAATAGGCCTCCATTCTGATTTTTCAAGCCGCATAGTTGTGTCGATCAAGCTTCTCGATCATTGAGGGAAAGCCGTCACCCATCTTGAACTAGCTCTGATACCACTGAAAGAACTTGGAGAAGCTTGTCGAAGGTAGAAAAGTGCGTTTCGAAGCGATGAAGTTTGGTCAAGCCAACCGGCACAAGACCAGCCCTTGAGCTTTTGGAGACTCAAATAGACCTTATAGGCATGCTATAAGTGCAAAGAAACACATTATGTACCTTGGAGCATCAAGGAGAATGAGTCAATACAAAACAGATAGGTTCGCGGGTCGACTAGCCCAAAAAACTTACTATCTATAGAAGAGACAATGAACTTCAAATGCCCATAGCGACCAGCGTGATTACAATTAAAAAAAATACTTTTATGGGAGTGATACACATAGGGTTGATTGTATGGAATGCACAAAAGTATAAGAATGAATGCGACATTCATCGGTGGTACTTCCTATTTTTCAGGAATACGCAGAGATTGACCCCGAGGCAGAAAAACTGATATTTCTCCAAATCTGCTGAACCAAATTCTTTTAAAATTTACAGGCATAAACTATACACTGATACCTTTCCAATGAGTCCTCTTGCACTCAATTTGGAGCTCTGAGGAGAGAGCAGCAGCCTCTGCAAGATTACTGTTGGCGAAGAAGATGATGCAGAAAATTGAAGGAGCAAGACAATGATGGTCACAAGTGTATGTATATTGCTTCCATGTAATGTACAAGTGATTTCAAATCCTTATATAGCCTCTAGGAGTGTTCCACGACTTTTACAACTTGAATTTGAATTCAAATGAAGTTGGGAATGGTTGTTGGAGGGAATCAATTCACTTCCCTACAATCTAGGAAAAGTGAAGATCTTGATTGATCTACTTTTAGGTGACTTGATTTGCTTGATTGAATGCAACTTCAACCACCAAAATTTCGTGGGATTTTGGCTCTATATTTCTACCTTTACATGTGTCAAGCTCAAGGCTTTTACAACGGTAAATGAGCCATCAAAATATTCTCAAAAAATACAATAAATGAGCATATGAAAAAGAACTCTCCAAGGGATATTCTTTCGACGCGATAGCCTTTGATGTAGATCAAATCCACCTCAAGCATAGTGTAAGCTTGATGTTCCAACACAAGAGTGTGCCTTCTTAGCCTTGCCCTTAAAACCTCATAGTTATGTGCACTCTCCATGATATTGCCTCCGCAATACCGGTCTTGCTCACTGATGATACCAGTGTTCAAGCAAATGACTTCTCAATGCACTAAGTCCTATACTTGAGGCCTTTGAAGTGTCCTTAGTCTAAACTAAAAATAACAATTTTTTGGGATTTTCTTATGGTGACCTACCTATCCTACTCCTACCTCTCTCCTTTCCCTAAACCCTAACTCTTTCTCTCTCCCTCATTCCTAACCCTAAAAACTCATTACACACACTCCTAAAGTGTGAAGTAACAAGTGCTAAAGTTTTTAATGACTTGCCACAAACTGAAATTACCTCTACACATACGATTCATTCACTCAAGGCACCTTGATTTGAATAATCCCAGCAATGGCACCATAAACGTGTACCTAACTTGTGAAGCCTTAGGGACTTATGTCGACTGAGACTATACCTCAATCGCCCCACAAGTGCATATAGTGGTGGATTAATACACATTTAATTATCAATCTGAGAGATTAGACGTATCAAGTGTATGAACCTCAGGTCTCACACACACGCTACAGTAGCTCAAACATGAAAGGAAGGGGTAGACAACAGACCCACACACACATTTCAATCATGAATCACACACACAAGCTCCTGGAGAATACAATAATCAGCAGGAAAGAGGCAAATTCAAAAATCAGCTTCTGTTATCACAATGGAAAAAAGACCTTTACAAGAGTCACCAAGTGACTTATATACATGTGCCCTAAAATTGTTCCTTTCACACAAGAGACAGACACTTTTATTGAAAACTCTAATCTCCTACTATGTTACAAGGATTAGGTTACAATATTTGGGATTCTTGCATCAAGAGGACTCCTCTAGTGCATTTACATAGATTCATGAGGTATTTCATAAAAACTTGAAGAAGAAAATTTATCCCCATAATTTGAATATTTTGGGGCTTCCTTTTCTTTAATCCTTTCCTCTGCAACACAAACCTATTCCCATCCTATGGAAACAAGTTTATAGTTGATTATTCATGATGCTAGAGATGCATTTGATGTCATTCTCTATCAACATGTTGTTGGATGCTTGATTTAACTATGCATAACGTGACTTGATATTCAGTTTTCTATCTCAGATGAGGAGATTTATGCATTCCTAGGTGTCAAGAATTGGCAAGAGGTTTAGCACATATTTCGCTACTTGGGTGGTACCTGACTACTTGGATTGTTTTATCCAAAGGGGAAATCATTATCACCAAATTTACATGCATTTTTTGACTCTGATTGGGCTAGTTTCTATGATGCTCATGTCTCCACTAGTTGTTTTTTCTTCATTCTTGGTAGCTCACCTATATTTTGGTTGAGCAGGAAATAGCCTATTGTGTCCATTTCTAGTTGTATGACAGAGTATAGGGAAAATTTCACAATGACTGTTGATTGTGTGTGGCTCAGACATCTTTTGGCTGATTTGGGTGTTGGTTAGTCATTTTCCACCACCATCTTCATTGATAGTTAGAGCGCATAGCAATTGTGAGGAACTCAGGCTCTATGCTTGCACAAAGCACATTCAAGTACATTATCATTATGTTCGAGAGAGGTTCTCTACCACTCATAGGGGAGATTTGGTGATATATTTTGGTAGTGATGAGTGTGAACACATAGGACTTTAGGGCACTAAGAAAATATAGCTTGTTCATAGTGATGTCTATGGTCCTACGTAGACACCTTCTTTTCGGAACTATCTTTACTTCATGACTTTCATTGATGATTTTTCTAGGCATGCTTGGGTATATCCACTAAAAGCAAAGGTTGAAGTGTTTATGTGCTTCAAACTGTTTTTGGTTTTGGTTGAAAACCTGTCACCATGTAAAATGGGCACCCTCTATTCTAATCAAGGGGGGGAATATATGTCTTCTAATTTTAATGCATTTTTGGTTGAACATGGAATAAAACATCAGTGTACAATGTCATATACACCTATGGAGTTGCTGAAAGGAAGAGCAAGTCAATCATGGAGATGGCTAGGTGTATGGTCAAGAGTCAAGCTTTACCACATAGTTTCTAGCTTAAGGTTGTTATGTGTGCAGCATATGTACTTAACTGGTGTCCCACAAAAACATTATAGTCTATCACTCCATATGAGGCTTGGCATGGTCGCAAGCCATTTATTGCTCACTTGCATGTCTTTGGTTGTCTGGAATATGCATTAGTTCATGAACAACAACGTAAGAAATTGAATGATAAAGCAGTGAAATGTATTTTTGTTGGGTATAGTTCCAAAAGCAAAGACTATCATCTATATAACCCATAGATTAAATGCATTTTGGTTAGCCATAATGTTGCTTTTGTGGAACAAGCGATTCAACCATTACTTTCATGTACTAAGGAGACATCTATTAGCTCCAAAGATGTGTATGAAACTTTCCTATCTCTTTTCATAGGTGGATAGTCTAGTGCTATTCAAAATGAGGCATGTTCTTAGCCTTTACAAGTTTCACGTGATGATGCAGATCATTCCAATTCTAGTGCAAATTTATATGGTGTACTTATTGATGAAAGAACTAATATAGAGGAGGCAAAAACTATGCCTAAATGGCTAGTGCAAACTTTGGTAGATAGCAAATTAGATGCACCTCTATCATATCATAGTCATTGAGGCTCCCATAGTGCTTCTTTTGCATCAGATTTCCATGCTATGGATGGCTCTAGTCTTTATGATGAGAATGAGCCTACTTCATTTGATGAAGCACCAAATTTTGAAAATTGGATGAGTATTATGCAATCAGAATATAATTCTATTATGAAAAATGGTACTTGTTGTTTATGTGACATGCACCCTAGCAAGAACCATTGGCACTAGGTGTGTATACAAGCTAAAGCATAAGCCTGATGGAATAGTTGACAGATATAAGGCTAAGCTTGTTGCAAAAGGTTATGCTCAAGAAAGAGGCATTGATTTTGATGAGACCTTTGCATCTACATACCAAATGACTATTGTTCATAGCATTTGTTCACTTGGATCTCATCATGGTTGCAATGTATATCACTTGGACATTAAAACTACATTTTTGAATGGTGACTTGTATGAAGAAGTGTATTTTTCAGCCCTGTGGTTTTGTGTAGAAAGGGCATGAAAACAAAGTGTGCAGGTTGAAAAAGGCATTATATGGTTTGAAGCAAGCACCAAGTGCTTGGTATGAAAATATACATGCCTACCTAATTGCATATGGTTTTGAGAATAATCCAATTGAGAGAACCTTATATTTTAAGCATGCAAATGATGTGCTTCTAATCATTGTTGTCTATGTTGATGACATGCTGCTCACTAGTCCTCATGAAAAACATATTGATGATTTTAAGGTTGATTTGCAAGCTTCATTTGAGATGTCAGATTTAGAGAATTTGCATCATTATTTGGGCATTCAGTTTATGCAAGTTGATGATGGAATAGCTTTGTGTCAAAATATATATATATTGAGACATTATTGTAGCGTTTTGGCATTCAAGACTAGAAACCTATTGCCACTCCTATGGAAACATGTTTACAATTGAGTCTTCATGATGCTGGAGATGCATTTGATGTTATTCTATATCAGCAAGCTATTGGATGCTTGATTTACTTATGCATTACTCGACCAAATGTTCAATTTGTTGTCTCACATATGAGCAGATTTATGCATTGCCCAAGTGTCAAGCATTGGTAGGCAGTTAAGTGCATCTTTCACCACTTGAGTGGTACCTGTTACTTGGATTGTTTTATCACAAAGGGGGATCATTAACGCCACATTTAGATTATTTTTCTGACTTTAACTAGGTAGGTTGCTATGACACTCGTGTGTCCACCAATGGTTTTTGCTTCATGCTTGGTATCTCATGCAAATCTTGGTTGAGCAAGAAGCAGCCTATTGTGGCCACTTCTAGTTGTGAGGTTGAGTATAGGGCATCTTTCATAGCAACTGTTGAGTGTGTGTGTGTGGCTCAAATGCCTTATGGCTGATTTGGGTGTTAGTCAAATTTTTGCACCACCATCTTTAATGACAGTGAGAGTGCATTGGCAATTGCGAGGAACCTTGTGTTCCATGCTCGCACTAAGCACATTGAAGTGGACTATCATCATGTCAGGGAGAGGTCTCTACTGGAGAGATCAATTTGGCATATGTGCCCACATAGGAGAACGTTACATACCTTTTCAGAAAGGCTCTATGTAGGGAGAAGTTTTCATGATTTCCGCAAAGCTTTGGTCTTACTTCCTTTTGTGGATTGATTCCACATATCTTGGCACTTCCTTATACATGAGTACTAACTCCTTCTTCATCGCATCACTCCTAGGGGATATTTGTTGATATATTTTCGTAGTGATGAGTGTGAACACACTAGGACCAGTAGGGCACTTTTTTCCCTCTTTAGGAGGTTTTCTTCCCCTGGCTTGTATATATGCCTTTAACCCTAATGGGTTACTTATCTTTCTACATTCTCTTGTTAATACATTCAATATCCAAGCTTCTTCTTCTTCCTTGTGCTGTTCGCGTGCTTTCGCACACCTCAAACTCCAACATTTGCATAGTTCCCTTTCTTTCTTTGAGTGTATTTACCATCTTTATATCTACAATCTTTAGCTATATGATTTTCTTTACGCACTTATAGTAAATCATACCTTTGTCAGGGTTGTAGCCTCCTCTTCCTTTGCCTCCACCTTTTGTCTTTGTTGGGGGATTCTTAGACAAGAAGGAGTTTGAGGGTTTGTAGGAGAAAATGAAAAGACCGGAAGAGGAAATACACCTTGGAAGCTTCTCTCGATTGATTACAGTAAGACAATTACAATGTTTGAAGCAAAATACAAGCCAATACTTTTGTGCACAATCACACAGAGTGCTCAATTACAAAATACCCAATATCCCAAAGTCTTCTTGCCACCGGCCTCCTCTGCACCAGACCTCCTCCTGCTTCAAGCTTATCCTTGTGCACACCTTGCACCAAGCTTCCACAAAGGGGGAGGAGTGAATACCTTCTGTCGGCACGCGCACACTGCAATGAGACCTTGAGATCCTTGGGGAAGTATAGCTTAGCACTCTCTGCACAAATCCTTAGTCACTCTCTATGCACCTTGCACTTCCACTTCTCTGCGTCGCACACTGGTGACTCTTGCACTTCTCTCTCTTCCTTCCCTTAGACTATGCTTCTCTTGCTTACTCTAAGATTGGTCCAAGAATAGACCTTGCCTTGATTTGAGTGTGCCGATCACGTACGCTCCTAACTGCAATGGTATCTTGGTGCTCACTTTGATGTCCCAAGATTGTCTTTCCAAGTGGCAGCCAACGACTCACTATTTTGTCCTGCAGTGACTTTAGACTAAAACCCAAAATTTTAATGGGGGGGCCATACTTTCACCTGTGCGTACGTTGCCGCTTCACATACCTTCACATTTTCTTTTAAGTCTTCACTTTTGCACCTAAGGGGGGGTTCACCTGAACCTTCCAAAACACTTTAAAACACACTTTGAACCTTAGTGAAATTAGAGAAAATCCTCTGCAACCTGCAACTCACTTTCTCCAATTACCCTTTGTGGACAATGAATTGTGCACTACCTGTGCACTTTGACACTTGCATTTTAGCACTTTAACTTTGCACCTGTTGACTTTGACCTTGACCTTGTTGACTTTAACCAGTTGACTTTGAGCAGTTGACTTTGATCTTTTGACTTTGACTGCAGTTGACTTTGACCAACATGACTTTTATGGGCTCAACAGTTGCCCACCACCTAATGTGCTCTCCGTCCCGGAGAGCTATAGACAAAATGCGGAGCATATAGGACACCATGATAATGGAGCTGCAAAAACTAGAAGAGGACATCTGAGCAGCAACCAATTCCACCAGAACAAGCACCAGAAAAGAACCAGAAGTGGGATGTTTTTTTATGGAAAAGCAAAAAGGATGGCAATGGGAGGGTAGAAGGGAAGGGGCAGGGAGGGCTGATGGGGCTGAGAGGTATAGGTTCGGGAGGGTTAAGGATGTGGCTGGGCAGATGGGTAAAGGGAGGGATTGGGAGAAGGATTATGGGGTCTGGAGAGGGGAAAAATGATCAAAGAGGAGAGCTACAGAGGGAGCATATGTGAAATATTGAACATATGGTGAGAGGAGGTGATAACAGACAATGCGGCCAATGAGGTGAAATAAAAACATGTGGTAATTGTGCACAAAACATGTGGGTTTGGACCAAAAGTCAAAGAAAAAGTGGGAATGTGGAAAAATAAAGTAAAAGAACTGAGTCCAGAGGTGCCAAAAAACATGAAAATGACTCCATTTTTGTAAAAAACGGCCAATCGAGGCACGATCTAGAGCCAAAAGGTTTGAGCCATAAAAAATTTTAAAAAAATAAAAATAAAAATAAAAAATAAGATAAATTGTATATTTTCAAAAATAAAATAAAAAATTTAAAAAAAATATTTGGTCTCTTTTTTTTTTTGTCCCTTTTTCGAACGCCCAAATAAAAAAATAAAAAGAAAATAATAATAATTAAAAAATAAAGAAAAGAAATTAAAAAAAAGGAAAAAATAAAAATAAAAAAAATAATAATGGGGGGGGGCTGTCAGAACGGGGGGGGGGGGGGGGGGGGGGGGAGGGGGGGGGGGGAGGGGGCAGGGGGGGGGGGGGGGGAGGGGGCGAGGGGGGGTGTTTTTTTTTTTTTGCCTCAACCCAAAATTCTTGGGGGGGCTTTTTTTTTTGTGGTGGAAAATAACCCAAAAAATAGAAAAAAGGAAGGAAAAATCCAAAAAAATGCCAAAAAATTACCAAAAAATTCTGTAAAAATTCTCATGAAATTTTCTACAGGGCTAGGCCCCATTTCTTTCATCAAACCCCAGAGAGCCTCCTTTTATTCCTCCTATTTGTCAAGAAAATGACATCGGAAAGGGATAAAAAATGCTAGAAAAATGCTAAAATTGCTAGAAAAATTTCCAAAAAAATACCAAAAAGTTTTTTGTTTGCAGAGGTTATGAAATGCCTTCTAGGTTTGCTAAAAACACCAGGGACAAGAATGAAATTGCTAAAGAAAACTACTAAAACTGAGCAAAATGAGATGAGAAAGCTATGTACAACCTGGACAGATTTTGCAGTTCCAAGTGATCCATACTTCTTCAAGTGTGTTGATTATAGGCCTTGAGCCTGGATATGTTGACCAGTGGCAAGGCCTCTCCTTTCAGCGTCTCTAACTCCATAGCACCCCAATTTAGCATTGTTTTGACTCTGTAAGGTCCTTCCCAATGTGGAAGCCATTTTCCTCTCAGTTGTGTATGAAGATGAGGTCTATGGAGAAGAACTAACATGCCTACTTCAATGTTGTCGTTCCACAGATGTCGATCATGTGCCTCCTTCCTCTTCATCTGAGTCTCTATCAATTGTTTTGTTGCTAGTAGACGAATCTCCTCCACTTTATGTAGTGCTCCGAGCCTCTGAGAGACATCACAATCCTTCTTGCCCTGCATGAATGCTATCTTAGGTGATCCATGTAAAAATTCAAAGGGCTCAATGGGCAATATGCCATAAACTAGTTGGAATGGAGAATATCTTGTGGCCTCTTTGTAGGCTAACTTGTATGCCCATAGGGTACCTTGATAAGCAATGCCCCAGGAAGTGGGCTGTAACAGACACTCCTTTCTTAACATTGAGATTAAAACCTTATTTGTCGATTCAGCTTGTCCATTGGCTCTTGGATAGTAAGCACAAGAGGTCCTATGTAGAATTCTATACCTGTTGAAAATTTCCTGCGGGACCTTATTGACAAAATGGGTACCTTGATCTGTACAAATTTCAAGTGGGCATCCAAACCTGCAAATGATGCTACTATAAATGAAATCAGCAACAGTTTGGGCAGTGCAGTCAAGGGAGGCAATAGCTTCAGCCCACTTTGTCGCATTATCTGTAGCTATCAAGAGATATTTTTCTCTTTTTGGGTAGATGGGCCCTACAAAATCTAGCCCCCACTTCTCAAATGGTTGCCAGGAAGTGGAAACAATCAAGGGGTTATGCCTCTGCTTTGTTGGCTTAGGTCCACACCTCTGGCAAACGTCAGATGCCTTTCCCCATTCATCTGCATCCTTAAATAGTGTAGGCCACCATAGACCAGCATCCAGTATCCTCTGACTCATAATATGCCCTGGAAGGTGTCCACCACCTGTACCTTCATGTGCAGAGTGAAGGACTTCCCTCACTTCTTCTTCTTCCAAACACTTCCTAAACCTGTCATCCTTGCCCTGTCTATACAATTTATCTTCAATGAAGGTATATGGTCTACTCTTGATTAGCAGTCTCTTCTTTTGCACAGCACTAGCCTTTTCTGGATACAACCCAGTTTTAATGAAATTTTTGATGTCATAATACCACCCTTGAGCTTGTACAGCAAACAGATGCGCATCTGGAAAATCATCATTGATTCCACAAGTTTGATTTGTCATATTGATTCTGGATAGGTGATCCGCCATAACATTTTCTTTACCTGGTCTATGGACTACAGAAAAATCAAACTCTTGGAACAACAATAACCACCTCCATATTCTACCAGTGGCTTGTGGTTTGTTGAGTAAGTATTTTAGTGGTTGGTGATCTGTTATAATAATAAATTTTACTCCCAGTAAGTAATGACGGAATTTTTGGACAGCAAAGACCATTGCTAGGGCTTCCCTTTCTGTAGTACTGTAATTCCTTTCAGCCTTGGTCAAGATTCTACTGGCATATTGAATTGGTCTGTCCATTTTAAATTCTTCACTGGGTTGGGTCAAAACTACCCCCACTGCATAGGCAATGGCATCTACATGTATATGAAAGATTTTTGACCACTCAGGTGTGATCAAAATAGGAGCAGACACTAACCTTGACCGTAATGTTTGATATGCTTTTTCCTCCTCTTCTTCCCATTTAAAAGGTACTTCCTTACCTGTAAGTCTAGCCAGTGGTCTGGCTATCTCTGCATACATTTTTATAAATCTTCTATGGTATCCAGTATGCCCCAAGAAACTCTGAATCTCTTTAGAGGATTTAGGTTTAGGCAACGTTAATATAGAAATGATTTTGTCAGGATCTAGGGCCATACCTTTAGCCGACACCACATGTCCTAAGAGAGTTCCTTCTGTCACAAGGAAATGATATTTGTTTGGATTGAGCTTTAGCTTAGTCTCCCTGCATCTTTTGAAAACATTCTGCAGCTGCCTCAAGTGATGGTCCAAACAATCTAGAGGAGTTTCTTTGTGAGAACCTGAAAACGAAGAGAAGTCATCCATGAAGATTCTAAGTGATTCCAGCAATAGGGGGCCAAAAATGAGATTGAACGTTCTGTTAAAGGTGGCTGGAGCATTTCTGAGCCCAAATGGCATTTTTTACATACACATATGTTCCCCAAGGTGTGATAAAAGCAGTCTTTTCACGATCTTCTGGGTGTATTGATATTTGATTATAGCCACTAAATCCATCCATAAAGCTATATAATGCATGCCCAACCACTTCTTCAATGACCTGCTCTGCAAAAGGCATTGGGAACCCATCTGGAATGGTCACCTTGTTGAGTGCTCTAAAGTCAACACAAATTCTGATTTTATTAGTATTCTTCTTTGGTACCATAACCATAGGTGAGAGCCACTCTGAGTGTTCTACAGGAATGATGATTCATGCATCCTCCATCTTCTGTATTTCCACATAGACAGCTTCAGCATATTTTGGATTAAGTCTATAACTCTTCCCTCTTATGGGTATGGCTCCATCAACCAGAGGGATTCTGTGCTCTCCATAAGTTGCAGGCACTCCTTCTAAGTCTTTATAATGCCAGGCAAAAACATCTGTATAATGGGTCAAGAATGATTTTACCTTTTCAAGGAGCCCTGGGTGGTTCCACAACCAAGTGGCCACCAAAACTGGCCGATTATTGTCTTGAGTGCCTAATTGTATTTCTTGGACAGGATTTCTCTCTACGATATTATCTTCCTGCTCATCTTCTTCCTTGTCTTCTTCTACTAGCTTTTCGTGCATTGCTTCATAAGCAGGTGTATTTTGGACTTCAATGTGTTCCTCCTTGTCCTGCATCCATCCTGTAGGGATTTCTTGAATTGGGAAAGAACATTCTTCACTAGAATTTTTTTACCTTGCCTTTAGCTTTAGTAACCTCTTTATCTGTGGTTGTCATATCCTCCTCCAAGTTGTATTTGAGGGGTGTCTTCCTGCCCCTTCTGTGGTCTGTGATGGGCTCTCCCAATCCATCAACCTAGACTTTTTCCTTATCTTCATCATAACCTTCAGTCGTGCAAGAATTATTAAGAAAAATTCCAAAACAAGAGGAAGAGTTGCCTGCTTGGAGCCAATTTAGAATATCCTCTTCTTCCTCGAAATCTATTTGGGGTTGATCCTCCGATTCTGTTTCCATGCATATGCCAACTGTTTGCATCATGCTAGTGTTTCCTTGATTATCTGGGCCCTCTTCTAAATGAATCTGTGTCAGCTCTTGCCCTTTCTTTTGTACCCACATAGTGTCCTTGCCCCAATCATGAATGACACTTGCATGCCTCAGCCATGGTCGTCCAATTAAGAGGGGAAATCCTCCTTCAACCTGGGGCAATCTTAAACCACAAAATCCTGAATGAATAGATTACCTTGTACTTCAGGTGGAACTTTTGGGATCACTCCCAAGGGCCTTACTTTGCTCTGATCTGCCAAAGTAACAGTGAAATTTGCAGGCCTTGAAGGGTGGAGTCCAATCTTTTCCATTGTATGTTCAGTCATCAAGTTAATGCCAGAACCACCATCCATAATAACTCCTTGAAATTCATGACCTTGGATAGATACTGTGAGCCGAGGACTTTTATAATCTGTAAGGGGTGCTTCCCCTACAATTTTTCCTTTATGTAAAACAGTAGTCTTTGCCACCAAACTTGTAGTGGAAGCTTCATCAATTATCTGTAATAACTCTGACCTGAATTTCCCATCCAGATTTATTAAATCAAAAATACTAACCTCCTTTTTCATGGACTTGAGTAGTTTTGAAGCCTCTGATTCCTTGAGAGCATGGGCTCCAGTTGACTTATCAAACTCCTCATGAGCCCTGTTGAAGACATGCCCAATGGCATCACTGGTGCATATGAGATCTCCTTGTTGACTTGTATCTGCACTTGTGGTGACTTTATCTTCAGATGGTTCTCTGTTTTGATTCCATTCCTTAATCTTTGACCCTTGTCCTATGTCTGCTTGAGCCTTCTCCTTGCTTCTTGTCTGCACAGTCAAAGATTCTATTTCTTCTAATTGCACCACCCTGGTAGATGGTGATGTCTCATTGACCAGATCACACACTTCTTCTTTGTGCACCGAAATCATTTGAATATGAGGCCCGGATGAAGAGGCTTGATTTTTAGGACAACAATTTGTATAATGGTCTCTTGCATCAGGGCAGTTCCTGCAAGGAGGGGCATTTTCTGGTAGGGTGCACCTACTTTGATAGTGCCCTCATTCTCCACATCTGAAACAGATGATTGGCCTCCTAGGCCCATTTCCAAAGTTATTCCTCTGTCTAGGATTATAGTTGTTACCTTGATTTGGTGCAGCAACCATCACATTTGCTGGTGTTGGGGGTCCCCCTTGTGTCCAGTCTGTCGTTGCAGGCATTCCTCTTGATTGGCATTCATGGGCCTCATGGCCAACTTTCCTGCATAATTGACAAGTCACACTTAACAGAGGACATTCACTTACTATGTGGCCTTGCTTGCTGCACATGGAACACCAAAGTCCACTCTTGATGCCACCTCCTTTGAGCTCCTACAACTCCTGTCGCAGCTGAGCCAATTCCTCTGCCTGGGCCTCCTCCTCCTTTTGGAGCTTTAGTGCTTCAATCTCCCTTCTCAATTGAGCAACAACATTCTCCTCCTCTTTGTAGGGCTTATTTCTTTTTAAGCCCTCCAGCTCTTTCCTTAGATGTATCACTGGATCCTCCATTTCTGTACCATATGTTGGTTGGGAAGAAGTTGCTCCATACTGGTACCTTATCTGCTCCAAGCGTGTGGCTGTGCTGATGAACTCCTCTATGGAGGCTGTAGGTAGCACTAATTCCTTTATTTTGCATTGGGTGGCCACTGGTAGGGGCTTAGCCAACCATTTCTTAACAAAAAAATCGTGTGGTGGATCTGGCAATTTAGCCATTAGTGCTTTGGCCCGAGTCACAAACTCTGGGAACTTTTCTCTTGGACCTAATCTTAAATTTTCTAGCTCTTCTATGATAATCTCCGCAGTGTTGCCATGCTGGAACTGATTTTTAAAAGCATCTTTCATCACATCCCAAGTGGTAAAATGGTTTTCAGCAAACTGGCTGAACCACTTATCAGCTAATCCCTCTAATGTGGTAAGGAAGAGAATAAAAAAGGCATCCTCCCTACCCATTAGGCCTCTAGTCTTACATAGTGCCAAGAACCTTCTAGTGTGTTCATTCGGATCCTCGTGAGCTAGGCCTTTGAAAGAAGGAAACTTTATATTTAATCTAGAGAATAAAGTTTCCAAGTCTACCTGACCCGCCATGCTCTTGACTGATGATGTTGAAGATAGTGGACTGGGGGACCTTCTAACAACCTTCCTTCTTGTTTGCTTGTAGGTGACCCTAAATACTTGGTGTTGCAGTCATGAGCAGCTCATAGCCCACTGAATATGAGACACTTGATGAGAATATTTACCTTTTGTTTGATGAAGTAGCACTATGGTTCTGTCGACACTTGATCTCTTCTATGCTTTGCACTTGGTTTCTCCTAAGCTCAAATCTCCTTGGAAGTACCACCGTGCGTGCCAAATTTTGTTAGGGGATTCTTAGACAAGAAGGAGTTTGAGGGTTTGTAGGAGAAAATGAAAAGACCAGAAAAGGAAATACACCTTGGAAGCTTCTCTCGATTGATTACAGTAAGACAATTACAATGTTTGAAGCAAAATACAAGCCAATACTTCTGTGCACAATCACACAGAGTGCTCAATTACAAAATACCCAATATCCCAAAGTCTTCTTGCCACCGGCCTCCTCTGCACCAGACCTCCTCCTACTTCAAGCTTATCCTTGTGCACACCTTGCACCAAGCTTCCACAAAGGGGGAGGAGTGAATACCTTCTGTCGGCACACGCACACTGCAATGAGACCTTGAGATCCTTGGGGAAGGATAGCTTAGCACTCTCTGCACAAATTCTTAGTCACTCTCCATGCACCTTGCACTTCCACTTCTCTGCGTCGCACACTGGTGACTCTTGCACTTCTCTCTCTTCCTTCCCTTAGACTATGCTTCTCTTGCTTACTCTAAGATTGGTCCAAGAATAGACCTTGCCTTGATTTGAGTGTGCCGCTCACGTACGCTCCTAACTGCAATGGTATCTTGGTGCTCACTTTGATGTCCCAAGATTGTCTTTCCAAGTGGCAGCCAACGACTCACTGTTTTGTCCTGTAGTGACTTTAGACTAAAACCCAAAATTTTAATGGGGGGGCCATACTTTCACCTGTGCGTACATTGCCGCTTCACATACCTTCACATTTTCTTTTAAGTCTTCACTTTTGCACCTAAGGGGGGGTTCACCTAAACCTTCCAAAACACTTTAAAACACACTTTGAACCTTAGGGAAATTAGAGAAAAAACCTCTGCAACCTGCAACTCACTTTCTCCAATTTACCCTTTGTGGACAATTAATTGTGCACTACTTGTGCACTTTGACACTTGCATTTTAGCACTTTGACTTTGCACCTGTTGACTTTGACCTTGACCTTGTTGACTTTAACCAATTGACTTTGAGCAGTTGACTTTGATCTTTTGACTTTGAGTGTAGTTGACTTTGACCAACATGACTTTTATGGGCTCAATAGTCTTTGATTTGGGATGTAGAGTCACTTGATCTTTCTCCTTCTTCTTTGTGTTGATGGTTGCCTTCATTATTGTAGCCTCTTCCCCTTCCCCTTCTTCCACCTCTCCCTTTTGTTCGTGCAAGTACACAAGCCTTCACACTTGGCTAGGCTTGAAAGGAAATATGTGTAACTATGTGTACCATTACTTGTAACAATTGAGTACTTACCACTTGTAAAAGACTTTGATCTTGGAAGAATATTGTAATTCCACACATCTCATGGAGTTAGGAGAATAAAGAACTAGGTGTTTCCCATCAGAGAATATCTCCTCATTTAGAGGAAGCACTTTCAGGTGGAGCCTCATTTGAATTTCAAATTCAAATTTGAAGAAAGTCACTATAAAAGAGTCTTGTAGTCTCACTGCCAAATGTGCCCCCATTATTGAGCTTATTGCTGATCATTTCTATATGTTGAGTGGATGCACCATAGCCTACTCGTATCACTATCATTGGGCATCGTTTCTATGCCAATGATCATGTATATCATTGTTCTATAATACATTACATCATTGATTATCTCTGCTCATCTCTCTACCATGACCACTGAAAACATTGTACTTGTGATGACCATATCTCAGTAATCCCTCCATCATTTTTAATGTTCTATAGCTTGCTAGAACCACAAAAAGTCCAGTTTAATCTAGCAAAATTTGAGGCAATTTGATTCAGCCAATTGGGAGGAATCTACATTGTAGTGGTCATTGGTCATTCTCTGCATCGTTCCTAAAAAATCGGCAGTAAGCTTCCACTTGCTAAATTGATTGCTCACTCTATGGTTTATCATTTTAAGTGATTCCACTTGGAATCATTAGCTATCTAAGCTAATCAGATACCTTCAAGAATTTTCCTAATTGCTACTATACTCTAAGCACTGAGCAAAATATCTAGCATGTTTCAAGACAAAAATAACAAGTTTTTGGTCACAAGCTAGTTGCAAAGTTATCTCTTTTTATTCAATTGTCATAACCATCATCTCCAAAGTACATAGGCACTTATTTAGTGTCATTAACAAGCTAAAGGGGCCTACAACACAACTCTGAAGTAAAAGAGGGCAGGTACAAAGTAGGGATTAACAATACCAACTCATCCTCTTGTGGTATCCATCCATCTCTTCCAACAGTGGTATCAGAGAAGTTGAGCTAAAATGGGAGATGATTTCCCTTCTTTTATTGATAAATTGGAGAGGAACAATTATCAAGCATGGTCCTTGAGGATGAAGACATATCTACAAGGAAGGAGTCTCTATGGATACATATCAAGAGATGAGGAGATGCCCATATTCAGGAGCAAAGGACAACCTACAAGAGAGGAGCTTGAAAGACTCAAACCATGGTGTGCCAAAGATGCTTTAGCAAGGTCATATCTACTTAACTCTAATTTTCACTTCCTTTTTCCACACATTAGGAACCCCAAAACTTCCCAAGAGACTTAGGATACATTGTCTTCATATTTTTCTTCCAATACAAGAGCTAGAAAGAATCAATTGTGGATTGAGTTTACCACTCAAAGGAAGAAACCCAAGCAAAGTGTTTCAGAATATGTGACCAAAGTCAAAGATGTGGCTGACCAATTGGGAAGCACAGGAGAGGAGATTGAAGAGGAGCAAATTGTGAGACAAGTAATCAATGGCATCAAGGCAGATGATAAGTGGGAAGTTTTCACAATTGTGATGGACCTTTACATGGATATGTAGATTCCAGATCTTACCATACTCATGGAATAACTCTTCACCCATGAGGCCAAGCTCAACAAAAATGGAGAATCATCAAGAGGTAAAAACTCTTTTGCCCTATATACAGATAAATGAAAGTCTAAAGATAAAGGGAAGAACAAGAAAGTAGAGGATGAAGGTACTAGTTCTCAAGCTATGCAGGGAGAGGTAGGAACTCAAGAGGTATGGGCAGAGGAGGTAAGCAAGGTAGGGGGAGACCTTTCAACTCTTCCCCATGCAAGATATGTGGATGGTCTACTCACACTATAGATGAGTGCTATAGGAACTTCAAGAATCAGAGAGGAAGAGGATATCAAAGAGGTGGCTACACACAATCAAAGAGGAAGATTCAACCATAATCAAGGCTACAACCATGGCTACAACAACAACTACAACAACAATTACAATAACAACTATCAAGCAAGATACAAATCAAGAAAGAACTGTAGCAATTACATAGAGGATCAAGAGGATTCTCTTCTCATTATGAATATGACATCAAAACAACGTATGAATGATGATCACCTCTTCTATATTGACTTAGGGTGTTCAAACCATGTAGTAGGAAATGTAGCTCTTATTTCTGATCTTAAGGAGCCGAAGGGAAAGCACCAAGTACAAACAGGTGATGACACCAAGCATTTAGTGGTCAAGGTAGGAAATGTCAAAACTTCTGATGGGAATAGAAATCTGTTGAGCAGGGTTCTTTATGTACCTACAATCACCAAGAATCTGATAAGTGTTGGACAGATAGTGGAAAAGGGTTTGTAGGTTAGGTTCAACAAATATGGAGCTTTTGTGGAGGATCCCCAACATGGATTCAAGATAATTGCCAAGGGAGAAAATACAGATAGACTATTTACATTTGAACTTAAGGACACTAGAAACATTGCACTTTATAATTACAAGGCTCAAATATTGTTGGAGTTTGAGATTTGGCATAAAAGGTTAGGGCATATTGGTGAGAGAACCTTGAAGCAAATATGTAGAGATCAATGTGTGCTTGGGATACCTAATGTATCCAAGCAACACATGATCTATAAATATGGTGCATGTCAGTTTGGTAAATCACACATGTTACCCTTCTCAAAGAAAGGTTATATGCATGAGGATTACTTGGAACTTGTCCACACAGATGTGTGGGGACCAAGCAAGGATCCTTCAATTTCTGGCTAGAGGTACTATGTGTCTTTCATTGATGATTTCAGTAGGTGGACTATCTTGTACTTTATGAAACATAAAGATGAAGTGTTCAGTTGCTTTAAGAAGTATCTTGTTTTTGTGGAAAACAAAACTGGAAGAAGTCTAAAGAGATTAAGCTCAGCTGGAGGAGGTGAGTACTTCTCCAATGAATTTGATGAGAAATAGGTTGATTGTGGAAACAGCTAGACCAATGCTTCATGAAAAAAGGTTAGCTAATTATTTGTGGGCAGAAAGTGTATCTACTGCCACTTATTAACAAGTTGCCATCCAAATCACTTGATGGGATGACCCCATATGAAGCATGGCATGGTAGAAGGCCATCACTTGATCATTGCAGAATCTTTGGATCTGTTGGTTATGTGCATGTTCCATCTCAAATTAGAGGTAAGCTAGACCCTAAGGCAGAGAAGTGCATCTTCATAGGGTATGATTTAAATCAGAAAGAGTACAGGTTTTATAATCTATCCAACAAGGGCTTTATGGTTAGTAGAGATGTTGTGTTTGATGAGAATGATTCTTGGTTTGAAAGTGAATGCATAAAGGTCAAGTTGCCATATGACTTGGAAGAGGAGTTTCCAAGCCTCGCCAAGGAGGAAACAAGCCAAATTGAAGACATCAAATCAGATGATGAGGACGTCATCAACCTAGAAGAATTCAAGGCATGGAAATCAAAGGGCAAGGCCAAGATGAAGAGGTTGGAAGACTTACCTGAATCATCCAACCAAGCTCTAAGGAGATCACAAAGGGAGAGCAAGAAGCCAGTCATATATGGGTGTGACACTTCATTAGTTACTAGGCATTCCATTTATCTTGCTAAGGATTTATCACTTGAAAAACTAACTTCATATGAAGAGGCAAAGAATAAGGCAGAATGGAAGGAAGCTATGGATGAAGAAATAGAAGCACTCTAAGAGAATGATACTTGGAAGCTAGTGCCAAGGAAGGCATCAATGAAGGTAATTGGTTCTAGATGGATTTACAAAATCAAGAGAAACTCAGATGGATCCATAAACAGGTATAAAGCTAGACTTGTGGCTAAGGGTTTTGCACAAACCCAAGGGATTGATTATGAGGAAACATGCTCACCTGTGGCTAAAATGCCAACCATCAGAGTATTGGTAAGTGTGGATGTATCTAGGAATTGGAATATGTATCAATTGTATGTGAAAATTGCTTTTCTCAATGGCTAGATTTCAGAGGAGGTTTACATGGCTCAACCTCCTAGCTATGAAGACCCATCTTCAAGATCAAGGATTCATCATGAGCAAGGCAGATTCCTCTCTATTTGTCAAGAAAAGCAACTCAGAATTGATATATTTATGTGTGTATGTTGATGACATCATTCTTACAGGAAGTGATGCCAATGGCATCAAACACATCAAGAACCAAATGATGCAAGAGTTCAAAATGAGTGACCTAGGGCTTCTAAAGTATTTTCTTGGACTTGAGTTGGTCTATACAAATTTCGGAATTTACATTACTCAAAGGAAGTATGTGCAGGACATGTTGAAGAAGTTCCCGTTGGAGAATGCCAAGATAGCCAGCACCCTTATGGAGGTAAATCATAAATTCAGTGCTCATGAAGGTGATTTGCTTGAAGACATTGCAGGATACCAAAGCATAGTTGGAAGTCTAAACTATGCAACTCTAACAAGGAGTGATATAGCTTATTGGGTAAGTGTTTTAAGTCAATTCATGCATAAACCTAGAGCACCTCACTTGGAGGCTGCCAAAAGGATTTTGAAGTATCTCAAGGGTGTTGGGGATGTAAGGGTCATGTGACCTTACCCCCATATTCATATATATACATCATATATAGAGCATTGCCTCAAGAGAGATCATTATGTGGGTTTCGAGGCTCCCACGCATATCCGCGCATCTTTCCTCTCTTCTCTCTCCCTCCATCTCCTCCTTCCTCCTCTTGTTCTGCACACCAAAGCCCTTCATTGGTATCAGAGCATGTTGAAGGTTGGTGTGCAAGAAGCTTCAATGGAAGCTTAGGTCAGAAGGAGTAGAAGTGCAGGTCGACATCTCTTGACAGTTGTTCAGTATTTCGGTCATAACTCGAGCTAGGAAGTTTGGATTGACGCATTTAAAAGTTTTGTGTGTAGGTAACACAGAGAGCTACAATTTCACAGAAGGGCGCAGAACCTGGTTTGGATTTTTGAAGTGCCGAAAATTCGAAAAACGCAGAGAATTATAGAAAGCGAATCTACATTGAGTAAGACAACAGGTCGGTTTTTTTGTCATAACTTGAGTTTTACAGCTTGGAATGCGATGATTCAACTTGCTGCTCGTAGCTTGAAAAGATAGCTACAACTTTGTAGAAGAACTCAAATTCAGATTCTGAGTTTTAGGCTGCCGAAATTGCAGAATACATAGCAGTACTGTTGCAAGTGAAAGTGAAATTGACAGCACGTGCTTGTTTTGAGCATATCTTGAGCTACGCACCTCCGATTGAGATGTTCTTTATGTCGTTACGTAGCCAAGAGTTAGATCTTGAAGTTTGCTGAAGAGCAAAAGTTCAGATTCAGAGGTTATCACCTCTGAAACAGCAAAAGACAGAGCAACACATTTTTTGTCATAAGAACCCTAATTACTCTTGGAGGTTGAATTTGCTTTGGAACTTCTTCGAGAGAGAATTTATGGTGTGCAAGCTCTTATTTTCAGAGCTTCAAAGCATTGTACATGTATGATCATTGTGGTAGCTCCTCCATATGAGAGTAGAGCATGATCTTGTCACGCGTTTGGCATGTAAGATGACATTGTGGTATACTCTTTTTGAGGTTTAGGTCATCATGAGTTTGATCATGGATGTATAGTGGCATTGTGGTCTATAGCTTGCTTATGCCACTTGGTTATGGATTTACTTGCCGGTTGCACATACTTTTATGAGAGTTGATTGTGGATCTTGGTTGGTACTTGTATCTTTTGTTTTCTTTGCAGATACAGGATTTAGATTGGACCCTCAGTTACACGTTTGTTTGTCACCATTATTAGCATTTGTTCATTGATTGATATGTATTTGCCAATGTGATTCTCAGCATATGTGGATGGTGATTCCCACATGGTTATTTTGGTTCTAGAGTCTATTTTACAGAGGAGATGCTGTCGAAATTTCATTGGCTTTTATGCCAGAAAGGAGCTCTAGTGGATCTTGAAGCTTGTGTGATAGCTTTGGATCATTGATTATCTCCATTCAGTTGGACTTGGTCACACATTGTTCGTGACAGGTTGGACCATCTTGCAAGATTTATTCTTGAGTGGGAGTTGTATTGCCATTGTATTGGCGTGTATTGCCATTAGTTTTTTGGCACATGTAGTTGCCATTATCTTCTTGATTTGATCAGTGACAGGTGGTGACAGATTACTTATTGTTCTTTCATTATTGGTTATCTTGTTTGATTGCTCAGTTTACAGGGGATACTCTGTTGAAATTTTCCCAGGATTCTTTCACATCTATTTGGTCACTTTGGAGACTTGGTGAGCAAGTTTATGCTCATGGTTTTATGTGCATGCTAGATGCATGGTTATGTGACAGGTGGTTCACATGGTTTCTTCTCCATTGAGATATTTGTGATGTGAGTTATGCATATGGATATGCAGACATGATCCTATTCTCGATAGAGTATTGTTACATTGCTAGTCTATTGGATTGCCAGCATGGTGTCTTCTCGATTTGATGGCACTGACTTTCTGAGATGGAAAGCTCAGATGTGGCATACATTGGTTCGTGCAGGGTTACACATGTATGTGCATGGAGATGCACAGAGGCCTTGTGACATGTCCGATCACGTATGGATAGATATGGATGCATTGACCAGCTCCACTATTCGATTACAGCTTGTGGATTCAATATATGAGTCTGTTATGTATGAGGAGACGAGTAGTGCATTATGGCAGAGACTACATGATATGTATGCGAGTCCATTGACTCATGTGAGACATAGATCACATCGATGACTTCGATGTTGGCATTGTGGTCGTGAGGGCCATATTCGACGACGTTGCTTTAGGCGGATGCGACGACGACGTCAGAGATATGCACGTGATGCAGGTCAGGTAGTGATTTCAGGAGAGTCTACGGCAGTTGATTATGCCAGTGATGGTGATATCACTTTCTCCTATGGTTCATCTCAGGATTCCTCTTGTTCATTGGATAGCACACATATGGCTTGGTTGCTTGATGCATTAGCCACTTTTCATGTTACTCCACATCGTGAGTGCTTTTGTCGATTCTCAGGTGAGAGTCGTGGATGTGTGCACATGTCTAATGGTACGGCATATGACATTGAGGGTGCAGGAGATATATGCCTTATGCTACCTAGTGGAGCATCACTTATTCTTAGACATGTACGCTATGTGCCTTCATTCCCTATGAGCTTGATTTCAGTTAGCCAGTTACAGGAGAGCAGATGTTATGCATTCCTTGGCGAGCATCATTTTCAGTTGCAGTTGGGACAGCTTATGCTTGTCAGAGGTGCCAGGATTGGGCACATGTATCCACTATAGGTACTTCATGTGAGAGACAGTCTCGTCTCAGTAGGAGTTCAGCCTTATGTGCGATGTGAGACTCGTCATGTCTCATTTTGTCTACCTACAGATAGGTCTATTGACATTCATGATGCACATGTATGGCAGGATTCAGATGCTCAGATGGATGCACATGTAGAGCATGTTTTGGATGCTCATGATGCTTATGGAGAGCATGATTGTTTTGATCATATGGATGCTATTATGGAGCATACTTCGGATGATCAGTTGGATGCTTTAGAGCATGATGTGGATGCTCATGTAGAGCATTGTGATGATACTCAATTAGAGTGTGATCATCAGTTTGATCTTGGTGTTGATGTTGTGCAGTTAGCTCATGTAGAGCATGATCATACACTTGGTGTGGTAGAGCAGGATTGCTCTCATGGTACACAGTGTATGGTAGAGCATAGTAGCTCTCAGGATGCACATCTAGATACATCTTTGGTTGAGAGGATGACTGATTTAGATGTTCATGAGTCAGCGATCATGCAGTCATTCTTGGATTCGCTCATGCCAGATGTTGACATAGATATGTCAAGACATGTTGGTCTTGACAATGGTGCTTTGGATGCCTCGGATACAGGCATGGCTGACATACTTAGGTTAGCCAGGATAGCACAGGTTTCGTCAGCATTCGGGAGTCTGATGTACGAGTTGTTATGCTCGAGACCAGACATTGCAGTTGTTATTGGAGCATTTGCACTTGGAGTTGTCAGTGGTTCGATGATTGACACATGCATAGAGCGAGTGGGAGCTTTGCAGGAACTTCATGAGTTCTTGCATCAGTCATATGTGAGCTCGACTCTTATCGATATGAGTCTAGAGCAGTTTGAGGTGCATGGATACACCTTGTTCGAGGCGGTTGGTGTAGGCTGATCTAGTATGGGTAGAGATCCGGACTCTTCCTGTACATTAGTGTATAGTCCTACATCATTCTTTGTATGTGTTACCACTTATGGTCACATTGACCCTTAAGTGGGAGATTGTTGGGGATGTAAGGGTCATGTGACCTTACCCCCATATTCATATATATACATCATATATAGAGCATTGCCTCAAGAGAGATCATTATGTGGGTTTCGAGGCTCCCACGCATATCCGCGCGTCTTTCCTCTCTTCTCTCTCCCTCCATCTCCTCCTTCCTCCTCTTGTTCTGCACACCAAAGCCCTTCAAAGGGTACTTAGAATCAAGGTCTTTACTTTCCATACACATTAGATTTAGACATCTAGCTATACTCAGATGTAGATTGGGTAGGTTGTAAGGATGACAGGAGGAGGACTTCTAGATATCTTTCTTTTGCAGGTGATAAGCCCATTTCATAGTCTTCCAAGAAGCAACCTACTGTTGCTTTATCTTCAACAGAGGCTGAATATAGGGGATTAGCCAATGCTACACAAGAATCCATTTGGATTAGATTGCTATATTCAAATTGTGGACTTCATACCCACTCACCTATGATCTTTGGTGACAATACAAGTTCTTTACATCTAACAGCCAATCCTATCTATCGTGCAAGAACCACGCACATAGAAGTTCACTATCATTCCGTTAGAGAGCTTTTGAGCAAGGGGATTCAACGCATATGTGTCCACTAATATGCAGTGTGCAGATTTATTGGCCAAAGCACTTGATGGTACTAAACTTTGCAGATTTAAAGCTATGATTGGATTGTAGGACATTCAAAAGGATTGATGAAGGAGAACAAGCCAAGATTTTTGGCTTGAGGGGGACCTATTGGTGCAAGTACACAAACCTTCACACTTGGCTAGGCTTGAAAGGAAATATGTGCAACTATGTGAACCATTACTTGTAACAACTGGATACTTACCACTTGTAAAAGACTTTTATCTTGGGAGAATATTGTAGTTCCACACATTTCATGGAGTTAGGAGAATAAAGAACTATGCGTTTCCCATGAGAGAATATCTCCTCATTTAGAGGAAGAACTTTTAGGTGGAGCCTCATTTGAATTTCAAATTCAAATTTGAAGAATAAAAGACTCTTGTAGTCTCGCAACCAAATGTGCCCCCATTACTAAGCTGATTGCTGATCATTTGTATATGTTGAGTGGCTTACACCATAGCCTACTCTTATCACTATCATTGAGTATCATTTATATGTCAATGATCATGTATATCATTGTTCTATAATACATTACATCATTGATTATCTCTGCTCATCTCTCTGCCATGACCATATCTCAGTGATGACCATATCACAATGTACTTGTGATGACCATATCTCAGCGATCCCTCCATCATTTTTCATGTTCTATAACTTGTTGAAACAGATTAAAGGTTACTTCAATCGCTCAAAATTTGACGCAATTTGATTTAGCCAATTGGGAGAAATCTGTGTCGAAGTGGTCACTAGTCATTCTCTGCATAGTTCCTAAAAAATCGGGGGTAAGCTTCCACTTGCTAAATTGATTGCTCAGTGTATGGTTTATCATTTTAAGTGAGTCCACTTGGAATCATTAGTTCTCTAAGTTAATTAGATACCTTCAAAAGGAATTTTCCTAATTGCTACTGTACTGTGAGCACTGAGCAAAATATCTAGCAGATGTCAAGACCGAAATAGCAAGTTTTTGGTCACAAGCTATGCAGAGTTATTAGTTTTGATTCAATTGTTCGAAGCATCATCTCCAAAGTACATAGGCACTTATTTAGTGTCATTATCAAGATAAAGGGGCCTACAACCCAACTATGAAGTAGAAGAGGGTAGTTACAAAGCAGAGATTAGAAGTACCAACTCATCCTCTTGTGGTATCCATCCATCTCTTCCAACACCTTTGCCTCTTGAAGAGTATAGGACCTCACCATGAGTTTCCTTGCTTTTGGATGAATCTCCAAATGATGCCTCCTCAGCCACCAGGTGAGGAATGAGGTCTTCTAAGTATGGAAGTGGATCTCTATAGAGGATAGTGGTAATGAGAGGCTTCCACTTTCTTCTCCTCTCAATCCATTGAGAGTGACCTAGAATAAGTTCTCCTCATCAATCTTGCAAACCACTGATGATAATTGGTCCCTTAGGTATTTGGTTTTGATTGTGTACTCAACCAAACTTTGGCTACTTGCTTTCTTCTTGGTGTTGAGCTCATTCTTGAGTTGCATTTTCTTGGCTCTTGTAGAGGCTGCATAAACTTTTTTCAAAGCATCCCATACATCTTTGGCATTATCAAAATTTTGTATATGAGCAACCATGGTATTAGAAATTATCCGAGAGATGAGGAAAATTTCTCTTCTACTCCTTTTCTCCCGCTCTTTGAGCTCCTTCCTTTGTGCATTGGTAGTGGTTATGTCTTCAAGATCTACATTATGTGTTTCTTCATCTCCACTCACTATGGACCATAATCCTTTGCCCATAAGGTAATTTGTAACTTTGAACCTTGAAGGCTAATAGTTGTACTTGTTCAACAACTCCACCTTTTGCCCAAAATTTGCCATTGAAATGAGAGTATGATATAGAAGTTACCTTGTCAAGAAATCCCTTGCATTGTAATTCTTTCTTCTTTGATGAAGTACCTCCTTCTTGAAGTGTGCTCCCTTGTAGTGTGCTTTTCGTGATCCACTTCAAAGTTTTATACTTTTGCTACCAATCATGCTTTATACCTGCTTATGCTACCATTAGCATTGTGCTTCACATTGTAAACCCACTTGTAGCCTATGGGTTTCTTTCCTTGCGGCAATGGAACGAACTTCCATGTTCCATTTCCATACACTACATCCGTTTCCTCATCCATAGCTTTCTCCCAATCTACATTTCCAATTGCATCTTCAAAACAAGAAGGTTCAACATCTTGCATTACCTTAGTCATGTAAGTACAATGACAAGCCATGTAGCTATCATATGTTAACCATTGCACTGAACGAATCTTCTTGGTCTGGGCTCACTTCTTCTTGTTGTATCATCTACATATGCCTTTCTTACTCCTGGCGTATTCATAGAGGCCAATCCAAGCTCCTCATCAAGGCTCTTTTCTAAACTGCTTGATTCTCCATCAATGTCTTCAAAACCTTTACATGTTTCATTACTAGAAGAAACCTTTTTTTACCTTTCTTGGATGTAGTTGATGGATTTGTTGGACTCACATTTCCATGCAACTTGGGTTTGAGTTGGAACTACTTAATGACACATGCAGTCCACTAAGAACTTGAGATTTTGCATTTGAGATTCTAGTATTTCCATTGTCATTTGAGTCAAGATTAACTCCTTCTTTGGCATCTATCAAGAAGCTGTGTATGATTATGGTTCACTCAAAGGGCCGAACTAGTAAGGGAGAGACTTGCCATGTCTGTATTTACAACCCCTTAGCCATTCCTACTATATCGAGTTTTGTCTCCTATTGCAAGCTCACATAATGAGTACTCTTTTCACCCCATCTCATAGATTCAAAAAACAGAAAAATTCAATTGGTCTTCTCGAGCTTAAAATAATATGAGGACATGTGTCCAGAATCGACCCATCAATGACCTGAACTAACAATCGTACCCATCAATCACCTAAAAAACAATGTGTCTAAGAGAAAAATATCAGGTTCGTCTAATATTAGATCTAGCATCTTCATACGTAGAAAGTAAAAAAAAAATCGATTATGAGAGATAGTGCCCAACACGCAAGGCAAGAAGAAAGATGGATCATGACTTGGAGGACTTTTAGATCTAAAAGCAAAGGGAAGATACAAATGAGTAGACGTGAAGGTGATGTGGGGTTAGCTCCAAAAGCGAGGGAAGACACTGAGTATGGTCGTTCAAGAGTCCATGCTGATGATGATGATGAAGGCGGAACTCCATAGAGTAGGCGAGTGTGATATCTACTGCTCAATTCTTTGAGAATACGAACCTCTGGTTATTTCTTGCTGAGCGCCATGTCTGGAACAAAGCATTGGCAATAACACAGTCGATCAAATAGTTGCGCTGGCTGCTCTCTCTCTCTCTCTCCCTCTCTCACACACACACACAGACACAAAGACAAAGATAAAATCAGTCACAGAGGAAAGTAGCGAAGGAGAGCTCAAGCTGTTTAGCTATGGCAGAGCTGAAGCTGCTCACGCAATCCATTCATCCACTTCAGCGACAATATGTAAGTAGCCGGCCTGTAATGATCTCTCCCCGGCATAGCCATTGCCTTCAATTTACCATCACGGCTTCCGCGAACCGTAAGCCTCCCACTCACAGAGACGTATCTGGCGCCTTCCCGCAGATCCTCCAGCGGACTACGGTCTCCGCAGCTGCGTTCGACATTCAGCGACTCCTCGACTCTAGTTCCGGTGGCGATTTCCTCACCAACGTTTGCAACATCGTCGACGGTCTGATCGGCGCCCTGCTGTCTCCAGCCCCGCTGAAGCCCAGCAACGACCCCGCAGTGATGCTGACTGGAAACTACGCTCCCGTGCCGGAGAGCCCCCCACAGCCGTGCGCCGTAGTGAGCGGCGCCTTGCCACCAGACCTGGATGGCATTTACATTCGGAACGGCCCAAACCCTAGACGCATCTTTGAGCGTGAGGGGTATCACATGTTCGATGGTGATGGCATGCTGCACGCCGTTCTCCTTCGAAACGGCGCTGCCTCCTACTGCTCGCGCCACGTGCGAACCAGCCGATTCGTGCAGGAAGAGCTTGCCGGACGCCCGCTCTTTGTCAAGTTCTTCGGTGGTCTGCACGGGCCTCTGGGTTTTGCCCGTGCTAGTCTTGTCCTTGTGCGGGCTATGCTGGGCGTGCTAAACATGAGCGAAGGCTGGGGCTTGTCGAACACGAATGTGACCTTCTTCAACGGCAGAGTTCTTTCTCTGTCAGAGGACGACATGCCGTACGTCATCAAGGTGAACCAAGATGGTGATCTACTCACCCTCGGAAGGCTACAATTCTCCCAGCAGAGACCAAGCAGGAACATGTGCGCCCATCCTAAAATCGATCCTGCCACAGGAGAGATGTATGCCTTCAGCTTCAGACCAGCCCTCAGACACCCCTTCTCATTCTTCAAGATCTCCCCGAATGGCCTCAAGTCTCGTGAGGTTACTATCCCTCTCCCCTCCATCCCCTTCATCCATGACTTCGCAATTACAGAAAACTTCGTTATTTTTCCTGACAATCAATTTGTCATCCGCCCACTGAAGTTCTTGCGCGGTGAGATGCCGGTGATCTGTGACAATATGAAAACCTCAAGAATATGTATAATGAGAAGGAATGCAACTAATCAGGAAGGTAATACAAGCTTGCAAACTAAACACTCGTGAATTTTTGCAGGTTCCACATCCCCTTCATCTTGAAAACCCCATCGTTGTGCTTCTCGTTAAAACAATCTCTCTCTCTCTCTCTCTCTCTCTCTCTCTCTATATATATATATATATATATATATATATATATATATATATATATATATATATATATATATATATATATGTATGTATGTGTGTGTGTGGGGTATTCTGCTCTGCCTTTCAAGCAGAAGTGAAAGAACTTCGGAGTCAAGTCACATATCTATCCTTGTTAGCAAAAAGTCCAGTTATGCGGAAGCTTAATATATCTGTACTTATCATTAAATCATGGGGAAGTATAGACTCACTATAACAGACTTCAAATTGCATTTGAAGTTGATGAGACAAGTGCTTATAATCTATGCAAGAGCATCTTACCTCATCTCTCTCTCTCTCCCTCTATGCTCTCTCTCTCTCTCTCTCTTTCTCTCTCTCTCTCTCTCTCTCTGGGAGAAGAAGATGCTTATTTGATTGAGGAAAGTTGTAGACATGAAATTCAAATACTAAAATTTTGTCTGATTTGTGTTATGTTGAAAATTTCAGGTAGTGACATGCCTCTTTGGTTTGAAGTGGATGGTTGCAATTCATATCATTATTTAAATGCATGGGAAGAAGGAGAAGAGGTGGTTTTGATTACACCCATTCTATCTCCTCCAGAGTGTTTCTTGGACATTCCAGCAAGTCAGATGAATTGTCAGCTAAGCATGATCCGGCTTAACCTTGCAGATGGCTCATCCTCAATCAGGAGCCTATGCCAAGAGAATTTAGAATTCGGAACATTTAACCTAAATTACACAGGCCAAAAGATGCGCTTCGCATACTTTGCAATTGGATGCTACCCGGAGATAACAGGTGTGGCAAAGGTGGACTTAGAGAGTGAAGATATGTGCATCGTTGCAAGACGAGACTTTGGAAGGGACTGCCATGGCAATGAGCCCTTCTTTGTTCCAAAAAGCAAAATACAGAATGTGAACAATGCATACACAAATGTAAATGATCACCAAACAGGTTTGAAAGATGACACAAAGGAGGATGATGGATATGTATTGTGCTTGGTACATGATCAATCAACAGGGGTCTCCTCACTGTTGATAATGGATGCTCAATCACCTTGTCTTGATGTAGTAGCCTCCATCCAGCTTCCATCTCGGGTGCCATATGGATTTCACGGATTCTTTGTCAATGAAGACCAACTTTGCAGTCAAAGAATGAATTAGGAGGTGCTCAAACATCTGATTGACTGTAAAGTTAGAGAGGATACAAATCAGTGTATCATGTAGTCATCAATTGTAAAAAGTGTCTCTTATGTAAAAATAGTGTATCATGTAGTCATCAATTGTAAATAGTGTCTCTTATGTAAAAAAAATTAGTGATCCTATTCTTTTAGACAAGTATAGCAAGGACATCTTACTGATGTCTTTACCTTATGGAGGGCAAGGTCTTTGATCTTCCAACTTCATGATGAGATCTTCATCTCCTTTGCTGTACATATATCTACAGTGATGAATTCTTCAGGTACATATCTTGGAAATATCCTATTGGTTTGTACAACTTGAATCAGCTCTTTCCTGCTCAAGTGGCATCCCGAATAACTATAACCAATGAAGCTCCATATCCACATCTCATTTACCTTAATATTTCACGTTAGTCATCTGTGTTTGGATTATTTAATGTGAAGGAATTAGATCTTGTAACTCTCCAGACAGATATATATATATATATATATATATATATATATATATAGAGAGAGAGAGAGAGAGAGAGAGAAATTTTGGGATCCAAAGGTCAAAGTGCTGGTGTGTTGGCTTGATTTCACGGATGCATTGGACATGTGTGAAGATGAGAAGGATGGATCGCACGTGTGAAGAAGATTAAAACTAGAAAAATATATATATATAAATAAAAAGCAGTTCGAATCTCACAAAGCAGGGTTGTTCTTTGTATTAATTAAAGGTTGTTTTTTTTATTAATAAATTAAAATTTGGGAGAGTAGGCTACTGCCGAACTTCTTTTAAAAAAATAAAACAAAAAAGAGTTAGATTCATCAACCTAGCAGATACAATGGAAATGCTCAAAAGCTTTCTGTCTTTTTTAATTTAAAAGAACCGCGTATTTGAGCTACTTTTCATGTATCGTTGAAATTCGAAAAATAAGGTATAATTCAGCGGATGTGGTGTCAGACTTTATTCCGAATTTCCGTTGTATTAAGAAAAAGGAACAACGAGGTATACACCAAAAGCTAAAGGCGTTACCACTACGCCAAGTGTCCTCAACTCTTATATATATATTTTTTTGAAGTTCTGTCTTTAACCCACTTTTTCATTACGCTTAACTTTTCAATGAAGAACACATACACACACAAGCACACCTAGAGGACTCCCTTTGTCCCTCACATTCAGGAGTTAGGTTCAAACAATTGTAGATATTGAACTCTAGACCTTGAATCTAAGGGTTTGATGCATTTGTAACTATAGCATACACCCACAATGCCCAACCCCACTCCATCCAAAGGTTTATGTGCTCCAATGTAAATCATATAAATAATTATCTTAGCATTCATATTTGAAAGCTCACTAACCCCTACTATGTGGGATAAGGGGGGTCTTGAGGATTCTATGCCCATTTATCTTGTACATTTGTTATTTCAAAGTTAAAGCCCGGGGGAGTAGGCTTCGGCCAAACGTACATTAAAAAAAAAAACACACACACACACAAATGGTGTAGTGGCTTAAATGCCTACATGCGTAACATGTCCTTCCAAGCCACAACGAACAAAAGTTGAACCCCTTGTCCCCTAACCCTAGGCAATGTAGACATCCCTTTCACTACACTACACTATGACCTTTGGAAAATTTAAATTTTAGTATCATATTTACTTTTTGACATGCCTATAGTTTTAATAAATGGTTACAATATAAGGATTTGATCTTCCAATGAAGGTTACATAGCTATCACTGTTTGTTTTTTATGAGATTCAGTGCTTCTACATTTGCAAGTTGTCTACAACCAATGCCTTGTTTTATATTTTTGCCAAAATTTCTTTCCACTCCATGTCGAGAGTTCCATGCTCCTCCCTTTTGTCCTAAGTTATTTCCATTCTCATGCTATCACATATATCCCACATGCAAGGAGAACTTCCCTCTACTCCATATAAGAAAGAACTCACTTCACTCCCAAGAGACATCTACTCCAGCCCATTGCCTAGAGTCCCTCATGGGGTCTCCATGCTCATAGAGCTTCTTATGTAAGTTCTCTCTCTTGATTCATCATGCTCTTTTATCGTTTGTCTCTTCCTCCTTAACTTTGTTAGCTTGTGATTAATTGTAGATTAGAAGTTCGTTTCTTAATTCCCTCCCTTCCCACCTTTTTCATATTGTTCTTGTCCTAGTACATCTTCAAACATGTCCGATTAAGTATGCATACAATCCTTAGTTGAGCACTTGAGCTGTTTTCTTTATGTAAAATAAACTTCCTTTAAGCACTCTTCTTGTAATATAAGTGTTTATTAGCACTTGAAATCAACTTCGTCCTTCATATGGCACCAATCATACTCTCATCGAGTATGGGATCTCTAGCCTCCTCATCATCTTTAATACAAGGAGATAAGTTGCGTAGCTTATGCAATGCAGGCATCGGCACAACATTTCAGGCCCAAAATGGTGTAGACGATTTGGTGTTCTTGTCCAATTTTATCTTTCACTATGAAGGCATCTGCCTCCTGCCACCTCCCGCAAGAAGGCGAGGTCAAATGCACCACATTTGACTCTGAATGACCTCCAAACAGAGCAAAAGCCTTTGCGCAAAAGGCGACACGGGTTAGAGAAGGAGAAGCATCATATTGGAGAGAGAGAGAGAGAGAGAGAGAGAGAGAGAGAGAGAGAGAGAGAGAGAGAGAGATTTCTGAGAGCGTCCCAAATCTATTTGTTCCGTGGAGTTGCTTTGAAGCCTTGCTATGTGACTGTCGAGCATGCTTGCGCTGGCCTCATCGAGGAGCTCACATCAACTGCATTTGACGACCTTAACACATTGTCGAGAGAGAGAGAGAGAGAGAGAGAGAGAGAGAGAGAGAGAGAGAGAGAGTCCTAAATCTACTTGTTCCGTGGAGTTGCTTTGAAGCCTTGCTATGTGACTTTCGAGCATGCTTGCGCTGGCCTCATCGAGGAGCTCACATCAATTGCATTTGACGATCTTAACACATTGTCGAGGGACCATAAACAACAGTCTGCAATAAATGAAGTTGATAATAGTAGTCCTCTCAAGAATCTTAAGACCGAGCCTGCAATGTCAATAGAGAGAGAGAGAGAGAGAGAGAGAGAGAGGGCTGACTCTGCAATGTCAATGGATAGAATAGCTAACGCATGGAAACACTGGAGGAAATTGGGTGAGCTCAAACTGATCGTAGCGCGCTAAGTATTGTGCAGGAGAACTGAAGAAAGCAAGAACGGATATGTCGCAAATTCATACATTATCTGAGATGGTAGTTTGGTGGTCAATATGCTTCTCAAAGGCTGCTCTACTTCATTTTGTAACGCAACTGATGTAGAAAGGCTCATTGAACAGTTTTCATCGTGCACTTGTTCTTGGATTTGGACTGTTTGAGCAGGTAAGGGATGGTTCACTCAGCTAGGGATCAATGCCATTGTAACTGAGAGAGAGAGAGAGAGTCCTCATCGAGATGACAGTAAAGAAAAGAATAAAGAAATAAATCAAATAGATGGCAAACCGGTAAGCCCTGCCTGAAAGTCTCATTCCACGATGTCTGTTGTTGAAACCCGATCTTTGCAAATTGATCTAGAAGCAAAGGAGGCGTGCAATCATGAAGATACAATTGTTTTTTTAATTAAATGGAGATTTGGCAAGTGCTTACTTCTCGAGCTTTAACTTTGAAAGAACAACTCTACAGATGAATGGGCACAGTACCCACGAGATTTTCCTTATCCCACAAAGCATGGATTAGACAAGGTCACAACTGGTTACAATTGTTGGCCAAAACCATTACATGTCTAACCTGGGCATTGAACACAAGACCTCCGCCTCAAGATACAATTGTTTTTGTAGTAACATAAGCACTCATGAATGGAGTATGTGGTGCCTCACCAACACTTCTTTTGGAAATTCACTCGAAAAAAAGAGACAATTGGGAATTTTGCTCAGTCAACAGAGGGGTATGAAATCCCAAAGAATCTTTTAAAGCATCAACCAAGATAATGCATAGATGGTACCTACCTCTGTTATACTTTATGGAATAATGGAATGTTATATGGATTTTAATGTCTTCATGGTCTTAATGTGTTTTGTGTTTTGATTTAGCAAGTGAAGACGCATGAGGGTCTGAATGCACATGGACTTATTTAGATTTTTTGAAGAATATTTAGAAGATAGTATTTTATTTATTTTTTGTAAAAATAATAGATTCCTTTAGAAAGCGACATTTTTGTAAAAATAGTAGATCACTTGAAAAGCGATGACTTTTTAAATAAATTGGATTTTCTTAAATGCATGCTTTTCGAAGCACCACCCTCATGTTTCTTCTATTAAGGACGTAACAAAAAATACCAATAAATACACATGCTCTAATAGAATTATCCATCAAACCATGTGGGAGGAGATTGTACCCAATCTGGTGACAATTCTCTTATCTCTTTCTATTCTATTTATACTTTTGTGAGATTTTGTTTCTGTACTATCCTCTATGTACATGCATCTGGAAGATCCAAGCAACAGTGGTATCAGAGGTAAGCACATCTACATAGGTGTTTTCTCGGCGTTTGTTTGTGATTCATGACATCCATTCCATTCTTGATTCATCACCAGTCTAGGTTCTCATTTATCAAGCTCGTTTGTTTTGGGTTCGCTGGTTTGTTTTTTTGAATTTTTTCAAATTTAGCTACTATGCACTGAGGTCCTCTTACACTGTGCACGATGCTCACTAAACCCTTTGAACCATTTATACCCCCTGTGCTCACTGTACCCTCTCTACCCCCTATGCTCACTATGCTCATCATACTTACTATGCTCAATGTGCTGGCTGTACTCGCTATACTTATTGTACCCCATTAGGGAAAAAAATGAACCCTGCATGGGCCTTTTGGATTAAGGAGTGATTAGTGATGGACCAATGAGAGGAGGGTGGTGGACACAGTCTATAGCCTATAAATCACTAGGCTGAAGGGGGATGAGGGGACAGGATTCCCCTATGTTCAAGTTTTGCCTCTAGAGAGAGAAAGGAATCTCGTAACTTACCTGGGCCCAAAAATTCAAAATTTTCAAAAAGTTATAAAACTCATCATAACATCATTTAATGGTCCTCCAACCACTTTTTAGGATCAAAAGTGCTATTTTTGGGTTCTAAATCAAAATCCGTGCATGAACTGAAGTGAAAAAAGTGACTTTTTCAAAAATAATTCAAAATGCAACTTTCTCCCTCCAAAACCCCACATTTTCATACCCAGGTCCCAAAAAGTCATCTCTTTCCACTACTTTCTCTCCCTAGCACACCATTGCAGCTCCTGCATCTCCATTTCTTTCTCTATGCATCATCTTCTTTGAATTCCTACTGTCACTTCCATAACCTGATCTCCAATGGAGAAATCTAAATCTCATAGACATCCAAAAGATGAGGTTATCGCGATAAAATGTCACAATATCAAGGCTCCAGAAGGATTTTGGTTAGGACAGGAGTTCTGCAAAGGTGCATGGGTGTACATGCAACCCTCTGGTGTTGGTCCTCACCGTGTGAGAGATCGTGGAAACTTGGATCTTCATTGGAAAGGGAAGCTACTAGGCTTCAAAAAGCTCAAAAATGGTGAAACTATTGCCATTGTACAACATGTGTTCACAATGTCAACCATGAAATTGGAAAACTCAAACAAAATGAGATATCCTATCAACTGTAAGTATTACTCGTTGACTTTTGTCCAAATTTCATAATATACCTAGCTAAGTTGTGTAGTTTTTTGTTGTAGACATATTTCCTTCTACCTTGGTGGAAGAACAACCACTTCATAGTCTTACAGGTACTTTCCAAGCATTGCATGTAGATGTTGGGTCGATAGTCTTTCCACAAGCTCGTCCTGCTCAGCTATTACGTGAGAAAGTTTTCTTTTACACACATACATATGTTGTACCCTCTTCATCAAATGATTTTGGCAAGTTAGAGATGATTAAGGTAGATTCTCTCTTAAAGCTTGAGTGGCCGCAACCTGATGTATGGACATTAACATCTTTGAAGCATAAGATGGTGATGGACATACACAACTCTTTGAAATTTACAAGAGTTTCAAGATCTATAGGATTACATTGGTGTGTTCCTATTCATTGTTTTGTACATTTATTTCAGATATTCACAATTCTAGAGACTTCAACAATGTTCATGTTAAAAGATATCATGTATGAGCAGGTAGAGGGTTTGCTAGGTGAAAATTGGGGACTTGTAGAAGGATGCACCAAAGGGGATAGATACATTTGTAAAATTGGTGCAACAGGCATAGGATTTTGATACTTGAAACATCGTACTTCATTGTACATTAGATTCTATTATGATTGTTGGATGTGTAAACTTGGTGAATGGATACCATTACAAAGTTCTAAGGGTGTTATAATTTCATTTGAAATTAAGATAAATCTACCCAACAACGTAATGGAAGTTATTTCAGTAAATCATCATTGGAATCTTGCCAACATGAGAGAACATCTAGTAATCATGGGATTTGAGGATCTGGATCAATCAAAGTTCAGAATACAAGGGCATAAGGTAAGTAGCATATGGTATTTCTTCTTTTGTTTATACAAATTCTTACACTCAAATATGTTCATTTAAAGTTTTCTATTTGTCTGCAGATTGGTAAGAGGTTGGAGGATAAAATTAAAGTCCTCCTTGAATGGAGTGTGGATGGAACTCAACTTTCATTGTCATAGCTCAAGAACTATTTGAGTGCTACAGTGTACACACAACCTATGTTCCATTTATAATCCTACGTCTGCAACAATGTATTTAACATGCAAGACATGTAGCATGTAAAATTTTTTGATCTCAATATGATGTACAATTTGCCAAATCTTTGGTTTTTCCAATGGCAATTTATTATAATTTTAAAGTTCTGAGAATTTATTTTTTCTATTGTGTTGTCGTGTATCTTATTCTGGTTAATGATTCTGTTCAATCTTTTTATGAGCAAAAGTTTTTTTTTCTGAGAGTTCTGTGCATGATTGTTTTATTTGAAGGTATTAGTTTTAGTTTTAAAATGGGTCCCACTCACTTTAAAATTTTGAAACTACTATAAAAGCAACACTTATTCTCTCATTTCTCACTTTTGCAACCAAGAAGAGCTACAATCACTTGCAGAGTATGCACAGAAGCTAGCATCACGCGCAATGGCTGCCGCATCCTCCAGTACCCTGCAACCCAAACGTCCACGTGAACTCTTCAATGAGTTCTTGGAATCAACTGAGTTCAAAGGTCAAAACCACTTGTATGACCTATTGTCTAGAGTCCCTAATCTAGACAAAACAATTCAACTGAACTCTGATGTGCTCAAGGAAATCATAGAGTTCCTTGAGTACTACATCTTGCATTTCTCTATAGAAATACCGCCTTATGAGGGTAAATGGGTTCCATGTGACCTTCTACTCTACATAAACAGAGGTGATGAAGCCTTCATGAAGCGCAAGCGTTTCATGGCAATTGCTAAAACTGCAGGGCACTTACTAGATGACTCTGTGCCATTAGTAAAAAAACTTAACAAAAAGAAGAGGATGGGTACAAAGTACCTATCCTACATTGCAACAACATATTTTATTATTAATGAGGAGCCCGAACCTACACCTGTTGAGCTCCCCAACCTTGTCACTGGGGTTTTTGTTAAGGAGAAGAATGAGCCTCAACCAGAGGCCATAAATTTTGCCAAAGAAAGCATTACAATCCACCAAGAATTTCCTGGTGGTGTTGAGGATAAACTACGCGTGCAATCAAGCATGGAGGAGCCCCCCCCTTCAAATCTCAACCCCTCTGAGCCCACATTACCAGAGGTGGAACTTGAATATCTCTCCAACATCATTGTGGATGGAGAGGAATTTATTTTACTTCATGACATTGAGAAGGCATTCGGTCTACGTCTAGATGAATGCTTGAGTATTTTCTCCACAATGTCAGATGTTCCACTTGACAACACATCTGACATACTTGAAAAGAAGTCCATCCCACTTGCGGATTCTGTGGCAGACACCATAGCAATGGTGTGTGCTGATATTTTAAATGATGACAACAATTCTACTACGGAGGAGGAGTTCAGTGTAGCACGGGAGAGGATACTGAAGCAAAAAATTCCGACATCCCCTGTAGCAGAGCAGAGTGGCATGGCCCACTCTAGCATTGATCTTGATGCCCCTGGAAGAGGGGAGGAAGAAGACAAGATTCATGATGTAAGTGGTAATTGAATTAAATAAATCGAAAATTTAAGTTAACATTGTAAGAGCTTGAATTCTCATTTGTTCTTAACAGGAAGCAATTGAGATCGACAAGTTCGCAACAAGGTCTGGTGGGGATCGAGCTTCTCGTGGGAGTGGTGCATCCTTGGCAAACTACATCGGAAAGTTGCCAAAGGATGATTTTGTTATCATACACAAAGACTACAGTCCGGATGGGCACTTCATGACTTGGTGCTTGAAGGCCCTTAGCAAGATTTTGTGTTTATGTACAATTACCCAAGGCACTAATTGTGTCATTTTGGTTAGGAAATCCTTAATTGTAACTACATTAGGACTTAATTTTAGAGGAAAAGTATTAGGGCAAATAGGTATCGCCATGGGTCTTGGAATGCAAGACCCCCATGTAATATCAAGATCTGTATTGACTTACCAGCTGCCTCAATCTCTACAAAGGAGAAAGAAAGTTGTAGAGAAATTGAAGGCAATTGAGAAATGATGTAATGTCTTGATAATACAAACTTTTTTTTTCATTATTTGTCTATTTCTATATATGAATGTGCTAAAAAATTGAACTTATCTTCTGTCCACAAATTGTATCTAATTGGGGTTCTTTGTATTGTCCTTTGGTCCCTTGTATAATTACATGCATAAAAAAGGCCAAAAAAGCCCCAGCCACAGAAACGCGGGAAACAGCCCTGCAAAATTTTTGCAGGGCTGTTTCCCGCGTTTCTGTGGCTGGGGCTTTTTTGGCCTTATCTAGTGATTTTAGGTGCTACAAAACATAGGAAAGTATGTAATTTTAGATTTTCACTTGGTTTTGGTAGAATCAGGACCAAAGATTACCAGTAGGGTATAAACTCAGCTTTAACTAGATAAAGATCTCATCCATACCTTTTATGCATACAATGATTACCTTTTATGCATACCATTGCATCTCTACCATATGTTCGATGCTTACAAAAGACCAAATATTGCAAAAAAAAACCCAGCCACAGAAACGCGGGATTCAGCCCTGCAATTTTGCAGGGCTGAATCCCGCGTTTCTGTGGCTGGGGTTTTTTGGTATGAAAAGGACATGTTGCACATCAATAGGTAGAAAAGGAACATATCTAGTCACAAAACAATAGGCAAGTGCATGCATGTTTAACTGAATCCATATATAACTGACTGAAAGAGAGAGAGAGAGTGAGAGAGAAACAAGAGACAAAGAATATAAGTAAAAACAAAATTTTCTATTATCCATTGTATTACATCGCAAAGTAGCCTATCATAGGGTATAATATACACATCATGGGTTATTTCCTCTAATTCTTCTTGCTAGCTAAATGTCCTTCAGTTGTATGGTTACTCTCTTGGCATGGATAGCACAGAGGTTAGAGTCCTCAAGCATGGAGATGAGGTAGGCCTCAACTGCCTCTTGAAGTGCTTCAAGTGCTATCCCTTAGACCTGCTTGGTAGCTTTGTAGTTCCTCTTTCACTACCCTTGCAAAAGCTCTTCGTGGTATGAGTAGTTCAACGGACTTTTGGTAGTGTCGTATCTCTGCAAAAGCCCTGTAGTGCTTCCTTCGTCTTTGTGGAGCTCTTGTGTTGGGAGGTATGTTTGGCTGGCGTTGAGGTCGACGTCGTGGTTGATAGTTTTTTTTCTCCGATGTACACGATGTGTGGGCCCAGCTTCATCTTGCACATTTTGTTGTTGATGTGGTTGTTGACTTTGCTCTCTTTCCTCCTCTGTTGGTATTTGCCCTTGTCCTTGTGGAAGTGTCTTACCTCCATGTGTCACCCTATGGCTCGTTGGAATTTGCATATCATTCCACGGTGGTTGATTGCTGCTTTCCTCATTCGGGGATGACTCTTCTTCGCTCTCTGGTACACTCCTTCTGATCAACTTCCATTTGGGTCTTGATTTGATGGGTGTCCTTGTTGGTGGTGGCTCATCTTCTGAAATGGACTCTGATCGTCCTGGAGTGTAATACTCTTGTCTATTGGACACTTCATTTTCTCGCACTGAATGGCTCCCAGGTGGTGTGCCATCGTGTGACACAGGCACAGATGTGCTCTGGGAACCACTTCGAGGTCTTTGGGGGGGTTGCAACCATGGTGGGTGTTGTGTCCCTAGATGAGGGCTAGGAAAGAAGACGCGATCTTTCCTTGCAGTTTGCTTGGTGCGTGCCATTCTCTTGAGTTGCAAAAAGAGTTAAATGAAGTGAGTTCTCTCTATTTATAGAGTTCACACTAGAATGGACAAAACATGTTTAAAACCATATAGAATATTATATATTAAATAATAACACATTGAAACCAAGATTACAATAATCATAAATATTACCACATGATGGGAAATAACGAATTCACTTTACTTCCAAGTTGAGCCTTCTTGTTGTCTCCTTGCACGCCACTGACCATGATGAAGAGGACCTAACGATGACTTCCATTTCTCACTGGCAATGTTGTGTTGCATTGTTCTTGCAAGTTTTGCCAATTTTGAATCCCTAAGTCATTCCACAAAAAACTTTCTCGAGAATGTAGTGCGGTAAAACCAATTAAACATCTCCTCCATGTAGTTTGATTGCATTGGGCCACCACCATGTCGGGTGTTTTTGAAGTAGACACCCCTCGCTTTGTAGTGTGACTTTTCCATTCCTTGGGTATTGAAAATCTCTAATGACCCATATCGATGCATGAAAAAAGCTCCACGTGCAAACAAAATATGCTAAAAATTGTTAAGTACATTGGAAAAAGGTAAGTGCAATGAACACTTGTAGAAGAAGATTACACTTACAATGTAGTGTGTTATATTGCTCTCTCCCCAAGATTGAATGAAACACTTGGTGAACTCCACTAATGTTTCTTGAAACATTTGACGTTGAATAGCACTAGACCTAGTCAGACCCATTAAGCCTAACAACTTATCAAAGCTCGACCAAACTTTCTTTCTCTTATTACAAAGATCAACTTGAGAGTCATTGTCTGTTGTGATCATGCATAGGTCTTTCCACAACTCATAACGTTCATTACTTTGAGTGCTAGTACCTCTTCTAAAAAAATGTCTTGCTTTATTCCCTGTCATTGACACTTGTTGCAAGCTATCTTGAGATTCTCCAACTTTCTTAACAACTAGGGTTACATTTCCACCATGACAACCAATTGAATTAAGAAGTTCCTCCAATTTCTTTATAGCTTGAATAGATTTATCAACTGGCTTCATGGCAAATGCGTATTCTATATGGAGCTTCAATAGTCTATCAAACATTCTCATGAAGGCATGCAAGGTGCAAAAGTGGACATTGACTAAAGGGAATGGAATAATGGGATTCCAATCCTTATCTGACATGTCACAATTAGGTGTACCTAACATGGGACACCTCATTAAAGGTGTATCCCATTCAGCAGATGGAGTTGCATCTGTGTCATCAACTAAATCATCTATGTTGTTTTGTTTTCTCTTTGTTTGCTTATAACCTCGTGTGCAATATGGACAAGGATAGAGAGTAGATGCACCTTGTTTGCATCCTAACATGCATTTGATAGTCTTTAAGTCTCCACCTAAGTGCCACTCTACTTCAAAATCACCAAGGCTTTCTACATTGATTTTGGCACCATGAATTTGAGAAGTTATCACCTCCGTGATCCATGGGGTCCTATTGAAAATCCATGTAAGAACATCATTGGATTCTTTAGGTACTTCAATAGCACCTAACCACCATATATCTTTCTCGGATTGGACACTATATGTAAAGTGATGGGTAGATTCTTCACTATCATCAATAATAGCATGGGCCATAGCTTCGTTCATGAGTGTCACACTAAGTCTCTCCATACGGCGTCCCTTTATGATTTGACATTCGTCTAGCTTCAATACAAACTTGAGTTTGGAACCACAATCTACATCAATTAACAAACATTATATTATTAAAAATACTATAAATGTCATTATCAAAACAATGGATATACCTTGAAGTGTGGATTTGTAAAATTTAACCATTTCCTTTTGAAGCCTCTCCAAATTGACAAATATGTTGTTGTACTTTGTGTAGATGAATCCCTTTCTAGATGTGTTTTTCAACTCTTTCTTTGATGTAGATGAATGATAAATGGATGCAGGCATAACATCTTCTATATGCAGGTAATTGCCAAGAGTATTGGCTACATCCTCATTGGTCATCTTCTTCTTCAGAGATACCTTGTAAGGGCATGGAAAAATGCTCTGGAAAATACCTTTGTTTTGTAGAGCGTGCTTCAAAAGATTGTACAATGCAGTGTACGCTCTAGTACTAACACCTGCTTCATCACATACCATCTGTACCTCACTAGGACTAAAAATATCTTCTAAGTTGCCTGCAAAATCTTTAATCACTTGGGTTTTGATGTGATTTCCTATTGGTGAGTCCAAAATCATAAGCACATGTTTGTTGCTAAGACAAGAATTCAGAAACTTCAATTGATCCTCCATTGTTGAGGAAGCACTCGCATCTTCAACAAATGACCTGCACAATAAGAATCTCAATCTAAAAGTCTTTTAACATAACTAAACAAAGGAAATACATACCTAAGTGCGTAAACACGTCGCTTTCGTGCTCCACCACCAGTTGAAAGAGCTTGAAAGGATGATAATGGTCATTTCCTAAATCTCATCCCAAGTGGAGTCTCTTTTAGTTGTGTAAGATTGGCTTTTAACTTTGTAATTGTGCTCTCCTTTTCTTCCACATCTTGTTGGAGTCTATTATTGTGCTCATCCAAAGATGTGATAGCACTTTCTAAAGTGTGTATATCACTCTCTAAACTGTGTATCTTGAAATGGTTGTGATGATATTATTGCATCCAATAATTTGCTATAGATGTAGAATGGTTAGACAATCGCTTGCAATAGCCTAGCAGTCCATCTTCACCGCAACCAAGGAATTGTAGAAATGTGGAGATAGTATGGAATCTAGGATGAACATTAGCCATTGGATCCAAGGGATACAAAGCACCATGGACCCAAAGATCAATATTCTTCTCTCCAGCTACACGTCGTGCATTTTGAGAATCTATGTCATTGCTACCTCTAGTTGTTGGTGCAAATTCTGTAGGAACACGAACATGTACACTCTTTGAGTGAGGAGCACACGCTGGTGCTGGTGTCATGTTCGTAATACATGTGAGCACCATGATGTTCAAAAACTCCAGCACCGAATGGGAAGAAGCACAGAGATGGCTGGAATGGCTAGTACAGTAGATGTGTGCAAGAAAAAAAGTGTGTTTTGGTATGTGGATAGGTCAAAATGACTTTTTTCAGTATGTTAGAGGGAAAATGAGTTTTTTTTCAAAAATTCATGTTTTGGGGCAACCAAAGTTACGAGTTCGATGATGTGGCACTTAACTTTTGGAGGGATTTTGAAAAGTATGTTTTTTAAGTTTGTTTTTATAAAAATAAGACTAAAAAAATTAAGTTCTGACATATACATAAAAGTATGGGCCATTTTGAATAAAGAATAGCTGAAAAAGAGACTTTTTCTGAAAACTCATTTTTTTATTCATAAAGATGGACGGATTTGATGAGGTGGAAAGTGGTTTTTCTCTCTCTCTCTATGTGCAGAAGAGAGAGAAGGTCCTAGCTCAGCCTAAAAAAAAGCCTACTTCAGCCTACCAAAAAGTGCTCTATTAAATGCACTTTGTCCCCTTAACAAAGTACAAGATTAAGCTTAATCCCTAAAAATTAGGAATCCTTACAAGGCCCATGCAGGGTTCACTTATTTTCCTAATGCACTATACCCCCTATGCTCATTGTTCGAGTTCGGTTCGGTTATCAAATTAGTTTATCAAGTTCATGTATCAATTCGATTAATCCTTCATTTATCAATTCGGTTACTCCGGTTTATTCCAAGGCATCGACTAAGGCATAGAACTATGGCATCTTTGGCTTCTCTGGCACTCATGGTTCTCTTGGTTCCCTTTGGTTCAGTGACAACAGTATGCGCGAACTAATTCTAACTTGTGAGTGGCAATAAGTGCTTAGTTATTTCCCTAGTTAACCTACTTATTTCTCTAGTTAGCCTACTTAGTTCTTTATTTAACATGTAGGGGATTTGAACCCACAACCTCATACTTCTAAGAGATAAGCTTTATCCATTAACCTATTTTCACTTGTTGATACCCCATTCCTTTTAATTAATATTTAACACAACTTTTAACACTCTCTTCTCCCTATTATTTATTTATTAATTTATTTATTTAACACTCTCTTCACTTTATCTATTTATTTATTTTTATAGTATTCTCTTTTATTTATTTATTTATTCTATATATTTCCTACACAAAAGCCTTCCTTTTCTATTTTTAATTCAAATATTACTAACATTATTTTCACATGTTTAATAAAAAGTTATGGACCCTATCCATATACAAAGGATTTTGGTAAGTTATTTATTAAATGTATATTTCCTCACCATGGTAAGTTATTTATTAAATTTCTTTTTATGCATCATGTTTTTTCAAGAAAAGAAAAGTTATTCTATTAGATCAAGATGTTCGTTTTTTGTAATCACTTTTGGGTTATGTTATTTCAAAAATTAGGTTCCAAAAAAGACTTTAACCTTGCATATAATCCAGAGTCACATTAACTTCCAATTTTCCAGTTCCATGCATGTGTTTTTACATCGAACATGCTTATTGTTATTAAGTGATGGGATATGTGATTCGCCATCCATGTCCATTTTATTTTTACTTAGTTGCTTGTCAACTTGAAGGCATGTTATACTTTATGGAATAATGGAATTTTATATGGATTTTAATACCTTGAGTGTTTTAATGTGATTTGTGTTTTGATTTAGTAGGAGAAGACTCGAGAGGGTGTGAACGCACATGGACTTATTCAGATTTTTAGAAGAACATTTAGAAGATAGTATTTAGTTATTTTTTGTAAAAATAATAGACCACTTTAGAAAGCAATGTTGTTTTAAAAATAGTAGATCGCTTGAAAAGCGATGATTTTTTAAGTAAAGTAGATTTTCTTAAACACATGCTTTTTGAAGCACTGCCCTCATGTATCTTCTATTCAGGACGTAATGAAAAATACCTATAAATACACATGCTCTCATAGACTCGTCCATCAAAGTATGTGGGGGGAGATTGTACCCAATCTAGTATCAATTCTTTTATCTCTTTCTATTCTGCTTATGCTTTTGTGAGATTCCTTTCTATACTATCCTCTACCTACGTGCCTCTGGAAGATCTGATCAACAATGGTATCAGAGCCAAGCATGTCTATAGAGGTCATTTTTTGGCATCCGATTGTGATTTGTGATATCCATTCCGTTCGCGATTCGACATCCGTCTCAACCATCTGGTCCATGTTTTCGTTTATCAAGTTCATTTGTTTTGGTTCACTGGTTAATTTTTTTGAATTTTTTTGAATTTAGTTACTAAGCAGTGTGCTCCCCTCACACTATGCACTGTGCTCACTATACCCTCTGTACCCCTTGTGCTCACTGTGCTCAATGTGCTCACTGTACCCTTTGTATCTCGTGTGCTCATTGTGCTCATTGTACTCAATGTGCTCACTATGCTTACTGTACTCACTATACTTACTATACCCACTCTACCCACTATACCCCCTATGCTCATTATGCATTGTTCACTGTCCGAGTTTGGTTCAGTTATCAAATTAGTTTATCAAGTTCGTTTATCAATTTGGTTACTCCTTTGTTTATCAATTCAGTTACTCCTTAGGCTTACTCCAAGACATCGACTAATGCGTCGATTAAGGCATAGAACTATGGCATAACTTTGGTATCTTTGGCTTCTTTGGAACTCATGGTTTTCTTGGGTTCCCTTTGGTTCCATTGGTAGCTGTTGGCTATGTGCAAACTAATTCTAACTTATGAGTGGCAATAAGTGCTTAGTTATTTCCCTAATTAAACTACTTATTTCTCTAGTTAATCTACTTAGTTCCTTATTTAACATGTAGTGGATTTGAACCCACAATCTCATACTTCGAAGAGATAAGCTTTATCCATTAGCCTATTTTCACTTATTGATACCCCATTCCTTAATATTTAACACAACTTTTAACACTCTCTTCACCCTATTTATTTATTTATTTATTTATTTAACAATCTCTTCACTTTATTTATTTATTTATTTATATAAAAGTCTCTTTTATTTATTTATTTGTTTATTTTATATATTTCACACACAAAAGCCTTCCTTTTCTATTTTTAATTCCAATATTGCTAAGATTATTTTCACATGTTTAGTAACAGGTTATGGACCCTACCCATATACATAGGAGTTTGGTAAGGACCCTACCCATATACATGGGAGTTTGGTAAGTTATTTATTAAATGTACTTTTCCTCATCATGGTAAGTTATTTATTAAATTTATTTTTGTGCATCATGGTTTTCCAAGAAAAAGGTTATTCTATTAGATCGAGATGTTTGTTTTTTGTAATCACTTCTCGGTTATATTATTTCAAAACTTAGGTTCCAAAATAAACTTTAACCCTACATATCATCCACATCCACATTAACTTCCAGTTTTCCAATTCTATGCATGGGTTTTTACATGCAACATGCTTATTGTTAATTAGTGATGAGATATGTGATTGGCTACCCATGTCTATTTTATTTTTATCAACTGAGGTCAATTGCTCATCAACTAGGAGGCATGTTATACTTTATGGAATAATGGAATGTTATATGGATTTTAATGTCTTGAGGGTTTTAATGTGATTTGTGTTTTGATTTAGCAAACAAAGGCTCATGAGAGTGTGAATGCATATGGACTTATTTAGATTTTTAGAAGAATATTTAGAAGATAGTATTTCAGTTATTTTTTGTAAAAATAATACATTGCTTTGAAAAGCGACATTTTTGTAAAAATAGTAGATTGCTTGAAAACCGATGATCTTTTAAATAAAGTAGATTTTCTTAAACGCATGCTTTTCGAAGCACTACCCTCATGTATCTTCTATTTAGGATGTCATGAAAATAACCTATAAATACACATGCTCCAATACCCTCATCCATCAGAGTATGGGGGCGGGGGAGATTGTCCCCAATCTGGTGTCAATTCTCTTGTCTCATTCTATTTTGTTTATGCTTTTGTGAGATTTCATTTCCGTACTGTCCTCTGCATGCCTACATCTGGAAGATACGATCAACATCCTCTCTCATGTTAACCCATTAAATATGGAGTGATGCTTGAAGGGCATCAAATTTGCATGGATCTATTTAAGTTACTACATGGCATGAGAAATTTTGAGTTCTCTCTCATTTTGAAATCTAAGTTATGAATTGAACATCAAACCATCATATGCATGAAGTAAATGTATCATGATTTTCTAATGTTGTCTTTGTACAACTCAAATTCATATACAAATATGGCTCTTTATAAGGGACTAGACACCATGTATACACATGGTAGGACCTTCCCAACACCACAAAGCCTTGAAGCTATACACTCATTCTACTTCATGCCATAAAAGCTACCCAAAGCCAAAGAGATGACTCATCAAGCTGACTATAAGACAAGCTCAAATATCAAAGAAATCACCTAATCAAAGAAGCCATTAGGTTAGGTAGGGCATAAACTTAGAGACAAAAACTAAAGGCTTTATGGCATTGTGCAGTTTCCCCGTAGAATGTTAATGGGGATAGTGCAAATGGGGCTTGCCTCTTTTCTTAGGGTGTGGTTGGCCTATCCCCTTGGCTCATAGGGGTGAGATGATAGGCCTTATGGTCATGGAGATATTGTCAGATTGTATATTTACTGACTATTTTGTATCTCCCAACTACCTTTATCTACACCAACTCCCCTTGTAAAAGCTATATAAGCATGGACCATGTGTAGCTTTACATAGCATTGCACACTAGTATGCCCTTCATCTAGAGTCTATCTAGATCGCCATCTAAACTCTACATCTCATGGGTGGACAACACCATCTTTGTAGCTTCATTACTCTTGGCTATCTGATAATTTCCTAAAGATACTTGATCCAAATGATTATGGTCGAATGGTTCCTCTTGAAGTTGATCTTTTACATGCTTGAAAAGATAGAAATGCAGATGCACTTTGTGTTCTAGTTACAAGTACTACTTGATAGTTTTCTAACTTTCATTCAACATACTACGAGGGCTTGTGAAGCATGGAACATATTGCAAAATCAATATGAATCTTGTAATCAAACACAGATTTAGAACTTAAATAATCATCTAGAGACAAAAAGGTTTGCTGATGGGGAGATTGTAGAAGTGTTTAACAGACACATAAAGAATCAACAAGATCAAATGGTGGGAGGAGGTGTACAAAATTCAAATGAGGAGCTACCTTGGCGTTGTCTTCAAATCTATCTACCAAAGTTTTATGGTTTGGTAACTACTCTTTATACTCAAATCAGATCTCAACCTCTAACTTTTGAAGAATTTAGTGCCTCATTCATGGAGAAGCTATGGCATAAGGCAAGGAGTGACAACAACAAAGGAGATACTACATTCATAGCAAATGCCAAAGGAGGCAAAATCGACTCTTCAAAAGATGAAAACAAAAAGAAGAAGGAAGAGTGTTTCCCATGCAAGAATAAAGGCCACAAAATTCAAGATTGCCACATCGAGAAGGTAAAGGAGAAGAATGGCTCTTCAAATGGTGGCATGGGCAAGGATTTTTTCAACATTGTAGAAATATAGCTTGAGTTAATTGTTGCGATAGAGGAGGTATGCCCCTTGGCTAAGATTCATGGACTTATGACTCATGGGTGCTAGACAATGGTGCCTCTTGTCACATGAAGAGCACAAAGGACCTTCATAGCTCCTTAGAACCTCTAAAGGAACCCATCGTAGTAAAGGTAGGAAATAATGCAAGATGTCCTATAGAGGGTGAAAGTATGGTTTCTTTCATTGATTCTAATTGGGATATGAGAAAGTTTTCTAATGTGTAGTATGTTCCGCAAATCAACGAAATCGTCTTTCAATAGCTTCTGTAAATGATCAAGGTCATGAAGTATCTTTAGTTAAGACAAGAGCTGAGATTATGGATAGTAAAAACATTGTTGTTGGGACTAGCATAAGCAAGAACAACCTACATGAGTTGTTTTATGTATGCTCTTAGAGCCACTACAATTGTGGGCACAAGTAAGCTATGACATGAGAGATTCAACCATATTGGATACTCTATACTAAAGGAGATGTATTGTAGGGGTATGGTTGCACACTTACGATTGATTATAGAGATGAAGGAACCATGTGAAGCTTGCATGATGAGCAAGCAATAGAGGAAGGCATTTCCACAAGAAAGCAAGAACACAGTTATCTGTTTTGGCACAAACATTTGGGAATGATGTTCCAAAGCACATAGTGGTTCAAAATACATATTTGAGAAGCTAAAGGCTCGCTAAAGTCACATTGGTAGGTGTAGAGCAGATTTTGTGCAACACTAGCTCATCTCTGGAGTGTATCCAACCATCTCCTCATAGTGTTATTAGGGCAACAAGTCAACATGGGAGATGAATTTCCTTCATCCATAGAAAAATTGGATCAAGGTAACTACTCAGCTTGGTCACTTAGAATGGAAGCATATCTTCAAGGGAGAAACCTCTATGGTTACATTTCTAGAGATGAGATGATGCCAATCCTCATAAGGAAAGGACAACCAACTCAAGAAGAACAAGAGAGTTTAACCACATGGTGCTCAAAGGATGCTCTAGCTAGGTCATATATTCTTAAATCAATCTCTGATTTTTTTACTTCCACACATAAGGACCTACAAGACTTCACAAGAGACATGGAATTCTCTTGAAGCATTCTTCTCATCAAGTACTAAAGCTAGGAAGAACCAACTCTAGATGGAGTTCACCACACTCAAGAAGATGCCCAAGCAAAGTGTGACTGATTTTATCACCAAGATGGACTTAGCAGGTCAGCTTGGGAGCATTGGAGAAGTCATAGATGAAGAGCAGATAGTAAGGGAAGTGATAAATGGAACAACGACAGATGACAAATGGGAAGCCTTCACCACATACATGGACCTATACATGGACATGGATGTTCCTCAATTCAACACCCCCATGGGAAAATTGTTCACAAATGAGGCAAAGCTTATGAAGAATGGAGAAAACTCAAAAGGTAATCAATGGCAAAAAATCTAATGACGAATGTAGTACCTCTCAAGAAAACTTTATAGGTAGAGGAAGAGGTTCAAGAGGAAGAGGTAGAGGAGGAAGAGAAGGCAGGGGGAGATCTCAAAGCTCCTCTCCATGTGCCATATGTGGCTTGAATAACCATATTACTAAGAATTTTTTCAGGAACCCAAGAAATCAAAGAGGAAGAGGCTATAACAGAGGTGGATATGGAAGCTCAAGTGATTATATAATCCAAGTAATAAAGGTTTCATTGTTATTAGAGATCGTGTTTTTTATGAAAACAAATCTTGTTTTGAAGATGATAGCAGGAGAGTTAAACGTCCTTATGACCTAGAGGAAGATTTCGCAACTCTACAAAAGATAAGTGAGCATGTACATGAAGATTCAAGTGACTCTGATGATGATTGGAAAACCCCAAGAAGAGAGATCAACTCTTGGAGTTCCAAAGGAAAACCTAAAATGCAAGATTTGAGAGATATTCCAGAATCATCTCAACAAACCATAAGAAGATCAATCAGAGAGAAAAGGAGGCGAGAAAGGTATGTTTATGAAACATCCTTGGTCACTAAGCATTCAATTTACATAGCTCAAGACACAAACTCAGAAGAACCATCAACATTTGAAGAGGCCAAGAAGAAACCAAAATGGAGAGAAGCAATAGAAGAAAAAATTGAAGCTCTTCAAGAGAATCAAACTTGGGAATTGGTTCCCAAGAAGCCATCCATGAAAATCATTGGATCTAGATGGATCTACAAGGTAAAGAAGAAATCAGATGGATCAATAAATAGGTATAAATCAAGGCTTCTGGCTAAAGGTTTGCTCAAACTCAAGGTATAGATTATGAAGAGACTTTCTCTCCTGTGGCAAAGATGCCTACTATCAGAGTAGTCATGAGTGTAGAATCTTTTAAGGATTGGAATATCTATCAAATGGATGTCAAAAATGCTTTTCTTAATGGTTGGATCTCAAAGGAGGTTTACATGACACAACCTCGTAGTTTTGAAGACAAAGCATATCTAAAATATGTATGTAGGTTGAGGAAAGCCTTGTATGGCTTGAAGCAAGCTCCTAGGGCTTAGAATCTCAGGTTGGTTACTTACTTGTAGGATAAAAGATTCATGGTAAGCAAGGTAGATCCTCCCCTCTTCATAAAGAGGAACCATTCAGAGGTCATATACCTCTGTGTATATGTGGATGACATAATCATTACAGGTAATGATGCAGATGGAATCAAAAGGATCAAATTATAGATGAAGGAAGAATTCAAGTCTAGTGATCTTGGCCTACTCACTTATGTCCTACGATTGGAAGTAGTATATACAAAGAAAGATATGTTCCTAACTCAAATGAAGTATATTAGAGACATGCTCTCCAAGTTCAAAACAGAAAACACTAAGGTTGCAGGTACTCCAATGGAAGTAAAGCATAAGCTTAGTGCTCATGAAGGTGAACTAATTGAAGATGTGACAAGCTACCAAAGTCTTGTACGTAGCTTGAGCTATGATACCATGTCTAGGGTTGACATATGCTATGAAGTTAGTTTGCAAAGTCAATTTATGCATACTCCAAGAAAGCCTCACATGGAAGCAACTAAAAGAATCTTGAAGTACTTGAATGGTACAACTGATGAAGGGTTATACTATGCTTATACCTCTGACTTAGATATCAAATTATTCTTTGATGCAGATTGGGCACGTTCCAAAGATGATAGGAGAAGCACCGCATGTTATCTCACATTTGCAGGTACAAAATTGAGTTCTTGTTCCTCAAAGAAGCAACCTACTGTTGCTCTTTCATCAACTGAAGTTGAGTACAAAGGTCTTGCAAATGCTCCTCAAGAGGCTATGCAGATAAAAACTCTATACTTTGATTTAGGGTTGAATACTTCAACCCCACACATATTTGGAGATAACATTAGTTCATTGCATCTTGCTGTTAATCCTATCTATCATGCCAATAACAAATACATTGAAGTACATTACCATTATATTAGAGAAAAGATCAATAGTAAGGAGATACAACTCTCATATATATTCTACACATCAACAATGTGCAGATATGATGACAAAGGCATTGTATGGAAGCAAATTGAGTATGTTCAAATCCATGATTGCTTTGCAAGAAATTATGAAGGATTGATGACTCAAGCATCTTAGGCTTTAGGGGGAGTTATTGGTACATTTGGCTAGCCTAAGTGTTTGGCCAAAAACATTTAGCACTACACCCCATTCTACTTCAACTCAGATGAGAAAGTGTATGTGAACACATGCTAGGTATTTTTACTCAATTACCTTGGATAATTGTAAAAGCGAAAGCAAATGGAATCTCATGGATTTAGGAGAAGTCAAGCCCTATCTTGTTTGGTGAAGGAATCATTTCTAATCACCCTTAAAGTGTAGGAAGACTCTTAGTGGTGGGAAATTCAAAGTTCAAAAGCTTGTGACATATCTAATAAGAGCAGATTTTAGTCGTGAGGATATGATCCACCATTGATAGCTATTGAGTTGTAAAATTGAGCATACCTTGAGCTCAACTTGTATAAGATTAGTCCTCTGCACTTCCCATGTATCATATGTGCATTATCACTCACTAATTGATACATTTCTTCATGATCATCTCTATCTATTGTTATCTATCATTTTATTCATTATTTTAGTAATTTTGCAGAAGTGATTTCTCTGCATGTACTCCATTACAAAGTTTCATTAGATTTGGTTTATCCAATTTTGAGAGATGTGTTGATGAAGTAGACCATGTTTGCACATCACCTTACTCTTGAAATGTCGGGATGACCCCCCCCCCCCCCCGAGTCGTTAAACTCATGGCTTAGTTTATAGTGCCTCTAAATTCATGAAATAACTTTTATTAATTAGCTATACACTTGAGCTAGATGTGTGTGAAAGCTCTCTGGTCAATTCATATACCACATTGTGAGATTTGAGAAAAACAGTGAGCACTTACAATCCCAAAATAAAAGGTTTCTTCACAATCTTAGTACATGCAAGTTAACATTGCAATGAAAATCTCTCCAACAAAAATTTCAGTCACCACCACAATAGTTAGAAACATGGAGACACAAGAGGAATTTAGACTTTTGAAGACTCCAGTTGAGGTACAATATGTGATTTTTCTTGATTCAAATATGATTCTAGAGGTGCATCTTTATATGGAAGAGAGCATACATATATTGGCATGAAGAAATGATGCCTTTCTATTTTCCTATAATAGTAAAGAAGTAGATCTAAAGTAGAATGAGGAATTGCAAGATGGAATGATAGTTCTAAAGTTTTTATAGATGGTAATAAAAATCATACCGAATGAATACTCACAGAAGGATGAGATAATAAGAAAAATATAGTAGGTATTGGATCAATACTCAATAAAATAACTAATTGGAAATTTCCGAATAGATTTGTTAAAAAAGACTATCCATAACCTAATGCAAGACAACAATAAACTTCATGCTGAGAAGGACGCCTTGTGTATGGAACTAACCACAAATGCACCAATACCAGCTAAATTGTAGTCCCCATAATAACCTTCATATGAAGAGATATCTCAAGCCAATACTTGTAAACAAAAAGAAAATGAAGCACACACTGCAACCACCAATGCTATCCAAGTCTAGCGATAGGAGATACACCTCCAAATCAAAACACGTAGAGGATCTCAACTAAGAAAGAACCCCTAAAGGCATTGTAAAGGATGAGAATGTCTAGGAAGGAGGTTTGTTGCATATTGAAGTTCAAGTAGAGGACTAAATTTGACCGATGTAAGATGAAGAAGCCAAAGAGATATAATGGAAACTGCATATAATTTTGTACGTTACCTCTTTGGGCTAGAATTAAGTTCATTTATGATTTTTATGGATGTATTAATCTTGTAATTTCGAACAACACAAGAAATTATCCACTTGTATTTACTATGATCAAAATAGTCCAGCTAGCTAGTATAGGACTATTTTTAATTATGTTGATCATTTTGGTGTGGAAGAGGCCACTCAATTTTGTATAAAGATCAACGAGAGCACATTCTTGTAAATGTTTTTCCATTCCTAGTAGGTGGTTCTTGAAGAAATCTTGTAAATATCCTTTCTTCTCCATTTCTCTCTCTTCTTCTTGCTCATTTGGGACTCATATGTTGAGGAATGAGTTTATGAAAGAGGTATACAAACATTGAAGGCCCTTTTCTATGTGTTCCTTGCTCCATGCATATGTAGGTAGCTCTAGAACGTGTTAAGGTCAATCCTACCACATTTTTTGTTTAGTTCTTCTTCCATTTCTCTCTACTTTTAAGATAATATAATTCATTCTATGCCCCTAACCAGTTAGATACTAGGATTGACAAATAAGGCACTGTCAATCAAGCACTTTGACATCACAAGGTCACTCAATTTGAGCCCTATGAGTCTATGAAGACAAACTAGAAATATTGACATATGTTTGACCATAACCATGTCCATAGATTGATCATGATCATGAAAAAAAATATTATCGCAACCATAATCATAACATTACCATAACCATAAATGTAAGCATAAGCATATGCATACCCGTAAATATGCCATACACATAATCATAACCACAACCTTAACCATAATATAATTATAAGATAACTATAAACATACCTATAACCATAGCCATAACTATATCAATAAGCTCAACCATAACCATAAGAATAACTATAACCATAACAATAAGCGCAACCATAACCATAACCATAAATATATCCATAGCCATAACCATAGCCATAACCATAGCCATAACCATAGCCATAACCATAGCCATAACCATAACCATAACCATAACCATAACCATAACCATAACCATAACCATACAATGATGATGTTGATACTTGTAAACCACTATTAATGTTGGAAAATTTGAGGGTGGGGCCCCCTTTGCTCTCAATGCCTTTGATCTTTACATCCTTCCTCTTCTTCTATGTCATGAACAATTGTCAAAACCCCCTACCTCTCGCGTTTGTCATCCTCGACAAAACCTTGCTGTAGGGATCGATCAATATAATACTGTCGGAGGTCTTGAGTAAGGGTGTGCTCATTGACATGGATTTTGCAAGTTAGATCTACTTCCAATTTACCCCATGCTATGGCTTGCAGTGTGTCATGTGGGGGATAACCATAGTGCATTGATTACATGAGCTATTCAAAGGAAAAAAATTGAAGAAGATGCATTGGCTAGGTTATGAACATCTCTGAGCGATACTCCCAGAACTCGATGGTGAACATTTCTTTGAACGTTTCTTTGTAGCTTATGACTATGTATTTTTTCTAACAATGCCATGTGTAGCAAGTCTTGAGAAAGGGAGTTGTACTCGTATCATGCACCAAATCTAATTTTCCATGCTCAAATCTTAGTGTAAAGACATGAGGTGCCCAAATCTTCCATTGACATCCTTGCTCCTATGTGAGTCATAAGATTCACTCGTGACAGCCAATGCCAAATGGTTTCCATCATATATGCAACAATTGGGGGCCCTTTGGGTGGTGCAAAGTAAGGATACTTGATCCAGACCTAGCACTTTGGATCATTCTAGACCTTAATTGCAAAATTGGGTGAGTATCAATGTCAAGGAACTGGGCCATAACAGGGATTTCACATATTATGCATACAGGCCTTTGACCATGTATGCATCATCTCTGAGTATTCACATTGCAAGTCATACCTCTAGTTTGGTTGAAATATGGCACCCTTGCTTGCTTATGGGGGGATTTCTTCTACTTGGAACTACATAGAATGTGTAGCTAGCTTCCCAGTAGCCCTCTAAATCTCAGAATTGTACTTGACCAAATACATAAAGGATTACTCATATTGGATTTCATTGGTAGAAATGTATCTATGTGGCATGAGTTCTGCAAAGTAGGATGACTTCAAGATGTTCTCGTCTATCATGGCCATATCCTAAAGTTGAGCTTCTATCTGAGCTAAATGGGGCTTCCCTAACTTCTCTATTGTTTTCATCCAAGTAGGTCGTGGTAGCGCAGAAGTGTCTGGAAGGATAACAAACTAGACAACATACCAATTTGAATTTAGAGTAACTACAAAAACCTTCATATTTTGTCATAGTGAGATGGTTCAACATTCTCTCTATTCATCTTTGCAACAAGTTACTCAAGATCCGATCACAAGCTCTTTGTTCTCTTCACTCAAGATCTTGAAAGTAGAGTGAGAGATTTCCTTTTGTGTTCCTTGAGGACAACCATTTCTTCCACAAAGGCATGGAAAGACAAAGATTTTGTCCTCATCTTACACATGTGGTGTAATGCAACTATGGCTCTAGACAAGCATGAGTATCATGTCGTGGAGCTCCACCTCCTTAATCATCAATCCATAGAGCTGAAAGGATGATATGAAGATTGTGAATGAGTGATGCACATCAAGATGAAGGTGAGAAGTACTCTAGTGCACACACACACATACCCACACACACACACACAAGGAAGAGACAATAGGAGATGCAATGGAAGGAAAATCACTTCTTCTCATTACTCAAGGTACAAATGCTCTCATAGAAGGCTCACTCCTCAACTAGCTAACCCTAGAAATAAGCTCTATAGCTCTATTTATAGTTTTTTAGGTAAAATGATCAGTTTCACACATAATGACTATTATAGTTAAAATTTATGTCCTAAGCTATTTTTGGGGTATCAAATGAGGTCCAAAAAATATGAAAATTGGTAGGCATGATCTATCCAAGCTAATCAAGCTTGAGAAATCCTCATTTCCAAAAAATGGAGCATTGCATGATGAAATTCATTGGTTATATATTACATTGGTTAGTGATTAGAATCAATGTTAATGTTTTTTACAAGATTTGATCACTATAAATCAATTGAATGGAAACTGTATTTGTGGGGCCCTCTTTGGTCTCCCCTTCTCTACTTCTTACATACTCCATCTATGCCATGAACTACTGCCAACACTACCCTCCCTCTTGCAACTGTCATCCCTGACAAAACCTTGCCCTAGGGAGCGATCAATGTAATTCTGTAAGAGGTCATGAGGGAGGGCGTGCTCATTTATATGTATGCCCCATGCGAGGTTAGCTTCCAATTTGTCCCAAGCTATGGCCTGTGGTGTATCAAGTGGTGGATAGCAATAGTCAGATGAGTAGACGAGTTGTTCATAGGAAAATAATTGGAGAAGATGGGTGGGCTTGGTAATGAACACTTCAAAGTGATATTCCCAAAACCAAGTGGTAAACATCTCCTCAAAGGTTTTTTTATAGCATGTGAGTAGGTACTTTATTTTGCATTCATGTGCATAGCAAGTTTTGAGCAAGGGGTTGGTGCTCATATCATATACTAGATCTACATTACCATGCTCTAAACTAGGTGTCGAAACATGAGGTGTGCAGACCCTTCTAAAGACCTTGAATGTGGTTTGATGGGGTCAATAATTTTGTTGGATATCTTGGTTGCTATATGGATCATACGATTCAGAAGAGGAAACTAGTGTCAGATTGTCGCCATCATGTACGCCACTGTGGGGAGTCCTTGAGGGGGTCTGAAGTATGGGTAATTGACCCAATCTTCTTTCAATAAATCCATCCTCCAGTTTGGAGAAAGATTGTGCATTTAGTTGCTTGTGGAGGGAGGTCCTCTGCTTGTAACTAAGTGGCATGTGTTGGTTTCTTCCCTTTAATGTATTTGATCTCTAAGTTTTACTCAACCAGATACAGAAAGTATGGTTTATATTGAAGTTCATTAGTCGAAATGTATCTCTGTGGCACGAGGTCTACAAAATATATAGATTGCCATTGCCTTGAGTTGAGCCTCGATACATGTTGGGTGTGTCTCACCAAATTCCTTGAGAGGCTTCATCCATGCTTCAATTACTACCATTGCCTTGCGTTGAGCCTCAATACATGTTGAGTGTGTCTTACCAAATTCCTCGAGAGGCTTCATCCATGCAAGCTATGGTAGCTCAAAGGTGTCTTGACCCTCATCCATGACACGTCCATCTATTACTGCATATGGCTCATACTCATCTTTGAAAGAAGGATCAACTAGAATAGTGGCATTGTCTTCTGTCTCTAGTAGGTCCAGTGGGGAATCAAGCCTTTGTAGTGTTGTATGATCTACCAGTTGGTTTTGAAGCTCGGAAACACCCATTTCTAGTGTGTTCAGTTATTGTAGGATCTCTGGTGGACTAACATTTTGTGGTGGAGGTAGATCTGTCTATTCTACTAATAAAATGGTAGCTCTAGCATGTCATAAAGTGTTATATTCTTCTATAATTTTGTCCTAATCCTCAAGAAATCTAGTGTGTTCCTCTAAAAGGAGCTTTATGGTTTCTAAGGGGATTTCTTGGAATCAACTAGGACTAATCGGCATGCCAATTTTATCCATGGGTGCTTCAAAATTTTCCCTCTTTTGCTCTTGTAACCATTGATTTTCTCCTTTCGCAGTGGCAAGGTGATGTCAGAGAAGTCCCATATTCCAAGTTAATTGTGCATTGCATTTTGTTTTTAGTCAAAGTTGATCTTCAGCTTGTATGATGGCTTCTTTGGTTTTTTTTTTTGTTCTAACTCCATAATATGATACGTGTCTTTAACCTCTTTGTAGCGGGCATTGTGTTGACCAAATAATATCATCCGTAAAAGTCTAGCTTTGCTAGCAGCACCTCAAAGTATTCTTTGAAATCCAACTTCTCCCATAATAATTGTAGCTACATGGTGTTTGTAATGCCTCAAACTCTCACGAGAAGAATTATTATCTTCCCCATACATTACCATTGAAAGTTATCCTTCCATCATAAATATGTTTGACATTGGCAAGAGGTCCTTCCAGCCCTTGGAACCAATGAGAGTTAACATGAATGTGCTTAATCATCTGTTTAGGTGGGTCTTCAATGGGAATAGGAGCTTGAAATCCCTAAAACTCCGGTGGTGAAAGCAAGGGATAGTCCTTAGCTGGGAGGTTGTTGTTGGAGTTTGAGGTCTACGAAAGCACGTGAACAACACGAGGAAGAAGAAGAATGTTGGAGCACAACACACAATACTGAATGTACTACTAAGATAATGTACAAAGATAAGCAGCACATTAGGGTAATAAGCGTATATGCAAGCCAAGGGAAAAACCCTCCTTAAGAGGGAAAAAAGTGTCCCGGTGGTCCTATTTTGTTCACACACATCGCTACCTAAAATATATCAACCCCCCCTTGGGAGTGATGCAATGAACAAGGAGTTGGCACTCATGTATATGGAAGTGCCAAGCTATGTGGAATCAATCCGCAAAAGAAAGTGAGCCCAAAGCTTTGCAAAAAACTTCAAAATTCTCCCTAGGTAGAGCCTTAGTGAAAAGGTCTACATGTTCTCCTTTGTGGGCACATATGCCAAACCAACCTCTCCAATAGAGAACCTCTTCCTAACATAATGATAGTGAACCTCTTCTTAACTACCAATGCACTCTAATTGTCAGTGAAGATGGTGGTGGCAGAAGAATAACCAACACCCTAATCAGCCATAAGGTGTTTGAGCCACACACACTCAACAGTCACTATTAAAGCTGCCCTATACTCAACCTTATAATTGGAAGTGGCCACAGTATGCTGCTTCTTGCTCAACCTAGATATGCATGAGCTATCAAGCATGCAACAAAAGCCACTAGTGGACACACGAGTGTCATAGAAACTATCCCAGACAGAGTTAGAAAAAGCATGTAAATTTGGCGGTAGTGATCCCCCCTTGGGATAAAAAAATCCAAGTAGTCGGGTACCACTCAAGTAGCAAAAGAAACGCTTGGCCGCTTGCCAATGCTTGACACATGGACAATGTATAAACCTTCTCATCTATGAGATAGAAAACTAAATATCTCGACGAGTAATGCATAAGTAAATCAAGCATCCAACAGCCTACTAATATAGAACAGAATCAAACACATCTCCAACATCATGAAGAAGTCTATCGCGACAGACAGAGACCCACGATAGACTCCGTCTATCGCGACAGACCCGTCTATCGCGACAGACACCGTCTATCGCGACAGACCACTCTATCGCGACAGACACCGTCTATCGCGACAGACACCGTCTATCGCGACAGACCACTCTATCGCGACAGACACCGTCTATCGCGACAGACACCGTCTATCTCGACAGACCCATCTATCGCGATAGACACCGTCTATGGCGACAGACCCATCTATCGCGACATACACCATCTATCGCGACAGACACCGTCTATCACGACAGACCCATCTATCGCGACAGACACCGTCTATCGCGACAGACCACTCTATCGCGACAGACACCGTCTATCGCGACAGACCACTCTATCGCGACAGACACCGTCTATCGCGATAGACAGACATTTTCGGCAAAAATTAAGGGGTAAACTTTTTGGAAATTTAGGCTAAATTTTGGGCATATTTGCACTCTCAAATACTCACACACTTGCAAAGGCCTTAGAAAAATGCATTAAAACTCCTGAAAGGTTCTGTTTGTCTGTTTAACCCCCTAAACCCTGAACGGTCATAACTTTTTCATACGAAATCCATTTTTTGAGCTCTAGGGCTTGTCAGAAAGCTCGTGGCATATAGTACACGCCCTCAACTGTTTTTTATAAGAATAATGCATTTATTTTCAGATAGGATATTTGGAAGTTGACACATTGAGGGGTAGGAACACCAAGGGAGCTCTAGAGGAAATTTTTAGCAATACAAAAGGGGGAACAAGGGTCATTAAAGAAGTGTCTGAAATAAATTGTCTGTCAATTGAAGGATCAAATTGAAGCTAAACTTGGGATTCTTACAGGATCATCGAGAGCTCTTGGAGAAAGCAAAGTAAGTGCCAAGGCGAACAAGCTTGGGAACGTGCTTCCTGGGTAGACCAGCATCGCCAAGAGGAGCAACTTGAGGTTGGAACATCACTTAACCCCCTCAGTCTATTCTTAGCATAGGCTAAGTGCGAGTAGTTGTTCTGATTGACTAGGGGTACGATAGGAACACTCAAGTTTGAAGAGCCCTTAATTTCTCAAGTGCAAGGGTAGGCTAAATTGTAGTCAAGGGATAACTTAAAGGAAAATAACTTAAACTAAGCGGACGCAGAACATCAAGTACGACCCACGAAAGTGCTCCTGATGACGCTTAATTAAAAAACAAGAAAACACATCCAAAGGAACTTAAAAGGAACAAGTGACTGGTACCAAAGAATCAGCAACGTACAAAGGGCATATGAACCTTAGGTCAGGTAGACACCTAGGGAGAGACAGACAAAGTCTTAGATCTTCAGAGGCTAGTGTCAATCATACTGTGAGGACTTGGGCCCAACAGTTGAGCCATCATTCGTATTACCCTAGTTCTGAGACTAGCGAGTCTGAGATGTCCCACGGTATGGAGAGACCTACAAGAAGTTCTGGGGTGCCATATTTACATAGGGTGGAAGGCCCTTACAAGATTCAACTCGAGTACCTTAGGACCAACCGATTAGGTGCTAGCATCTATGAGGACGGCCTAGGAAGAGCGGTGGTCCAGATTATTAACCCTGACCAATCCATTGGACTAGAGCGCCCAACTCTCAAGTTGAAAATGGAGCATACTTGGACAAGGAAGGGACAATATATGTAGTCACCAGTCATCCCGATAGGACAGATGAATTTGGGAATGTGGTCCCGGAAACGGACTTAGGTGACCTAGAGCAAGGAAACATGGGCGAAGAACCTAGAACCCCCCGAGGCAAATCTGTTCTCACGAGGATTATCACACCAGAATGGATTCCCCAACATAATAAGAGCATAGATCTCCTCTTGAACCGAGAGACGAATGAAGCCTTTTGGAGATATAGACCTAGTCAGCCGAGTGAGGTAGGAATAATCATGATATATGAGTTCAAAGATCCTGATATTCCAGGAAGAGTGACCTACTTAGATCACTCTTCAGAGAGGATCTTTGGGGTTACAGAAAATGATAGGCATGCTTACACTTGGAAAGGAGAATTTATTTTCCCCCAACCAAGATCGAATGTGTCCTTTGGTCGCCAAGGAGCTGGAACATCTCAAGCTCAGGGGACTCAAAGAGAAAGGAGTCGAGAGAGACCTGAGGTAAGCTTTGCCAACTCTTGGGGAAGAGAAAGAACGAGAATGGAAACGAATAGAGGGGAACCTGAGGGACATAGAGCCCCAGGGAACCGAAGAAATGCCGATGATTTCCCTCTGCCAAGACCGAGAGAGGACACGAGGACCTTGAGACCGACCCAGCTAGTTAAGTCCATGAAAAACTACTTCGATGGCACTGGAGACCCCTACGATCATGTAGCTGAGTTTAAGCAAGTCTTGAGAGCTGAACAAGTTGAAGACCTGTTCACGCAGTACAATGCCTTTGGTTTAACCCTTAGGAACACTGCCCTGACATGGTTTCAGCCACTAAACGAGAGGTAGTTTAGAAGCATAGATCAACTTTTAGAGGCATTCATTATAGAATTCTCTAAAAGTGGCATAAGGCATAATACTTTCTCATTGATATACAGCTTCAAGTAGACCCCGCAAGAGACTGTGAGACTTGCAGGAAGAAGATTTAGGCAATATCTTGAGCGATGTCCTGGTCCTAAGTTACCCACGGCCGCTAAGCAAGTGGCTTTATTCTTGGATGGATTGCTAAGTACCAAATTGAGATCATATGTGTACTTGAAGGACCCCCGGACTATAGAAGAATGTGTACGCATGTGCATCGATATTGAGGATAACCTAGGGGAGGAGTTAGAGCTATCCAAAATCTACAAAGATTCAGATAGTACCTCTAGCCTCTCTTCCTCACAATCCACATCAATTGAGGAACTTGCGGAAAAAGTAGCTCAAAAACTAGGTGTCTCTAGTAAACAAATTCCTAGATTTGCCCTAGTAAAGAGGTGCTATACTTGCGGTGGTGACCATATGGCAAACGCATGTCCCATCACGACTCAACCCCAAGTGAATCCTAGCAGCCAATATTGCACCATAGAGCGAAGGTACACAAATCACTCAGTACAGGACTGCCCATACAATAAGCAAGCGGTTAGGCAAACCTACCCTCAGCCATACCCTCAACAAGGCAGATACCAGAGTCAATATTCACCACAACAGTATATTAGGCCTCAGCAAAATTACCAACCGCAATATCAGGCCCAACTGAGACCCCAGCCAGTGCTAGCACAGCAACCACCTGCTCCTACTAATGTGATTCCGGTCAAGTATGCTGCTGCAGAAGAAAACCTGAATAGAGCGATAGTCCCAGTAACACCATTAATCTCAGAAAGTGATCCCAGTGACCATAGCTTTGATTCTACACATGTTGATAGTCCCTAGGCTTACTACATGCAGTCTCCTGAACATGGTGAGTCTTACTACAGTGAGGAACCGAGTGAACCTATTTGGGAGACAGAGTATGCGAATGTCATGTACACGAACCCCAACCCTAGACCTCAACCTAGGCAGGTAAGACCTCCATTTCCTAGAGGGCCATGCTACAGATGTCAGGGAGATCATCTCATTCGTGATTGTCCCTTGCTTCCACCTACACAACCCCAGTCAGTGACAATCCAGGGCTATTGCCAAGAGTGTGGAAAGGAGCATCTCTTACGAGACTGCCCAAAGAATCCTAATAATATGCCAAAAATCACTCCTATCAATGTGATTGGCTTAGTGGTAGACTCCACAGGAAGTGTGACTTCCACAGCCCCAGTGCAAGTCATCACGAGAGCCCAGACACTTAAGCAAAACCAAGAATCAAGCCAGGAAAAGAATGTGGAGGTTAGTGAGATTGAGAGCCAGAATAAGAAGAGGACAAGAGCTTGGAGAGATAGCCGTGAACGTATGAAAAGGCAATGGGCAAGAAAGATGAGCGAACTTGAGGAAAGCCTACGAGAAACCAAAACCAAAATCATAGAAATCACATCTCAAACGCACTCTCACACATCCCCGCCACTACCATCCCCTTCACCCTCCATTTCTCCACCCACCAATCCACCACACGTAACCCAACCACCACCCCGAGTAGGATCAGTGTTAGCCGATCCCACTCCTGAAGATCTAGACATGATGCTTAAAGCATATCAAGCCAGAATTTAAGAAGGGCCCAATGTAACAGATCTTGAGAAATGTTACCCTAGAGCCAATCTAGAGATAGAGCGAACAAAGCTTTGTGCTAAAATGGTCGAATTGGCGCAAGCCATGTTTGAAGCCAGTCGTTTGTTCAATGGCTCTAACCCCATCAGAACACCATTGCACTTTGATGGTCTATTGGATAGATTGGAGGGGTTACTTGCAAAGTCTGGAAAAGGAGCCACCTCCCAGGCTAAGGAGAGGGCAAGTGATAGAATAAGCATTCCTCCCAAGGAAGCTTATGTGCCTAACTCCACTGAACCAGACACCTCTTCTTCTATGAATCAATACACACCAGAATTCTTGCGAGAGATTCAAGAAGAGAAATGGGCTAAAGAGAGTGAAGTTCCTCCTCCCATTGAACTTGTGGATGACACACATGATCAATTCCCACAAGACCTTCCTTCCATTTATGGAGAGCAGGAGAGTGCCCAATCTCAAGAAAGATTAGACTTCGAGTCTAATTCTTTACAGGAACTACCCCATTTCACAGGCCCATGGGAAGCAAAGTCCACTTGTATGAGAGCACCTATAGTCATGGTAAGAAACAAAGATTCAATCATACCTAGGAACACGAAGGTAGTGAAGAACACCAAAGTGCACTGCAATCTCACTTTGGAAGAGTTGCTCAAGGTTAGACCAGAAGTGTGGAAACATGTAGCCAATCAAGTGCCCGAAGTAGCAAAACCACATTCCCAGGTAGGATCTCAAAAAACAGTGCCAGAAATACCATTGGATAAGATAGGAGACATGAGTGAAGGAGAAGAAGGAAATACCTACCTCCCAGTTACCCATCAGGGATACACAACCAAAGCAATTTTGGACTCAGGTGCAGGAGTTGCAATTGCTACCACTTCCTTATGGAAACGTTGGGGCAAGCCAGCACTTAGGCCAACAAGAATGAAATTGTAGATGGCCGATGGTCATATTGAGAGGCCCTTAGGATTGCTAGAAGGAATAACTCTCACTACATGTGGTGTTGAGTTCGAGCATACTTTTGCTATATGTGACTTTAGCAAAAACCAAGCCTACGAGATGATTTTGGGGAGACCATTTATGCGGTAGTTGCAAGTGGTACAGGATTGGGGAACCAATTCCTTGTATTTGCAGCACTTAGGTGTTACAACCAAAGTCAATCTCAAGGATTACTCTCATAGAGATGTCCCTCCTATCCAATGGAACCCCATCCATAGAGCCAAAGACGATACGGAATCGGTGCATTCCCTAGGATCAGGATCCTCATGGATGCATGAAGAAACTCACTTATGGACGTGTAAGGTAGCAGTAGAAGAAGATAAGAGAGAAAAAGGCAGGGAGGTAGGTGCAAAAGAAACCCATAGATCAATCCAAGACCCAGCCTATGCACCTTTAGTTTTTCCAGACGAAGAATTTGAACCTCATGGCTGGGCAGAAATTCTAGCAACAATGGATGTAGCCATCAATGAAGAACAATGGACACCTCACTGTGATGAGGATGGCTATGACATTTCAGTCTTCTCCATAGAGCCGATCATGGGAGAGGCAGTTTTAGAAGAGTGTGAACCTAGCCCTGATGCATTTGAGGATGCGAGTGACTCCGATCTAGAGTCAATCATTATGGACCCACCTTTTGCATCAGATGAAGAATACTTCTATGAAGTAGAATTTCAACCCCAGAAGCACGGAGAGCTTACAAAGGATGTAAGGCTAGCCACACATGTAACCCCTAAGGAAGAAGGAAAGAAAAGAAAGAAGAGAGAAGTCACTGAACTCCAATACAGGCCTTATTATATTATCCTGGCTGATTATAATGCAGAAATACAGAGAGTCACGGGTAAGATTCTTGCCTTTGCTACCCGATTTCAACCCGAAGACCTTCCTCCAGAGGTGCAAAAAGGCAAAATTCGTCAACCCACCTGGCGGCAGAAACTTCTAGAGACATATCCAGAAATGCTACGCACATGGAACAACGCGCCTTTACATCTCCTATACAATCCATGCTACGGTCCAGTTCCACGCCGCAGGTCTTGGAAGGCATTCAATATCAAAGTGCAGAACAACGCGCAATGCAAGGAATGGCTAAACTACCTGTACATTGCGCCACCACAGGGACCACCGTCGGTAGCGTACATGATGGGAACAATTCGACATTGGATGCCGCGATTGAAGCCCATGCCAGATGTGGCAGCTCAAATGATGCTTAAGATTTTAGATATGATGCAGGTAGTCCTGAAAACCTTTAAAAATGCAGCCGCACCACAGGTACGTCTACCGGGGTTTACCAATGGAAATTATGATTTGGTGTATGACATGAGCACCACCCCTAGTATTCATGTGTGGCTTACGCCTGGCATGCACGCATCAAATACCTCCCTGCATGTTACAAACAGACCTTCGAAGAAATGTTCAGATCAGGTTTCTGGGAGTATCACTCGGAGGTCTTCGCACCGACGCCAACACACCTACTCCATCACTTTGCTTGTGAACAAGCAATGTACTCTGAGTACTACACCACACCGCAACCAGAGGTCCCTAGCGCAATAAATTGGGATGCATTGGAAGCTGATCTAGCAAGAGGCTTAAGGATAGGAGAACACGAACTTGCCACCAATGTCATCCAATACTATATCGACCACCCTATAGAACAGAGGTCTGTCAGGGGTGACATACGCTAGGAAGGGGGAAGTGTTGGCATACAAGTCAGATGAAGAGCATACTAGCGCAACGGAGGAGTCATGCACAATACGGCAACAAGGCCCAATCATTTTTTCCATGGACCATTTACAACTCAAGTGATTTTAATCACTACACAAACATTGTAAATTCCGTTTTTGGTAGAATAGACTCCATTTTGTGCAAGCCGAGGAGTCCTCGAGCTTGAGGAGTATTAGAACTAGCTACATATCAATTTTCATAATTTTTAGACTCTGTTTGAGCCCTCAAATAGGCTCTAGAACCTAATTTTTAACTAGGCCGGACACTAGGTCTGGACAAGACCAAAGCTAGTTAGAAAACTATAAAAAGAGCTAGAGAGCTCATTTTTGGGGTTAGATTGTTGGTGAATTGAGCTTATGTAAGAGACTTTTTGACTAATGCAAAGAACTTCATTGTTCCTCTCCTTGTTCTTGCCTTGTGTGCGCATGTGTGTGTGTGTGTGTGCATGCTTGTGTGCTTCTCACTCACACACTTGTGCCTTCACTTGCTCATAGTCTTCATACTAGTCCTCACGTCTCCACGGATTGACAATTATGAGGTGAATCTTCTCACGTTGGTACTCACCATTGTGCTAGAGTGACAGGTAGAGAGGACACCATTTCAGATTTCTGTAGGTGTACCAAACTAGCAAAATTCAGATGAACAAAGCATGGATGCCAAAGCTTTGCATCTAACATAGTGTGAGAATCATGTACTACACATGCTAAATCATTCACAGAAACACCTTGCACAATATTCCATACTTCTTTTGCAGCCAATACATGCGACATCATATAATCCCATAATGGGTGATTGGTACCATCCAACTTATCCTCAATAGCCAACATACAGAATACATCACTACTTTTAGCATTGGTCACTGACTAAAATACCATGATGCACAAAAATGCTTGTATCTCAAAAAGTTGAGCGAAACTTAGGGTAATAGGCATATATACAAGCCAGGGGGGAAAACCTCCTAAAGAGGGAAAACATTCCCCGAGGGTCCTAGTGTGACCTCAAATATATCAATAGTTGTAATAGTCCACCATGTGTAGGTTGGGACCTACTACAGATGACTCTTATGGTTGCATTGCAATCCTATGTGCTTGTTATGAAGATCTTCTACAAGCGAAGAACACATTAGCATGGAAACAAATCTCGATCTCAATATGTCAAGAATACAATCCCTTTCGAATATTGATATGCATCCCATGTAGAATAGTGACATGTCATGATATTCATGATGTCTTTATGCCTTATGTGAGTCTCTAGACGTCCTACATGTATAATTTGGAGAGTGCATAATCGCATATGCATGAATGGTGTCATTATGTTTGGTTACAACATATTGGGGAGTGGCTACTACAAGGTTAATGGGTTAGCAATGGTGTCATTATGGAAGTACAATAAGGAATTATTGAATGAATTTTGTGACTAAAGGTTAGTGGGTGAAGGTGGTCGTGGGGTTTTTTGGGCACCCATTTCCAAGATGCTTGTGAGATTAGTGGGTGCTTGGATACATTGCACATTGGCTTAGGTAGAGGGTGAGTGGAGTGCTAGAGCCTTGGGGGGTGGGTGAGGGTATAGGAGTATGGGTCTGTGTTCCTAAGCAAGCCTTAGGCACCTAAATCACTGATGTGTTGGGATTAGCCCTCATAGACCTCCTAGGTACCCAAACTTGTCAAACTTTCGATTGGCAATCTTGAAGTAGCCTCGAGGGTTGAAGCATGGTATTCCTTTGTTGTTTCTACATTGGTGATTGAGATGATGGATAAGTCATTGGTTGCTTGCCCTTGGGACCCATATTTGCTTCCTACCATGAGTGGATGAATGTTTGTATTGCTTCCAAGGCATGGTGGGGGTTGATCTTCGATTTTGGTGCCTAAGCTGTAGCTGATTCTTCCATGGTGGTGAGTCAAAGGTTGGTTGGACACTTTGCTCTGGAAAAGAAGGGAGCTCCAACACTTGCATGACTTGCGCATTAGGAAATGGTGCATTGTGTACAACAAATCTAGGTATGCATGCTCGAAGTCTAGATAGGGAGCTAGGGAAGGTGATCATCCCCATCTGTGTGATGATGGTCCCCATTTATTTGGAGGAAGGAGTGAGACACTGGTGGTCCCAATTTGTCCAAGGATAGCCCCCATCTATGGAGGAATGGTGTCCATCTAGCCATGGAAGGTACCCACTTGTTCAGGGATAGTCCCCATCTATCCAAGGATGGATACATGAGTGTGATACTTTCTAGTTTGATGATTGGAAATCTCTTTCGCTGAGTGGAGGTGACTAGTGACTAGGCTTTCCAATGGTATTGTACGGTGCTGGTTAGCCACCCCAAACTAGACGAGGCGTTCCCTAAGATTTAAGTCCACTAAGTTATCATAAATCCAATATTGGCCTAGAATCAATGGTTCTATAAGATCTTCATCATGGTAGATTAGGAGTTTTACTATGGATGTGACATCTTTTATGAGGATAAGAGTTTCCATCTCACCCATGCAAGGGGTTTCCATGCCTCCTAATCATATGAGGTATGCCTCAATAGGATTAATTTTCATATCCATGTCTCAATAGTATGAAGATCTAATTGCATTAGTTGTTGTACCTGAATCAATTAGAGCCCTGATTTGCATGTGTAGTGCCTTGCTCTAGCTAGATAGTAATGAATGGTCATCTATCAACTATGCTAGAAGAAGAATTTTGCTTGGCTTAACACATTGCAATGTCATATCTAGGGGTCTCTATGTGGGAAATGACATTGACTATAAGAAGCTCCTCTACTTTATCATTTTGTTCCAATAGTAGTCCCTATCATCGTAATCTCATATGTTTGATGCGCTCTAGGGCTTCCGCTTCAGCTTCCTCTCTAATTTTATTTTCCTCCTCCTTAGGCTTCCTGGCCAAGGTGAATCATTTAAGCATATTCTCTGTAAATGGTTCTTGAGAGAGCTTGACTCTACAACCACTAATGTAATTTGACATGACCTCTCCTTCCAAGGTGCCTAACTACATGGCTTTGGTGGTCGAAAGTCTATTTATAATCATAGGTCCATAACCATGTTTCTCTAACTTTCCAATGTGTTTCTTCAAGGTATAGATTAGGGCTAAATCACCAACTTTTAAGCCCTTGTCTTTCATTTGAGCATCCAAATAAGTGTTCTACCTCTTCTTGGCCACATAGATTCTTGCTTCAGTTCTTAGCCTAGTTTCTCCTAAGCATTCACAATCCATAATCCTAGGTGATTTCTCATGGCCTATCCATTTGGCTTTTGTGCAACCTTGAGGGTTGGCATCAAGAAGTCCAATGGAAGCATCACATTCTAACCAAAGACCATTTGAAAGGGATTTCCATTGAGTATTGTCTTGTAGGACACTTCATATGCCCAAAGAGCATGGTGAAACTATTTATCCCAATCGATGCATTTGTTATTTATGAGCTTAGTCATGACATTGCATAGGATTTTGTTAGTACTCTCTACATGTCCATTGGCTTGAAGATGATATGGTGCTGACATTTTATGGATCACCATAAAATCATGCAACAAATATTCAATGCGTTCATTTAGAAAGTGAGTTCCTCTATCGCTCGCTAGCTCTAGGCAACCCATATCTTGTAATGACATTTTCAAATCAGACTTTTTCATCATTTATGCATCATTCTTCTTGCTAGCCTTGACGTCTACTCATTCGGTCAGATAATCTATAGCTACAATTATGTATTTAGCATGAGAACCTGTAATACGGGGAGTAATCAGTCCTACAAACCACTTAGAGAATGCATGTCCTCCCATCATGGGTCTCAGTGGCATTTTGTCTTTGTGCATTGGATACTGCGTTTGCTGATAGGTGTTAGATCTCTTCACATAGGTATGTGCATCCATATGAAGAGTGGGCCACCATTAGCCTAAAAATAATATGGCTTTGATCACTCGATTAGGCCCAAAATGTCCACTTGCAACACCTTGGTGTTTCATTTCTACTGTTTTCAATAATTTTCTCTCATGGACACATTGTCTCAGGTATCCATCTCATCCTTGTTTGTATAGATTATCTTTGATGAGTTTGTAGTCTTGAGCCTCTTGCTCAAGACTTCTTCCTCTTTTCAATGTCATCTCTAGTGGGAAAGTTCTTGTGCACACAAATTCTACTAAGGGACTACTCCGATCTGGTACTAAAGATATCTGATACATTGTGGCATGGTCTACTAGAGGTTTTTTAATATTGGTTGGGCAATTCTTGCATATGCTATAGACATCTGCTTCCATAGTTGGCCTATACACTCCTAATCTTTGCAAAGTCTATAGGTTTCATTGTCTCGAATGGTGTTTTTTGAATGCACCTAGATGAGTTCAAATCCTATGGATGTCATTGAAACGTTGACTCAATTTTCTTTTGCATATTCTTTCTTTGGGTGGGAGAAATTGATACATTTTGGGCAAGAGAAATTATTACCCGCAAAGATAAGAGTGCTTCATAGATTGAATTTAGAAGAAACACATATGCACTTGGAAGTATGCACATAATAACATGACATTATAATGAATATGATACATGTCTACAAAAATTCTTTGAGTAATATTTAGCAAGTTCTCCATGAGAGCTTTGAAGAACGTTGTGGTTATGGATATGGTTATGGTTATGATTCTAGTTATAATTATGGTTATGGTCATAGTAATGATTATGGTTAAGTTTATAATTATGGTTATGGTTACAGTTATGGCTATGGTTATGGTTAAGGTTATGGTTAAGGTTATGGTTATGGTTATATTTATGGTTATGGTAATGGGTATGGTGATGGGTATGATCATGGTTATGTTCATGGTTATGGTTATGTTTATGGATATGGTTATGGTTATGTTTATGATTATGGTTATGGATATGATTATGATTATGTTTATGCATATGCTTATGGTTATCCTTATGATCATGGTTATGTTAATGAGTTGGTCTTGGTTGTGGTCATGGTTATTCTCATGGTTATGGGCATGGTTGTCATCACGGTTATGGTTATGGTTATGTTATGGTTATGGTGATGGTTATGGTTATGGTTATGTTTATGGTTATGGTTCTAGTTATGGTTTTAGTTATAATTATGGTTATGGTTATTGTTATTGTTATGGTTATGGTTTCGATTATGGTAAGGTTATGGTTATGGTTATGGTTATAGCTATGGTTATGGTTATGGTTATGGTTATGGTTATCATTATGGTTATGGTTATGGTTATGGTTATGATTATCATTATGAATATGGTTATGGTTATGATTATGATTATGGTCATGATTATGGTTATGGTTTTTGTTATGATTGAAAGAACTTGGAGAAGCTTGTAGGAGGTAGAAAAGTGCATTTCAAAGTGATGAAGTTTGGCCCAGCCAACTGGCACAAGACCAACCCTTGAGATTATGGAGAATCAAAAAGACCTTATAGGCATGCCAAAAGTGCAACAAAATGCACTATGTACTTTGGAGCATCAAGGAGAAGGAGTGGATTCAAAATAGATAGGTTCGTGGGTCGACTAGCTCAAAAAACTTACTATCTATGGAAGAGACAATGAACTTGACATGCCCATAGCGACCAGCGTGATTACAATTAGAAAAAATCCTTTTATGGGCTTGATACACATAGAGTTGAGTGTATATAATGCACAAAGTATAAGGAATAAGAAAAATATGCTATAAGAATGAAGCAAACAGTCAACAATGGTACTTCCTATGTTTCATGAATATGTAGAGATTGATCAGGAGATAGAAAAACTGAGATTTCTCCCAATCTACTAAACCAAATGCTATGAAGATCTATATGAATAAACTAGAAACTAATATCTTTCCAAGGAGCGAGCTTGTAATAAATTTGGAGCTCTGTAGAGAGAGCACTAACCTTTGCAAGAGTACTCTTGGCGAAGAAGATGATGCAGAGAATTGAAGAAGCAAGATAGTGATGGTCACAAGTGTATGTATATTGCTTCCATGTATTGTACAAGTGATTTCAAGTCTTTATAGACTCTAGAAGTGCTCCATGACTTCTACAAGTTGATTTTGAATTCAAATGAAGGAAGGAATGGTTGTTGGAGGGAATGAATTACTTTCCTACAATCTAGGAAAAGTGAAGATCTAGTTTGATCTACTTTTAGGTGATTGATTGCTTGATTGAATGCAACTCAACCACCACAAATTCATGGAATCTAGGATCTCTGTTTCTACTTTTACATGTGTAAAGCGCAAACTTTTACAATGGTAAAAGATCCATAAAAAAGTGTTTTAGAGAATACAATAAATGAGCATAAATAAAAGAACTCTCCAACTGATATTCCTTCAATGTAATCCAAGCCATAGTTTTTGATGTAGATCAAATCCACCTCCAGCATAGTGTAAGCTTGATGTTCCAATAGCTCCCCCTCAAACTAAAGTATGCTTGAGTCTTCATTCTCTAATAGGTTGAATAATTTCCATAGCTTTGAATCTACAAAGCTTTATTCCATCAAGTGCCTTCGTCATCATATCTGCTACTTGCTTTTCAGTTGGAAAAAAAGAAATGTCAATCTCTTTTGCCTTGAGCTTCTCCATGATGAAGTGATAATGCACCTCTATGTGTTTGGTTCTTGCATGGAAAATAGGGTTTGTCTCTAGATGCATGGAACTTACGTTATCTCCAAATATGTTAGGTTTGGAACTCATAAGTCCAAAATCTGTATACAATGCCTTTAACCATATTTCCTCTTGAATTGCTATGGTCAAGCCTCTATACTCTCATTTAGTTGAGGATAAAAAAACTATAGGTTGCTTCTTGGAAATTCATGACACTAGCTTCAAACCTGCAAATGCTAAGTAACCAGAAGTACTTCTTCTATCATCTTTAGCTCCTGCTCAATCTAGATCTGAATAGATTTTGATATCCAAATCTAAAGAGTAAGGATAGAATATACCTTCATTGATTGTACCTTTGGGATACTTAAGTACTCTCTTAGCTGCACCCATGTGTGGTCTTCTTGGAGAGTGCATGAATTGACTAAGCACCCCGACACTATATGAGATGTCTGCCCTTGTATGAGTAGCATATATCAAGCTATCTACCAAGATTTGATATTCTTTTATGTCTTTGATTTTCTCATCTTCATAAACACTAAGTTTATGATTCATCTCCAAAGGTGTACTTGCAAGTTTAGTGTTCTCCATTTTGAACTTGAGAAGTAGATGCTGAATGTATCTTCTCTGAGTCAAATACATTCTTTCATATGTGTATATCACCTGCATACCTAGGAAATATGTGAGGTCACCTAGGTCACTGATTTTGAACTCCTCTTGCATGTGTTTGTTGATCCTTTGAATGCCATTTAGATTATCACCTATCAGAATAATATCATCTACATATACACATAGATAGATAATCTCATTGTGATCCCTTTTGATGAATAGAGAAGGATCTCTGCTGCTTGGTTGAAACCATGATCTTGAAAGTATGTACCTATAATTCCAAGCTCTAGGAGCTTGTTTCAATCCATACAATGCTTTCTTAATTCTGCAAACATAAGATGCATGATTAGGGTTTTCAAAACCTGGTGGTTGTGACATGTATACCTCTTCACTTATCCAACCATTTAAGAATGCATTTTTCACATCAAGTTGGAGGAGTCTCCAATTCCTTACAGCAGCTACACTTATCAATGTTCTGATTGATGTCATCTTTGTAACTGGTGAGAATGTTTCCTCATAGTCTATACCATGCATTTTTTAGCATCCTTTGGCAACTAATCTTGCCTTGTACCTGCAAACTGATCCATCTGAGTTTCTTTTAACTTTACATACCCATATGCAACCAATTATCTTTTGATTTGGTGACACTGTAACCAAATCTCAAGTGTCCATCTCCTTCAATGCATCTATTTCTTCTTTCATGGACTTTTCCCAATTAGGGTTTCCCTTTGCCTCTTCATAGGTTCATGGTTCTTCTAAACTTGAATCTTTTGCCAAGTAGATTGAATGCTTTCTAACAAATGTGGAATCATATCCATACCTTTCTGGCTGTTTCTTCTCTCTTGCTGATCTTCTAGGTGCTTATTTGGAGCATTCTCCAACCTCTTGCATCTTTGGTTTGCCTCTTGCATTCCTTAGGTTGGAATCCTTTTCCCTTTCATCTTGGTCATCGCCTGTATCACTTCTTGGATCATGGACTTGTGTATCATGCTTGCTTCCTAATTGATGAGAATCAGACTCAAGATCATATGGTAGAGTTACCTTTTGTTTGTCTTCATCATACCAAGACCTGTGTTTTTCAAACACAACATCTCTACTTGTAGTGAATTGCTTGGTTGAAGGATTATAGAACCTGTAGCCCATCTGAGTTGAATCATATCAAATAAACACTGCCTATGTTGCCCTTTCATCTGGCTTACCTCTTATTTGTGATGGTACATAAACATGAGTTAAACAACAAAAAACCTTGCAATGTCCAAGACTAGGTTTTCTTCCATGCCATGCTTCATAAGGAGTCATATCTTGAAGTGATTTGGATGGTAGTCTATTGACAAGGTACACAACAGTTGAAATAGCTTATGCCCATAGATAATGTGGCTCCTTCTTCTCTTCAAGCATTGTTCAGGTTGATCCAACCAATGTCTTGTTTCTCCTCTCTACAATTCCATTTAGTTGAGGAGAGTACCTAGTAGTCACTTCCCTTTTGATACCTTTGTCATGCAAGAACTCATCAAACTCTTTGGAGAAGTATTCTCCCCCTCCATAGATACATATACACATACGCATGCACATGCATATACACATCCACATACACATACACAAACATACACATATATAAAATTATATGCATATATATATATATATATATATATATATATATATATATATATATATATTAATATGTCTGTTTTTCATGAACTTAAAGGTTATTATCTAAAAAGTTTTTACCAAGTCAGAGTATTCTTCCTATCTCACATGATGAAATGAAGAAGATGATAAAAAATCTTGGTATAGATTATAAATGTATACATGCATGTCCTAACGTTTGTATTTTATATAGAGGTGAATATGGAGACTCTTTGACATGTCCAAAATGTCAATCTCCTCGATATAAGGATGAAGAAGGTAAAATCCCAAAAACGGTATTGAGACATTTTCCATTGGCTCCATGGATTAGACATATGTTTGAAAGCCTCGAATTATCTAAGCTTTTGACATGGGGACATGATCATAGAAGTACTCTTGGAATAATCAGAATTCCTCACGATAGTGTTGCTTTTCAGCATATTGATTCTACATGGCTTGATTTTGCATAAAATCCACATAATCTAAAGTTAGTAGTTGCATTGATGGGGTTAATCCATTCTCCATGAAATCCAATAAATGGTCAACATGGTTAGTGGTAGTCATAAACTACAATCTTCCACCATATCTTAGCATTAAAAAGGAACATTTAATGCTTTCACTTTTAATCCCAAGAAAACGACAAGTTAAAGATATGAATATATATCTTGCTCCTCTCACTGACGATCTCCAAGAGTTATGGAGAGGTATTAATGTCATTGATGTATTGAAAAGCATCAATGAAATATATATTATGGTTGGTGGTATTATGACTTGGACTATTCACAATTTTCCTGGATATGGTGTGTTAAAAGCACTTCTCTCAAGTCGCTTTTAATCTCTTTTCGGGTTCTTGGGGATGGTTAGGGGTCTGACAGTGTAGAGGCCCTTTAATTAATTTTCCCAAATTAACTATTCCACTAAATAGTAACTATACGTCAAGGCAATAACTTGCACAACACAATTATGATTCTTCGATTACGATTATCTTTACAGAGTAGTTTATCGTGCGAATTAGCAATCAAACAGTCACACAGACTCTTAATGTTAAGACAACGTTACTGTATTAATAATGAGTTACTGTAATTCAAGAAGAACAGAGTAACAATACTCAAGATATCTGCAACTCTGCAATACGGCGTCTCTGCATGGTCGCCTAGACAGACAGTCTGGCGAACCCGTCTCTCTCTACGTCGAGAGTCACTGTAATGCCCTTTCATTAATGGATAAAAGGTTACAACTTAATTGCTACGCCCTTTCAGTGTGTGTGATATATGAAAAATAAGATTACATTATTCCCATTCGGCGGCCTAACACTGGCACGCATGGTGGACTTGAACCCGCAAATTTTAAGGTTCATCAACTATGCCTTGTATATACATAGTTCTAGCTAATTCAAATGTTTGGGTGATCTTTTGTTTTAAGGAATCCAGCATAATCTTCAATGTATCTGGATCCACCAGTTGTGCGTTTGTTCTGACTGAACTTGCCGCAATAACTTGACTGAGCAGTGCATCGGTCTATGTCTGCAAAAATGCTTCTTGTAAATAGAAATCGTTGGCGATGGCCGCATCTCGTCTGATCTTCATGTCTGCAATTTGAGCATCAAGGCGCGACAATCTTTCTGCTTGAAAGCCTAGCTGCTTTTCTCTACGTTCCAGCTCTTGAGCTTGATATTGAATGGTTTTGTAATACGCATCCCGTTCTTTCATAATACCTTCCAGCTCTTTCTTCAACCTGATATACTTAGCGATTTCCTCTGTGAACTCTTGATCTCTCTGAAACAATCTTTGAGTGACATTATGTAACTCGGCTTCTGCTTTAAGCACATTGGCTGCAAGTGATTGTGAAGCTTCTTCTAACACACTGAGGGTATCCCTTGTACTATGAAGCTCATTTCCTAAAGCAGTCATGGCATCTGTCTTGTCGGTAAGTTCTTGCTTCAGAGTAGTGATTTTGGTATCACGCTGAGCAAGTAAGTTATCCTTTTCATTTAATTGATCTTGAAGTTGTTGCAACTGAGTCTGCAGCGCATGATTCTCAGCTTTGACTACCAGGGCTTCTTCTTGGAGTGGAGCGATGTCGGCTTCAAGCAAATCCACCTTACTTTGCAACTCCTGCTGAATGTGCTGAGTTGCTAGCTTCAACTGGTTGGGTAGTTCTTGAGAAAATTGTATAAGCAGACGGCCCATAGCCTCCAATTCAGTGAACATTATGGTCGGAGGAGGGAGAGCACAAGGGGGTTGTGATGAAGAGGCTGAGAAGAGATGAGGGGAGGGTGGTGGAGAGTAGTCGGGAGAAGAGGATGGAGGAGTAGGTGCTTCAGGAATGTCATTGGCGATGGCACTAGTAGGCATTGCAACGGGATCAACAGAGTTAAGGGGCGGAGGAAGGGGAATGAGAGTATTCTGCACTAGGACTAGTCCGATTGTATTCTGATTTGACACCTCAGCTTTGTCGAGTAGGACCTCAACATTGGCAATCACTTCTGTGATGATTTCGGCAAAAATTTCTTTCACATTGCTCTCATCCTGCTGATGAGAATCTGCCCGAGAAGAGACCTCTTCGGATTCGTCCAGGGGTGCACTATGTTCCTGCTGGTTGAGGGGAAAAGAGGGAATGGATGATTCAACATGAAGAGATGTTGCAGTGTCGTGGAAGACTTCTGTTTCATGACTGGCAGTTGATCCTTGCACCTAACTGCCAGATGGGCTAACACATCTGCGTTTTTGGCAAAATAGCTAGAATAGCTCTTCATCGTCGTCATCCTCATCCTTGAGCATTTGAGTAGATTCTTCATGTAATAAGAAGGGAGCGGTTGGAGGTGGTTGCGCGGCTTGGATCACCAGAAAGAGGAAGGTGAGAATATGGGGTAGCCGAGAACGGGGAAGGTCACCCTTAGTGACTTGTTTGATAACCGCTACACATTCACGGTGAATGCGTCGGAAATCGAAGGAGGCAAAATTGATAGACTCACGGGAAGCGGTATCTATCATCGAATAGAATGGGCGGCCAATACCATATGTGTGTTTCTATAAATTCAGGGTGGCTACCAAAAATTGCAGAGCTGTACGCTCTAGTTCAGGTCTACACAAAATGGCATACTCATTAGATGAGTGCCGGGGAAAATTCTTGCATGATGGCCAGGGAAAGAAGGGGAACATTCTCCAATCCTTCCCGAGGAAGTCGAAAAGCTTCAGCAAATGTAGCTAAAGTAATAACGACATGAGATGGTAAACATGCAATGGGCCAACATTGCTCAGTAGTAGGTGTGGCGGCGATGGCAGAAATGATCTGCGCATGGAATGGTTGACACTCCACTAAATGCCAAGGCAATTCAGCGAAGGCCAACAGACCACGGGTGCGCAAATACTCACTCACTTTGGGAGTGAGGCCTACACAGAAGGTTACGACATTCACGAGTGCTTCCATGGTGCACAAGTAATCACGAGAATACAGAATACATAGAGCACACAATCACACAAACACAATAGCAATTATTAGTGGAAAGAACACGATTAAGTAAGAGCACAAACAAGAGTAGGCGGCAAAAACCCTAATCATCGCGCAGTATTGGTGAGATAATCTTCATAATTATGGCATGCATGCATGTGCAGCAACAGTAACACGGGGCGACGATTAATCATAGTGTAGATACCAAAACGAGGAGATTACGGTCACTGGTCAACCAAAATACGGGGAGAAAAGAAAAACAAGTGACATGCGAAAAAGACTAAGTACACGTCAGCGGTTATCAGACGGCTGATGATATGGGCGAAGCTTAGAACCATTAATCACTTTTGGCAAGAGAACACCCGTTAAGGTTGCCAATCGAAAAGTTGCTAGTCCCACTTGTTTAGCAATCCGGTATGGACCGAACCACCGTAATTTAAATTTTTCGGTAGCGCGATTGGCTTTGGCATTATAAAATAAAACAAGTTGATCAACCGTAAAGACAGGGGTTTTTGGGAAGCGGTCATGAGTACGGGCTTGACGAAGCTAAACTTCCTGGAGAGTCATGAAGCTTCTTTCCCAGCGGTGTTCATCCAATGATCTGAGCGTATCCAACCGAAATGGCAAAGATTCTTCCGGAAGCAATTTTTGAGCTAAGGCAACACCTAGACTCGGTATCACTACTTCCATTGGAGCAATGGCTTCTAACCCATAAGCGAGTTTAAAGGGAGTCATTCCGGTAGCCACTTTGTACGTGGTCCGGTAAGCCCACAGTACGACAGGTAAGAGTTGATCCCAACGTTCAGGACATTCCAAGATCAGTTTGTGAAGCATATTCAACAGAGTCTTATTGGTACTCTCAGCCAGACCATTAGCACATGGATAGTACGATGAGATGAATTTATGCATAATCTGAAAAGTCTGACTCAGGACTTGCATTAAATTGTTTGCAAAATGTGTTCCTTGGTCCGTCACTATTTCCAGAGGTAGTCCATATCGAGGGAAGACATCCTTCATCAAACATTTGGCCACCAAAATAGCTGTGCTAGACCGTAAAGACCAAGCTTCCGCCCATCTAGTAGCATAATCTATACAAGTCAATATGTATCGATTATTGGTGAGAGTCGCTGGTGGAGTTATGGGGCCAATAAAATCTAGACCCCACTTCTGAAAGGGTTCCAAAGGTAAGACAAGTTGAAGAGGAAAGAAGTGTCGCTGCAAGGGCTGTCTAGACCGTTGACAGACATCACACTGCTGCACAAATTGAACCACATTTCTATACGTTGTAGGCCACCATAGCCCACTTTGCAGAATTTTCCGGTGAGTGAGATCAACTGTGAAGTGTCCTCTAGAGGGTAATGAATGAGCCATGACAATGACAGAATCCGCTTCATGTGGATGAATGCATCGAAGGAAAACACCAGTATGATCTATGTAGTACAATTGACCCACAATCAATTGGAATCATCGACTGTAGACTGCAATTTTTTGGCGTAGAGTAGTCTGAGTATTAGGAGGAAGTCAGCCTCAAAATCTTAAGAAAACCTTCTATTTATGTCTTGATACCTGCTGGATCTTTTGCTCAGTATGACCAGCACAATAGGAATTGGAAAAATTCCTTTTAGGGGTATCTAATTAGCTTAGCAAGCTAACTATTCCAAGTGGAATGATATAAAAAGATTAACTAGGCTCAGAGAAATCACTTTAGCAAATTAAACTTTACGCCCGATTTTTTAGGACTGTAGCAGACTATGACCGGTGATCACCTCGATGAGCTTTTCTCTGAAATGGCTGAATAGAATCTCTTAAAATTTTGGTAGTATGTAGACAACTTCTAGTTGAATCCAACAAGTTTTGAATCTTCAAATTTGGTGGAGTAATGACTGAGATATGCACCCCATAAGTTGAGAGACTTTCAAGTAGTATGACAGAGAACTCAGAAATGACTAATGAAGATATATGTACTAATGAACACTTGTATACAAATCCATTGGCATGAAGATCATTGCCAAATGGTGTAGATAGGTGTGGGCTAGGGTGTAGGCCTCACACACACTCACAATCAGTAATGCGAAGCTCGGAAATGATGAGTTCTAACCGCAACTTTTCCAAGACCACTTTTATAGTGATTGAGTAGAAATTTGAATTCAAATTCAAACTTTAGGCTCCCTATGATCAAGCTCCTATATCCTAGGAGATATTCCTTCAATCAAAAGCTTACTTTTTTCCACGAATCCTTTTGGTAGGTGTTTACAAAGATTCCAAGTCAAATCTGACTTTTACAAAGAGATAAAGTGGTAATTAACCACTAGCACTAGTTCCTATGCTTCTCCATATGTGTATGGACGTCAATGTATCCTTCAAGCCAAATGTGTAGGCTTGTGAATTACACCAACAGCTCCCCTCAAGCCAAACATTTTGTCTTGGTCTTCATCCTTCATTCTTCATGTATATCCTGCAATCCAATCATTGCTTTGAACCTGCAAAGTTTGGTTCCATCCAAAGCTTTAGTCAACAAATCTGCACACTGCATATTGGTTGATACATAGGTTACTTGAATGTCTTTGTTTAGCAACTTCTCTCTCACATAATGGTAATGGACCTCTATATGTTTGGTCCTAGCATGATAGATAGGATTAGCTACAAGGTGAAGTGAACTTGTATTATCTCCAAAGATTATTGGTGACCTAGTATACAAACCCAATTTTGTATACAATAGTTTGATCCATATGGCTTCTTGTGTGGCATTAGCCAGTCCTCTATACTCTACTTCTGTAGAAGATAAAGCAACAGTAGGTTGCTTCTTTGAAGACCATGAAATTGGTTTGTCACCTGAAAATGAAATGTATCCAGAAGTGCTCCTCCTATCATCCTTGCATCCTGCCCAATCTGCATCTGAATAGATCTTGATATCAATGTCTGAAGTGTAAGGGAAATACAAACCATGATGTTGTGTACCCTTGAGATACTTCAAGATTCTCTTGGCAGCTTCTAAGTGAGGTACCCTTGGCTTGTGCATAAACTGACTTAGCACACTAACTCCATATGAAATATCTATCCTTGTTAAGGTAGCATAGTTCAACCTACCCACCATACTTTGATAACCTGTAATGTCATTAACTTCATCACCTTCATGGGCACTTAGTTTTAGGTTTACCTCCATTGGAGTACTTGCAACTTTGGCATCCTACAAATGAAACTTCTTCAACATATCCTGTATGTACTTTTTCTGAGTAATGTATACTCCTGAGTTAGTATAGACTAACTCAAGTCCAAGAAAATACTTTAGTAGACCAAGATCATTGATTTTGAACTCCTTCATCATCTGGCTTTTGATTTGTCTGATTCCATTAACATCATTACCTGTAAGTATGATGTCATCAATATAAACACAAAGGTATATTACCTCTGAATTACTTCTCTTGATGAATAGAGAAGTATCTGCCTTGCTCATGACAAAACCTTGGTCTTGGAGGTATGTAGTTAACCTGTAATTCCATGCCCTAGGTGCCTGCTTCAATCCATATAAAGCCTTTTTCAATTTGCAAACATATGTTACCTTCTTAGGGTCCTCATAGCCAGGAGGTTGTGACATATATACCTCCTCTGAAATCCATCCATTCAAGAAAGCATTCTTGACATCCAATTGGTGCATATTCCAATTTTTTGATGCAGCCACACTTACCAACACTTTGATTGTTGGCATCTTGGCCACACGAGAGGATGTCTCTTCATAATCAATGCCTTGGGTTTGTGCAAAAACCTTGGCTACCAATCTGGCTTTGTATCTATTAATTGAGCCATCAGAATTTCTTTTAAGTTTATAGATCCATGTGGACCCTATTACCTTCATGGATTACTTCTTTGGTACTAACTCCCATGTGTCACTTTCCTTGAGTGCTTCAATCTCCTCATCCGTAGCTTCTTTCCATTCTGTCTTGGTTATGGCTTCTTCATATGATTCTGGTTCCTCAATTGACAAATCTTTGGCAAGATAAACAGAGTGTTTAGTAACAAGAGATGTATCATATCCATATCTGATAGGTGTTTTGCTCTCTCTTTGTGATCTTCTGATTGACTGATTTGAAGATTCAGGTATGTCTTCAAGCTTCTTCATTTTGACTTTGCCTTTGGACTTCCATGCTTTGAACTCTTCAAGGTTGATAACATCTTCATTATCTGAAGTTGAGTCTTCATTCTGAGTAGGTTCTTCCTTAGAAAGACTTGGAAACTCCTCTTCCAAGTCATAGGGTAGTTTAACCTTCCTGCATTCATTCTCATACCAAGAATCATTTTCATCAAAGACAACATCTCTACTAACCATGAATCCCTTATTGGAAGGGTTATAAAACCTGTAACCTTTTTGATTTAGGTCATATCCAATAAAGATGCACTTCTGAGCCTTTGGGTCTAGCTTATCTCTTATCTGAGAAGGAATGTGTACATATGCTACACATCCAAATATCCTGCAATGGTCTAGTGAGGGTCTCTTACCATGCCATGCTTCATAGGGTGTCATCCCATCAAGGGACTTAGATGGTAACCTGTTTATGAGGTAAGTAGCAGTAGAAACACTCTCTGCCCATAGGTAATTAGGTAACTTTTTTTCATTCAACATAGACCTAGCTGTCTCAACAATCAACCTATTTCTTCTCTCCGCTACCCCATTCTGTTCAGGAGTATACCTTGTGGTGGTTTCTCTTTTCATGCCTCTATCCTGCAAGAAGTCTTCAAACTCATTAGAGAAGTACTCACCTCCTCCATCTGACCTTAGTTTCTTCAAGTTCTTTCCTGTCTGATTTTCAACTAGTGCAAGATATTTTTTAAAGCAATTAAACACCTCATCCTTGTGCTTCGTGAAGTACAATACAGTCCACCTGCTATAATCATCAATAAAAGATACATAGTACCTTGATCCTGAGATTGAGGGGTCTTTGCTTGGTCCCCATACATCTGTGTGAACAAGTTCTAGGTAGTCTTCATGCATGTAGCCTTTCCTTGAGAAGGGTAACCTGTGAGACTTCCCAAATTGACAAGCACTGCATTTATATATCATGTGTTGTTTGGAAACATTGGGTATTCCAATTACACATTGATCCCAGCATATCTATTTCAAGGTTCTTTCTCCTACATGCCCTAATCTTTTGTGCCAAATCTCAAGTTCTGAAAGTGTTTGATCTTTATAACTGTATAATGCAATGTTCTTTGTATCTTCTAGCTCAAAAGTGAAAAGTCTACCTGATTTTTCTCCTTTAGCAATCCTCTTGAACCCCTGCTTAGGATCCTCCACAAATCCTCCAAATTTATTGAATCTAACCTGCAAACCTTTCTCCACAATCTATCCAACACTCATCAGATTTTTGGTAATGGTTGGTACATAGAGTACCCTACTCAACAAGTTCTGATTTCCATCACAAGTCTTAACATTTCCAACTTTAACTACTGAGTGCTTGGTTTCATCACCTGTCTGGACTTGATGCTTACCTTTTGGTTCCTCAAGATCAGAGAGTAGTGCTACATTGCCAGCCACATGATTTGAGCATCCTAAGTCAATGTAGAATAGTGGTCATCATTAGTACCTGGTTTTGAAGTCATGTTCATGATTAGAAGAGAATCATCCTGCTCTTCTGCATAGTTGTTGTAGTCCTTTCTGGATTTGAATCCTCCTTGGTAGTTGCCATTGTAATTGTTGTTATAGTTGTTGTTGTAGCCTTGGTGATGGTTGAATCTACCTCTTGACTGTGAGTATCCACCTCTTTGGTATCCTCTTCCTCTCTGATTCTTGTAATTCCTAAAACACTCATCTGTAGTATGATTTGATAATCCACAAATGTTGCATGGTGAGGAGTTATAGGATCTCCCCTTACCTTGCTTACCTCCTCTGCCCCTTCCTCTTGATGATCTACCTCTCCCTGCATAGTTGGCTTGGGAGGTAGAGCCTTCATCTTCCACCTTCTTGCTCTTGCCTTTATCTTTAGACTTTTTATTAGTATATAGGGCAGAAGATGTTAAAAGTCAAGCTTCAAGCTACAAATTCGTGGGGAATCTTTTATGGACATGTGGAGCAATCAAAGGAAGCCAAAAGCCACGAGATTCCATCAAGAAAAGTCACTCAACCACTCCCCAAGTCATCTCAACTAATTCCTCCAAGTTAGGAGGCTGATTTGGAAAGGTAGTTCCTAGATTTTAGGGGCACACTTCTCACTATAAAAGGAGCATGTATCCCGACTTCTTTTGGGCCATCTTCTTGGAGTTTTAGCTCATGTAAAGTGAGCACTAAGTGCTGGAGTTGTGATAAGCAAGCCCCTTGCTTAAGCTAGCCCCTTGCTTGCTTGTTTGTTTTCTTTTAGTAGGCATATCTATGTGTGTGCGCAGGCAGTGTTGCAACTCTCTACCCCTGAGTTGTTAGCATTGGTTCTCCCTCATATTGTATCCATTTGATGTAATTCTTGTCTCATTGGATAGCTATTAGAGTCTATTTTATGCTTACAAATTCTCTGGATAATTCTCTGAGTAATCTGGGAGCAACATTCGTTTTAGTGAAGTTGTGTGATTGATATCTCTTTTAGTGTGTAGGCTCTGTTTGAAATATTTTGCTCTCTGTTGTAAGGGCTGGTTCTCCTTCTCTATGTATCCATTTGCTATGATTTTGGTGTCATTGGGTAGCTATTAGAGTCCTCTAAAGTTGACCAAAGTTTGATATTCATTCTCTGTATAATCTCTGAGAAAAGCTTGCTGGAGTGAAGTGAGGTATCTGCTTGATTGGCAGTTGTGAGCATTCAACTAGCTCATGTTGTAGACATTGTTTCTCCTTGTGTAGGCATCCATTTGAAGTGAAATTTGGTTTTTTGGAAAGCTCGTGGTGTCTACTACAGGTCTACAAAAGCTCACTGGAGTTATCTGCATATGCTCTGAGTAAGAGCATTTTTGGTGTGCAGAGGTCAAAGAAGGATACCTGTGGAGGTCATTCACGCTTCGTCGTTGCTTAGGGGTTGAGATACTTCCCCCATCAGTGGTATCAGAGCATTTGGGCATCTTGGAGGCATCACATACAAGCACGAAGACCTCTTGGAGTTAGTGGTTGAAGATTTGCATCAACAAAAGCTTCTTGGAGGTAGCTCACATCAAGGGGGAGCTATTCTACTCAAAGTTTCAAAGAGCACAAGGTGTCCATCTAAGGAAAGCTTTGGATTGAGGTAACCTCAGAGCCTCATTTCTCATTTTACACACATTGGAGCATTATCCAAGGGCTAGGTCAAGTATCAAAGACTAGATATGGGAGACTTCAACACTCAAATTGAAAAGCTAGACAAAGGGAACTATCAACAATGGAGATTTAGGGTCTCCAACTATCTTATGGGCAAGGGCCTTTGGGGGTTGATTAGTGGAAGTGAACCAAGACCTAGGTTGGATGAGAATCCAACCAATGATCAGAGAAGGGCCTTTAGGGAATGGAATGAAAGAGACAAGAGGGTTATCTTTATCCTTTCCCAACACATTAGCAATAGCATGATCGGCCATATCCAAGACTTGGATTCAAGCATGAAGGTATGGGAGACACTTGAAAGGATTTATTCAACAAGCACCAAAGCAAGGAAGATCCAACTCAAGAATGAGCTCAACAACCTTAGGAAGAGCTCAGGGAGTAGCATAAATGACTACATACTTAAGGTCAAGGAGTTATCAGATGCATTGGGATCCATTGGAAGCCACGTAGACGATGACGATCTTGTGGCTTATACTCTCAATGGTTTGAGAGATGATGAGAAGTGGAAACCCTTTACCACTTCAGTATATGTAAGGGATAATCTTCCCGATTTTGAGCAATTGGTTGCTCTCATGGTCACCGAAGAAATGAACATAGGTGGAAGTTCAACTAAAAGCAAGGATGCACAAGTTTTCTATGTAGGTAATCAAAGGGGCAAAGGAAGACGAGGACAAGGAAGGGGCAAAGGAAGGTTTGGAGGAAGGCAAGGCCACTCAAGCAATCAAGGACATGACCAAGGCACCTCATCACAAAGAGGGAGAGGAAGAACAAGAGGAAGAGGAGGACAACATCAACAAAACAGGAATCAAGATGGTGAAGGATGTTACATATGTGGCAAGTTTGGCCACTATGCTAGAGATTGCTACCAAGGAGGAAACCAAAGGAGCTATAATCAAGGTTCTTCATACAAAGGCCAAGGTAATTATGCTTCTACAAGTTCAGAAAATGACAATCTCTTGATGATGCACATGAATGGGAATTCAAGCAAAGTAGATAACACTTGGTATATTGATAGTGGATGTAGCAACCATATGAGTTGCAATGCTTCTTGGTTTACTAATCTACATGTTCCCAAAGGTAAAGGACATGTAGAAACAGGTGATGATACAGCCCATGAGATCTCCCATGTTGGAGATGTAGCTTTGGATGACAAGGAGGAAGGAAGATGTCTCAAGGATGTCTTGCATGTACCTACTATCACAAAGAACTTGGTGTCCGTTGGGCAAATGGTTGAAAGAGGCTATCAAGTAAAGTTCAACAAAGGTGGATGCTTTGTGGAGAACCCTAAGCAAGGTTACAAGGTCATAGCAAGAGGAAAGAAGCAAGGGAGACTCTTCACTTTGGAGGTAAATTCTCATTCCACTCAACATGTCTACTTCACATATGGAAACAAGAGGATTTCGGAGTTGGACTTGTGGCACAAGAGGATAGGTCACATCAACATACAAAGAATGAAGGAAATGCAATTCAAGAGGCTGGTTGAAGGTCTTCCCAACTTCTAAGGACAAGGTATGAAGCATTTATGTGAATCTTGTCAACTAGGGAAGCAAGCGAGACTTCCATTCAAGAAGAGTGGCTACACAAGCCAACATCCAGTGGAGTTGATACATACAGATGTGTGGGGGCCAACCAAAGAGCAATCCATTGGAGGTAACAAGTACTTTGTCACTTTTATAGATGATTGCACAAGGATGGTTTGGGTTTATTTCATCAAAAACAAATCAGATGTGTTTACATGTTTCAAAGCATTCAAGGCAATGGTAGAGAAGGAAACAGGTACATATATCAAGAAGATAAGGTCCGATGGAGGGGGAGAATATTTCTCCAATGATTTTTCTGATTTTTTAATGGATCAAGGCATCAAGAGGCAAGTAACATGCAGGTACACCCCCCAACAAAATGGAGTAGCAGAGAGAAAAAATAGATACATTGCCGAGATCGCTAGAGCAATGCTTAATGAGATGAATGTACCTAACATGTTTTGGAGTGATGCAGCAAATACCGCCGTGTATCTTATGAATAGGGCTCCTACCTCAGGGATCCATGGCTTGACACCATATCAAGCCTATTATGGTAAGAAACCTGATCTTTCCCACTTGAAGATATTTGGATGTACTTGTTATGTACATGTGCCAAGTGAATTGAGGCACAAGCTACAACCAAAGGCAGAAAAGTGTGTGTTTCTAGGATATTCAAATGATCATAAAGGTTACAGGTGCTTCAACCCAAACACAAAGGACTTGAGGATGTCAAGGGATGTAGCATTTGATGAGCTACTCCCTTGGTATAAGAAGTATGATTGTATGCAGGACTATGAAGAAGAAAAGCATGGACATAATGAAGAACAAATCGACCTAGAGCTAAGCGGCCCAAGGTGTTCCATCAATGAAGATAGTTCAAGCATGAAATCACCATGGAGGGGGAGATCTTCATCAAGCTATGAAGCACAATCAATCAACAAAGGCAAAGCAACATTGGTGGAGTTGGATGAAGAAGGTAATGAAGTTGAAGATGATGAAGGACACATGATGGAGAAAGAAGCCATGTCAAAGAAAGAGATCAAGTTCCCAAGGCAAAGGAGGTTTATTCCTCCAAAAGGTGAAGAAAGGAAGTCTTCTAGAGTTAAGTATCCAACTCAAAGGTTTACTTATGATTCATACATGGCAACTCATTATGCATACATGAACAAAGTAGTAGAAGATCATGAGCCCGATTGCTATGAAGATGCAAGCAGGTACACCGAATGGAAAGAGGCAATGCAAGAATAGATCGACGCACTTGAGGAGAATCAAACATGGACTCTAGTGCCCAAGAAGGATAACATGAAGGTAATAGGTAATAAGTGGGTGTATAAAGTAAAGAGGAATTCAGATGGATCTATTTCTAGGTTCAAAGCAAGATTGGTGGCCAAGGGTTTTGCACAAACATATGGAGTGGACTTTGAAGAGACATTCAGCCCCGTGGCAAAGATGAGCACCATTAGGACACTCATTGCAATGGCTGCTAGCAAAGGATGGAAGCTTTTCCAATTGGATATCAAGAATGCCTTTCTCAATGGAGACTTGGAAGAAGAGGTATACATGGAGCAACCACTAGGTTTTGTTCATAAAGAGTTTCCACATCATGTTTGTAGGTTGAAGAAGGCACTTTATGGCCTAAAGCAAGATCCAAGGGCTTGGAACCAAAGATTGGTGGACTATTTGATCAAATGTGGTTACAATCAATGCAAGGCGGATCCATCTCTCTTCATCAAACAAAGAGGAGAACTTGTAGTCTACATGTGCGTGGATGTAGATGATCTTATCATTACAGGTAATGATACAAAGGGCATTGAGGAGATCAAGGCAAAGCTTGGAAACGAGTTTAGGATCTCTAATCTTGGAGATCTTAGGTATTTTCTTGGCATTGAAGTTGTATACAAAGAAGAAGGTATTATGCTCATACAAAGGAAGTATATTCTAGACCTACTTGAGAGGTTTGGGATGCTACATTGCAAGCCTATTTCAAATCCCATGGAAGTTAATGTAAAGCTAAGCTCCATTGATGGAGAGCCATTAGAGGATGTAACCTTGTATCGATCTATTGTAGGATCTTTCAATTATGCCACAATAACTAGGCCCGACATAGCATATGGAGTTGGAGTGTTATCACAATTTATGCATAGTCCAAGGACTACACACTTGCAGGCTGCAAGAAGAATGTTACGATATCTCAAGGCCACTATAAATGAAGGATTGTTCTATTCATTTGATGATGATATGCAGGTCAAAGGCTTATTCTGATGCCGATTGGGCCGGTTCGAAGGAGGATAGAAGAAGTACAAGTGGTTACCTAGTCATGCTAGGTAGCAAGATCATCTCATGGATTTCAAAGAAGCAACCCACGGTGGCATTATCTTCCACCGAGGCTGAGTATAGAGCTTTGGCTCAAGTCACATGTGAGCTAATGTGGATTAAGAAGTTATTTATGGAGCTTAATTTGCAGGTTGACACATATCCAATTTTTTGTGACAATATGAGTAGCATTCATCTAGCATCGAATCCTGTCTATCATGCTAGAACCAAGCATATTGAAGTGCACTATCACTTCATAAGGGAAAAGGTGATATCGAAGGAAGTTTCAGTACATCATATTGGTACCAAGGACCAAGTTGCCGACATGTTTACAAAGGCTTTGGATGGGATGAAGATTTCAAAATTCAAGCAATGCATCAACATGAAGGAGCTTGGATGAGGACGAAGAATTGAAGCTTGAGGGGGAGTGTTAAAAGTCAAGCTTCAAGCTACAAATTCGTGGGGAATCTTTTATGGATATGTGGAGCAATCAAAGGAAGCCAAAAGCCACGAGATTCCATCAAGAAAAGTCACTCAACCACTCCCCAAGTCATCTCAACTAATTCCTCCAAGTTAGGAGGCTGATTTGGAAAGGTAGTTCCTAGATTTTAGGGGCACACTTCTCACTATAAAAGGAGCATGTATCCCGACTTCTTTTGGGCCATCTTCTTGGAGTTTTAGCTCATGTAAAGTGAGCACTAAGTGCTGGAGTTGTGATAAGCAAGCCCCTTGCTTAAGCTAGCCCCTTGCTTAAGCTAGCCCCTTGCTTGCTTGTTTGTTTTCTTTTAGTAGGCATATCTATGTGTGTGCGCAGGCAGTGTTGCAACTCTCTACCCCTGAGTTGTTAGCATTGGTTCTCCCTCATATTGTATCCATTTGATGTAATTCTTGTCTCATTGGATAGCTATTAGAGTCTATTTTATGCTTACAAATTCTCTGGATCATTCTCTGAGTAATCTGGGAGCAACATTCGTTTTAGTGAAGTTGTGTGATTGATATCTCTTTTAGTGTGTAGGCTCTGTTTGAAATATTTTGCTCTCTGTTGTAAGGGCTGGTTCTCCTTCTCTATGTATCCATTTGCTATGATTTTGGTGTCATTGGGTAGCTATTAGAGTCCTCTAAAGTTGACCAAAGTTTGATATTCATTCTCTGTATAATCTCTGAGAAAAGCTTGCTGGAGTGAAGTGAGGTATCTGCTTGATTGGCAGTTGTGAGCATTCAACTAGCTCATGTTGTAGACATTGTTTCTCCTTGTGTAGGCATCCATTTGAAGTAAAATTTGGTTTTTTGGAAAGCTCGTGGTGTCTACTACAGGTCTACAAAAGCTCACTGGAGTTATCTGCATATGCTCTGAGTAAGAGCATTTTTGGTGTGCAGAGGTCAAAGAAGGATACCTGTGGAGGTCATTCACGCTTCGTCGTTGCTTAGGGGTTGAGATACTTCCCCCATCAGAAGAGTTATTACCTTTGGATGTGTCTCCATTCTTATTGAGCTTTGCTTCATGAGTGAACAATTGTCCCATGAGATTTGTAAGATCTGGAATCTGCATGTCCATGGAAAGGTCCATGGCAGTGGTAAAGCTTTCCCATTTGTCATCAGCTTTGATCCCATTGATCACTTGCCTCACAATTTGCTCTTCTTCAATCTCTTCTCCTATGCTTGCTAACTGATCTGCTACATCTTTAATCTTGTTCACAAACTCTGAAACAGCTTGCTTAGGTTGCTTCCTTAATGTGGTGAATTCAATCCACAACTGATTTTTTCTAGCCCTTGTGTTGGAAGAGAAATAAGATGAAAAGGTTTCCCAAGTCTCTTGTGATGTCTTAGAGTTCCTAATGTGTGGCAAAAGAAAATCAGAGATGGAGTTGAGTAAATAAGACCTTGCCAATGCATCCTTAGCACACCATGTCTTGAGCTTTTCATGTTCTTCCTTTGTTGGTAATCCTCTTGTTTTGAATGAGGGCAATTCCTCATTTGTTGAGATGTATCCATAGAGACTCCTTCCTTGTAGATATGTCTTCATCCTTAGAGACCATGCCAGATAGTTGTTCCTGTCTAATTTATCAATAAATGAAGGAAAATCATCTCCCATTTTACCTTAGTTTGCTCTGATGCCACTGTTGGGATATATGGATGGACACTCCAAGAGATTGAGTAGGTACTGCCAAAACCTGCTTTGTACCAACCGTCTGATGCTTCATTCTTGATAAGTGGACCTCCTTAGCTCTCCAATGACACCATAAAATGGCTTATATACTTTGGAAATGATGTGTGTAATGATTGAACCAAAACAGATAACTTTGAAACTCCAAATCTTAAGAAAACCTTCTATTTATGTCTTGATATCTGCTAGATCTTTTGCTCAGTATGACCAGCACAGTAGGAATTGGAAAAATTCCTTTTAGGGGTATCTAATTAGCTTAGCAAGATAACTATTCCAAGTGGAATGATATAAAAAGATTAACTAGGCTCAGAGAAATCACTTTAGCAAATTAAACTTTACCCCTGATTTTTTAGGACTGTAGCAGACTATGACCAATGATCACCTCGACGAGTTTTTCTCTAAAATGGCTGAATAGAATCTCTTCAAATTTTGATAGTATGTAGACAACTTCGAGTTGAATCCAAAAAGATTTTAATCTTCAAATTTGGTCGAGTAATGACTGAGATATGCACTCCACAAGTTGACAGACTTTCAAGTAGTATGACAGAGAACTCAGAAATGATTAATGAAGATATATGTATTAATGAACACTAGTATACAAATCCATTGGCATGAAGATCATTGCCAAATGGTGTAGATAGGTGTGGGCTAGGGTGTAGCCCTCACACACACTCAGAATCAGTAATGAGAAGCTCGGAAATGATGAGTTCTAACCGTGACTTTTCCAAGACCACTTGTATAGTGATTGAAACTATATCCTAGGAGATATTCCTTCAATCAAAAGCTAGCTTTTTTCCACAAATCCTTTTGGTAGGTGTTTACAAAGATTCCAAGTCAAATCTGACTTTTACAAAGAGATAAAGTGGTAATTAACCACTAGCACTAATTCCTATGCTTCTCCATATGTGTATGGACTTCAATGTATCCTTCAAGCCAAATGTGTAGGCTTGTGAATTACACCAACACATCATTTTCCATGATTCAAAGCTTGATAGAAAACATACGGTCTAGTATATGCCTGCAAAATTTCGTAAGCATTTCATCTTGGAATCTTGAGATAGCAACATTCTCTCCTCACGGGTCTGAGTTGTGCTACAACCCGTGAAAATCAAGGTGATGCTACAACTTGCTAAACACCTTTCTCTTTATGTGGTCCATCATTTTTTATGAAGTAACTTTTGATTGTAAGCTTACTAAGTTAATAAGAGTTCCCCAAAAGGAATTAAGTTAATTGATGCTGTCACCAGAGAATTATTCAAAACATTGGACAGGTGAATAAACCAAAATAGCAAGTTTTTTACTCATGGTTCAACTCCTACCTATCCATTTTGATTTATTTTTTTGAGAGTGATCTTCCAAGGTACATAGGGTGTCTAATACATCCTTTGTTAAGCTAAAAGAGGCCACTACATATCCTTGGAGTTTATTTGGCTAGTGTAGTGCAAAGTTTTTGCAGCACCACTTCATCTTCTCCAAGTTCAAATCCATCTCTTCACAGTGGTATCAGAGCAAGGTTGGACAACATGGTAGATGGATTTCCTTCATCAATTGACAAATTGGATAGAGGTAACTACTCAAATTGGTCATTAAGGATGGAAGCTTATCTTTAAGGAAGGAAATTATATGTTTATATAGCTAGAGATGAAGTTATGCGAAGTTTCAGGAACAAAGGTCAACCAACACAAGAAGAGCAAGAAAGATTGAGCACATGGTGCTCCAAGGATGCACTTGCAAGGTCTTATCTCGTCAATTCTATCTTAGATTTTTGTTTGCCTCACATTAGAAGTTTTAAAACATCTCACGAAGTGTGGAATGCGCTTGAAGTCGTCATCTCTTCAAGTACAAAGGCCTGGAAGCATCAACTATTGCTAGACTTCACAACTCTCAAGAAAGCTCCTAAACAAAATGTGACTGATTTTGTCAAAAAGCTCAAGGACATAGCAGATCAGTTGGGAAGCATTGGAGAGGTAATAGATGAAGAAAAAATTCTAAGACAGGTCATCAATGGTTTGAAGGCAGATGAAAAGTGGGAAGCATTCACAATAGCTATGGATCTATACATGGATATGCATGTACCAAATTTCAACACACTCATAGGAAAACTACTTACTTAAGAGGCCAAGATTATCAAGAAAGGAGAAAACTCCAAAGGTAATTAATCTCCAGCTTTGTATACTAATAAAAGCAAGTCAAAAGAAAACAAAGGAAGAGGAAAGAAAGTGGATAATGAAGCAGGTACACATCAAGCTAACTATGCATGTAGAGGAAGACATGGTAGAGGTAGAGGTAGAGGAGGAAGGCAAGGCAAGGGGAGATCCCAGGACTCTAATTCATCATCTATTTGTGGATGAAATAACCATACAACTCAAAATTGCTTTAGGAATTTCAGGAATCAAAGAGGCAGAGGCTACAATAGAGGAAGTTATGGCTACTCAAGAGGAACGTTCAACAATTACCAGGGAAACCACAACAATTACAACCATTCAAACTATGAAGGAGGCAATAGGAGAAGAAGAGACTTCGATAACTACACTGAAGACTCAAATCAAGAGGGCACATTCCTAACCATGAATGTGGCCATGCCACAATGTAAATTTGATGAGCATGTTTTCTACATAGATTCAGGTGGCTCCAATCATGTGGCAAGAAATGTGGCACTTCTATCAGATTTAGAAGATCCAAGGAACAAGCATGAGGTACAAACAGGAGATGATACAATACACCTCGTGGAGAAGATAGGAAATGTCAAGGCACCTGAATCATTCTTTCTAGAGAGGAAAGTGGAGAGTTATCTATATGACTAAGGTCAAAAGGAACTTGACAACCATCATGCAAGAGTCTCAAACAAAAATGGATTCGCAAAGATTATCTTCAAGAGCAAATACAAGGAAACATAAGCACAACCAACAAACCCTAGAAGAAGAAGAAATTCCAAAAAAGAAAGACCACAACAAGTTAGCACAAGGGTTATTCAAGTATGGATACCTAAACGACTCATGGAAGCCCATAAAAAACAAAATCAAGTATGGATCCCAAAGAAGACATTGAAGAAAGCCAAGGAAGAAATTTAAGTATTGGCCTAAATGATGAGCATGCAGGATTTTGAATTTGCTTCTTCTTTTCTGTGTACTCCTCCTTGAGCTTGTATGTGTGTTTGAAGCATGGAATGTGTGTCTAAAGGTGTTATCTACCCATTCTCCATCTTTTTTCACTATTTGGGTTTGTGTTTTTGTGAGACATAGGAAGCATAGAAGCAAGGGTTGTGTTTCCCACCACTCTATTTTTTGGCCATAGTGTGAAGCATAGAGGTCTGATTGAGCTGAAATTACCACCATTGGATGCGTCGCTATGAGAAATTCAAAATCGACTTGTTATTGATAAATTACTTAATTAGTATTTGCTATTGCACCAATTATTGGGATACATGTCAATGTCTAAGAGGTTTCATGTGAGGTGGATTCAACCTAATTTGCATGCATTACTTGTCCCTTGTCTACATTAACTATCATGTGTGCACATGTATTCATACACTTGATAGGCTTAAACTCATCGATTGATAATTTAATGAGTGTATCAATGCCACAACTATATGCACTTGCTTGATGATAGAGATTTTGTATCCTTTGTCGCAAGTCCCTAAGACATTGTAAGCTTAGGTATACACCATCTTACTCATCTGCTCATGTTGCAAGGCTTGTTTGCTAAGTTGGGTAATGCTTGGTGGTCTGTAAATAAGTAAAACTTGTTTGCAAGAAAATAATTTCTAAACGTTTTGACCACATATACCATGCCTAATCCTTCTCTCTCAGTAGTAGTGTAATTACTCTTTGCAGCATGTAAATGCATACTAGCATATGCTATTGGGAGATCTATGTTCCCTTCCTCTATGGGTTGTGATAGCACACATCCAATAGCATAATTGGAAGCATCAACATGAACATGGAATGGTTTATTCCAATCATGTGTCATCAAAATGGTAACTCAAGTATAGCCCTCACTTTATCCTCTTCTATTGATATACCATTGTTTGACACAATATGGCCTAAAATCTTACCTTGTGTAACCATAAATACACATTTTTCTAGGTTCATGCACACTTGATACTCTCTGCACTTGTCAAATATCTACCTAAGCTCTAGGATGTGTGATTGTCTTATGTGGGAATGGGTGCACAAATCATCCACATAGACCTCTAAATTCTTCCTCAAGAAGCTCTTAAACACATGACACATTGTGTTGAAAGGTACAAGGTGCATTTGTGAGGCCAAATGGCATCACATGTAATGCAGAGGTACCCCATTTAGTGGCAAAATCCATCTTATGTTTGTCCTCAGGAGCAATGGATACTTGATTGCAACCTAAAAACTTATCAAGGAAGCTATAAACTTTCTTGCCTACTACACGTTTCAACAAGTGCTCAGTAATTGGGGGTGGATAGCTATCGTGTATGGTTGCAGCTTTAACTTTCTTCATGTTAATGCAAAAACATATCTTTCCATTCTTCTTGGGGGGCTACAACAATGGCGGATACCCATTTCGTATGCTCTATTTGGTAGATAAACCTTGCTTTGATCAACCGATAAATTTCTTCTTTTATTTTAGCTGCATAGCTATCATCACGAGTATAAGGCCTCTAATTCGTTTTCTTGGCTTTTAGTATCATGGGATCCTATGAGAACAAATTTCTTGATCCACTCCTTTTAAATCCTTGTAACTACATGCGAACACATCTCTATATTCCCTTAGCAACTCGATCAACTCTTGTTCTTCTTTTTCATGTAAATCATGTCCTATATACGTGCACCTTTCTTCTCCTTCTTCCACCATCACTACAATCTTCTTAGTTTTTTCTGTATTATCATAGGCTTATCCCATGAAAGCTTCTCTTTTAGGCATTTTCACCATTATTTTTCGTATCCTCTACTTCATATTTCTTGAAATTTTTTGGCAGTTCAAATAGTGGTTATTGATCTTCTTCTTATGTGGGAGAGATCCTTCTTTCTTTCTTCTCAAGCTTGGTTTCAACTAGCTTAGTTAGCATCTCCTCTTGGTTACACTCAACTTGGTCGTAGGTTTTGGCTTTGACCAAATATAAGTGTTCATCCTCTAAAGAACAAAAGGGCTCCTTGATGATGGATTCTAAGTCCTCATCACTTAATCCATTGACTTGTGTCTAACATGGTCACATTGCTCTATAATAGGCTCAATCATAAGAGGTTCTACCATAAAGATTGAGATATCATAGCCCTCTTCATCACAATGGGGTGTCCATTGTTCTTCATTTACTATTATTTCCATGGTGGCTAATATCTCTACCCAACAATGAGGTTCAAACTTTTCATTTGAGAATATCATAGGTGCATACGTTGGGTCTTGTAGAGATCTAGGGTGTTGTGTAGCACCTAAGTATTTGGGTTCTAAACTCTTCTCCTCTTCTATTTCAACCTTGTACATCCATAAATGTGTGTCCCCATGCATCCATGAAGGGTCTGATCCTATCGAGTACACTAAATTCATCTCCTGAGGCATCCTATGGATGTTATTCCATTTAGGAACATATCAATGGGAATAACCTTTGAGATTATCCCAAAATCATCTCATAGGCATGGTTTCTTTTTAAGTTACAGATCATGGAGGTCTGCTCACACCCTGCAACACAAGAGGTGAGATTAATTCCTTTCAGCAAAGCCATAGGCTTTTCTATATGTCCATATGCCATTTGCTACTTCATTCTAGTAGGTCTTAGAGCTCCTTTGCCCCATTGTTTCCATAAGCAAGTGGTAGCAATGAGAACTCTCACTCTTGAATCTAGAATTGCCTTGGTGATATAGCCTTTGTATGAGATAGGAAGATAGTTATTCCCTTATTCTCCTTCTCTCATATTTCCTATCTTATCTATGGGTATCTCTAGCACCTTTCTTCGTGATCCTTCCCGAGAGTGGGAATTAGCAACATCTGGCAGTTGGTTTGCTACGTGATTCCAAAACTTAGGTTTGACTTTCAACGAAGCTTCTAAAGTGAGTGGGAGTTCTCATTTGGAATGAATTTGATTCCCATGGACCTATGAAGTGAGGCAATTCCTATACGGAATCTAATTCAAAATCTAGTCATTTACTTGATTGCACCTCTTCTCGCTCCTTGTATATCAAAGGGATAACTTAAGGAAACTAATCATGAAGATCATTTATCTCTTGGATAGGTGGTGGAGCTCCTTGCTCTAACCTCCATTTCTCCTCATTAATTTCTCTCAAGAATCCTTGTGAATACTTGTGGATTGAGGGAGAAACTCCACCTTTTGTAGAATTGCGAACTGTGATATTACCAGTGAGAATTCTCCTAGTGTGCTCTTGATGGAATGAGCCTTTTTAGGTGCTAAATGATTTAATTTAGCCACCAATTGTTCTAATCTCTCTAATAGTCCCTAGAAGCACAACTCTGGCTTAACTAGATTACTCCCATTAACATATTGGGTAGCTTCAAACATAGCCTGATCTAGTTCAATCATTTTCATACAAAGCTTCATTCTTCCCATTTCTAGGTGTGCTCTTTGATAACTCTTGTCTAACTCTACAACATTGGGTCCTTCTCTCAATCTAGCTTGATAGGCTTTGAACATCATATCCAAGTCCACTGGGATAGGTTGTGCTAATACCCATCCTGGCTTTGGCAATGAGGGAATTTAGAGTGATTCTTGTGAGGTTAATTTTAGGATTTTTGCGTTGGTTTCCTTTAACTCCCTTCAAGTTTTGCTAGTCTCCTATTCCACGTTCTCTTTATGCTCTCGCATGAATCGTTCAAGGACTTGGTTTTCTTTCTACTCAACTCTCCAATTTCACTATGTTTTGAGGATTTTTCTTGGTCCACTTGTTGGGTTTGTTGCAATGCAGTCATTACCTGAACAACCATGAAGGTTGGTGGAGATACATTTTATGTGTTGCAGAAATGCTTATTACATTGATAAGAGCTATCTTAGAGGCATTGGTTGGGTTTTTGGGACACTCTCTTATGACATGCTTTCTTGTCACATTGTAAGAAATATCCTTGAATCATGAAGTGGTGTGGCTACCCTATAGGTGGAGGATGGGGAGATTCTCTCATAAAGTGATCTCCTTGCATCTAAATCAGGGTCCTCTATGGGCCTATGATCTCATCTATCTCATTTGAGGTCTAGGTTTGGGATTTGAGTACATCACATTAATTAGACTCCATTATGGGTGCTTCATATGGGTGGGCTTCACAATATTCTAGGGATTTTGTATAGCGTTGTGGTAGACTATCTCCATTTGTGGAATTAAAACTTTGTACATAAGGTTCATTTTCTAACATCAATGGAGATGTTGGCACTAATGTCCTATTGCGGTTATGATCTGTTGATGCATATTTCAAGACGATTATGTTGGCAAGGCGTGGTGGTTGTTTTCCCAGCACTGTTAGGGGTCTAAATTGTGTCTGATAATGTGGTTGATAGTTCTATGTTTTCCTATAATAAAGCTCTTGTTGGTATTGGCCATGTGATTCCCTCCACAAATATAGCAATGTTTTGTAGAAACCATTCTAGAGGTTTGCTTACTTGACACCTAAATTTTGAGCCACACTTTCTCCCAAATCTATAGAGGTAGAGGGTTTGTTTGTGAGATTGGTTGAGCAATCTCACTCCTTGTAGATTTTTGAGATCTCCAACTCATCACCCAAATTATCCTCTATGTCTATACAGATTCTCACACATTGCTCTATGGTTTGAGGCTCCTTAAGGTACACATATGATCATAGTTTCGTGCTCAATAAGCCATCTAGAGACACGAAAACTTGTTTAGCTTGAGTAGGTAGCTCTGGGATGGGGCATCTCTCAATGTATTCTTTAAACTTACATCATACTAACCTCATAGTTTCTTGTGGTGTCTAATTAAAGCTATAGATTAATGATGAAGTATGGTGCCTAATTTTTCTCTAAGAAAGCTCCGTAATGAAGGCTTCTAGAAATTGATGAATATCCCTAAATTTTTCTTGATGTAGAGGTTGGAACCACATTAGGGCTGTATTTTTTGTGGTTAGTCCAAGCATTGTATCAAGTGAAGAGATCCTCAACTTGTTCAACTCTCAACGCTTTCGTGAATCCCGCTACATGTTCCTAGGGATCAATGATACCATCAAAGTACTTCTTCATGGATTTCACTAGTTGCATGGGTCTCAAGATTCTAGGGTGCTCTCTTGGTCTAGGCAAGGAAAAATCATCCATGCCTCTTTGGAGCCTTGAATCAAGGTCTTACCCAAGAAAATATGAAAATAATTGTAGCTATATCTAGCTATATTTGCTCAATTTCTTGTGACATCCAAGTTCCTCTTATCCTCCCACCACAAATGTGCACGATTTGGCTCACGGTTTCGATCCTAGTAGGATTGCAAAGTGATTAGGCTCTTGAAGCCGAGCAAAGAATGCATATATGCGATTATATCTTGGTCAATTTGTTGTTTTTATCAAGTTTCTTTTATTCTAAAACTATTAACGTGTGCAAATATGTTCATTTTCTCGATCCCCAGTAGGATCGCCAAATGAAGTAGGTTCTAAGCCTGATAGAAAACACTTGTGTGAAGCTAAAAGTTTCTCAAATTCTTGTGTTTGATTAGGCCGTTCTCCCCCTAAGCTTGCCAATGTGCACAATTTGCATTCACTTTCCTAAAGCCAAGAAAAACATGCTTGCATGAAGCCAAATCTTTCTCCAATTCTCATATCTTGTCTAGTTTCTCCTATTCTAAGTCCACAATCGTGCGAGATTTGCCAAATTTGGGCGTCTGATTGATTCTTTAATTTGGTAACATTATGATTTACTCACCTCAAAGCTTTCATTAAAAGGAAAAACAAGGGATAACAAGATTGTAGACTTGATTGTCTCCCTTAATGATTTAAAAGATTTGACTTAGGTAAGAGAGCATACATATCGTTCCATAGGAGCTTTTTTATGAATTTTAAAAGGGGATTTCTCAAATCGACGCCTACATGTCAATGGTCAAACTAATATCACAGAAAGGCGTAAAACAAATTGTCTTCAATAAGAAAGTTGCATATATATGGAGACCATACTCCTATTGGAAGTACTCACGATAGATCAACTTGATTTAATTATTATGACCTTGGCTTTAACTCTCACTTTTTGTTTGATTTCATGTGTTTTCTATGTGCACCTTCAACAAACTCCATCTCTACTTACATCAAGCTTTCCCCCCTTCCTCTATGGTGCGCACCCAGTCACCAAGAGCACACAAAAAAAAAGGTGAAGCTCCCTCATGACTTCCCCTTTCAAAAACCTCCCTCCTTTCCTTGTGTATGCCGTTGATCTATCCTCCCTCCCACTTTTTATAGGGGTGGCACTCCTATAGCATACTTGCCCAAAAAGAAATAGCCCCTTAATGACCTTTTTGCTCTGCTCTGGTTTCATGGAAATAGTTGTTGGAGTTTTTTTTTTTTTTTTTTTTTTTTTTTTTTTTTATAAAGGAAGTTCGGCAATAGCCTACTCTCCCGGACTTGAATTAAATTAAGAAACAAAGGTACAATAGAAGGGGACTAGTGCCCACGGGACCCCCCAAATCCCACAAAGCAGGGGAAGCTTGGTTGATTCCTAGGTTGCATTACAAAGAAGGTTGATCACCCTCTCGTCGCCCTCATGCGGGACCCACTTGGGTTTGAGCTTGTTGTTGATCAAAAGGAGGACTTGATGATGCCTGAAGGGGGGGGATTTCTTACTGTTGACAATCCTTTTGCCAAGGAGGAATAGAGATTTTTCAATCGACCACTCCCTAGGGGAGTCGCCGAAGTTGAGAGCACACCGCTCCCGCCAAATTTTCCACAGGACTTCCCCTCTGATTGCGTTCCAGAGAGCCGCAGAGCACCCAATCGCTTCACCCAAAAGGACTTGTTTCCAACTAAGCTGTTTCTGAACTCTGATTTTCAGTCCAACCATCTGCCAGATTCTGTAGGAGTTGGGGCAAGTAAGGAAGATGTGTGGGACATCTTCGATTGCGCGGTGGCAGCGTTTGCACCATGGAGGGATCCCACAAATTTTGCTTGCCTTATGGTTAGTCCAAATTCCCCGATGGAGAATTTGCCATAAGAGGACCGACTTCTTAATCTCTATAAGTGGGTGCCAGATACCCATGAATTTCATGTCCCACCGAAGCCGCGTCCAAGACAGGCACCACTTCTTGTTGAGGCTGATCTGGAGGTCCGTCGTTTCATTGATGTTCGGGATTTTGAGTAGGCTGTTTCCATTGTGCCATTTGAGACCACGCGCGTTCGGAGCGTCATGTTCCATGAGAAGGCGCGTTTTGTGACGATCCCAAGCGAGGCATCTGCTTTGCAAGGTGTTCCATTCTTCGTAGGAGATGTTTATGCGGGGGTCGATATCCTCGTAGTTGATCCAACTGTTGGTGTCATGTTTCCAGAGGTGTTTCCATTTTTTGAATCCTTTGTTCCATAACTTCTTGGCATTTTGAATGTTCCACGGCTCCACACTCCGGATGCCATGAATCGGAAACCAGATAGAGTCGTTTTGTCTGATATCGGCCGCCCACTTCCAGTCCTCACTAATTCTTGTGAAGCTTTTGACTTTATTCCAGCCCTTCCAAAGAGAGCATACGAGATTGGAGCCTTTCGGGAAGACAGGTATCGGGGAGAATAGCAGGGTCATGATGCCAAGGTTCTTCCAGTTCGGGGATCCCGTGAGGGCCAACTCATTTTTGTTTCTGAAGATCAGCTTGGCCCACGAGGCCTCCCTATTGCACCAAGCTTTAATCATCCATTTGGCTGCCAGTTTGTTAGCCATGCACCCAATGTCCAGGATGCCAAGCCCCCCGCTATCTCTAGGGCTGGTGCAGATGGCCCATTTGATTTTAGGCACCCCCCTTCTGTTATGATCACCCGTCCAAAGAAAGTTTCTGCAGATGCTATTCAGTTTGGACAGGCCTTGCTCATTCGGTCTCCAGCAAGAAAGGAAATAGATGGTAGACGAGAGGAGGAACGTGTTGATAACCATCGCCCGTCCAGCGAGATTGATTTGCATGCCTCTCCAGTAATTGAGCTTGTTTTCAAGTTTGGCCAGCACCCAGTTCCATCGCTGCTCCATAGAGACGCCAAACCCCAAGGGGATTCCGAGCAGCCGAAAGATTTGACCCTGCGGAATGATTTGACAGCCATGATCAATGAGAAGGCCAGGTTGATGTCCCACAATGGCCCTAAAGGCGGTCTTATTGTGGTTGATTTTGGATCCAGAGGCCTCACAAAAGGTATCAAGACACCTCCAGAAAGTCTCCAGGCTGGTATTATCGTTGTGAACGAACGCGTTCATATCGTCGGCAAAAAGTCTCATGATGATTTGACTGTGGTCGTGAGGTAGCTGGAGGCCTTTGATATTGCCAGCCTCCACATGATGAGCCACAAGTCGGCTCAGCCCTTCAGTGGCGATGGCAAAGAGAAGGGGGGCAAGAGGGCATCCTTGTCTAATAGATCTTTTAAGATGGATCGCCTTCGAAAGTTTGCCGTTAACGTTAATTTGGGTCGTTGCATTGCCGAGAAGGGTCGCGATCATCTTGGTGAATTTCTGACTACATCCGAGGTCTTGGAGCGACTGCAGAATATAGTCCCATTCTAGCCTATCGTAGGCTTTGTCAAAGTCGATCTTGAGGAAGACCACGTCTTGATTAGACTCATTTGCAAATTGAATACCTTCCCAAATATCCATAATGGTTTCCAGGATGGACCTGCCTTTGATGAAACCTTTTTGGTCCTCACTAAGCCAAGATCTCAGGTGGCACGCAAGTCTGTTGGCAATGACTTTGGCGATGATCTTGTATCCTGTTTGGAGCATCGTAATTGGCCGCCAGTTCTCGATTCTGTTTTTTTCCCCCTTCTTGTGAATCAGCTTGATAATTCCATTATTTATACAGGAAGGAAGAGCACCAAATGTTAGCGCTTCTTGCCAAACCATCCGAAGAGGGGTGGCGACCACCATCTTGAAGGATTTAAAAAACTCGTTAGTGAGTCCGTCGGGTCCCGGGCTTTTACCGAGAGGGAGGGCATCAATGACCTCAATGATTTCTGATTCAGAGATCGGGGCATGAAGCAGAGAGTGGAGGTTGGGTGGTATTCTCCGGGGGGAAACCCTAGAAATGGCAGCCATGCAGTCCCTTCTATGGTGGGAGAGGGGATTCGAGGTTCCCAAGAGTCTCGTGAAGTGCTCTTCGATGATGCCAACATTATCTTCTTCCGAGTTGCATACATTGCCATGAGTGTCTAGCAATAGGGAAATCGTCTCTCTGTTGTGTTTCCTTTTAAGGATACTGCACATCTCTTTGGTGGGTTTGTCGGCTTTTCCAGCCCACCACTCCTTGAAGAAGATTTGCAAGTTTTTCCTTTGTATTTCTTCCTCGTATCTCAACGCTGCTCTGATTTTTCGGAGACCTTTCTGGGCTTGGAGTTTTCCTTTGTTTACTTCCTCCTCGAGACGCCAGAGTCTGTGGTAAAGCGCTTCCCTACGAGCCCGCCGCACCGTCTCGAGCATCTTCTTAGTTCTGATCATGATCTTGCGAGACTTGTCGACCGCACTTCTCCAGCACTTGGCTGGGGCCAAGCCAGAGGCGAACGCCACCTTCCACGCATCGGCAATCTCTCGATGGACGGAGGGGAGAGAGAAGGTGGAAGCGTTGGCATGGAACCACGGAGCCTTGTGGGTCCTGTTGGAAGGTTGAAAAGTGATAACGATCGGGTAGTGATCAGAGATGGTGAGGTCAGTACGTTGCGTGATGGAAGGGTGGCCCCACAGATGAGTAAAGCTCTGGGAGATGTAGCATCTATCAAGTCTAGCCTTCCTCAGATCTTCGCCCGCTTGGAGATTCGACCAGGAAAAGCCATTCGAGTCTTTGAATTCGACCAGGTCCAAGTGGAGTTTGGTCATGTCCCACGTTTCTTTCTCCCGACTGTCGATGACCCTGCCCTTGCCCATCCGTCTGTCCATAGGGTCCTCCACCATGTTGAAGTCTCCACATATAAGCACGTTGTGGGGAAGCGAGTCAAGAGAAGTCCAAGTGTTCAGCCTCTCCAAATCCCCGTTGGGGGCGTACAAAGAAACCATAGTAACACAGAGGGGAGCACCGAAAGAGGCCGCAATCCAGCGATGATTTACATCTTCAATGGAGTACTCAAGCTTTTCAAGCCAGGGTTGTTTAACACCGATAGCCGTTCCACCGGACCCCCGCTGGTGCTTTGTTGGAATCCACACATGGGCCGAGGAAACCTGTCTGAGCCGTTTCAGAAGGTCTTCTCCGTCAATTTTAATCTCTTGAATACATATAAAGTCTGGGTTTAAACTAATGTCGCGAAGCCATTGACCAATGACGGTCGCTCTTGAGGGGTCGGTTAGCCCTCTAGCGTTTAGCGAGATGACAATCATTTTTGTATTGATCCCTCTTTGTGGGAGGGAGCTTTGTCCTTTCTTCTCTTGGCTTCATCTTTCTTTTTCGCTCGGATCGGATCCCGAGTTAGCAAAAGGTTCTTGTGGGGGCTTTTCCACGGTACCTCCATAGGTTGTTTTCCTTTGCGGGATGTCTCCTGCTGGGAAGAGCAGGGCACCGTTTTCAGCTCCGTTTCCGGAATAGTCGATCCGATGATGGAGCTTTCACTATCCATGTTATCTTCGTTGCTGGTAGTAAAGCCGTCTTCTTTGCTTGTAGTGTAACCCTCCTGCAGGGTTTCCTTACTGTCAGGGATCTCCAGGCCTTTGACCTCGGTGTCCACCTCGAGTTGGTTCCCACCTGGGTAGTCAAACACAATGATTTCCCTTTCCAGATTGCAATACAAGTTGCTGGAGGGGGAAACAGACTTGTTGTTTCGCTCAGAGGTTGCCCTAGGGCTTCTTTTCCTTCTTCTTCTGACTTCAATGAACCCGTCTGCATCAGCGTCTGGATTACGGGGACCCTTGAAGTCCCCTACTTTCGTCGAGTGATTGAATGCTTCATTGCTGTCTTGAACATTTTTGGGGGCTTCTTGATTTGGCTTGCTTTTTCGTCTCAACGGGCAGTCTTTGATCCTGTGACCTTGTTGGCCACAGCGAAAGCACGCGTTGGGGAGGTTTTTGTAGCTGATGTCTTGCTCCCATATTTCCCCTTCGCCCAAGTCCAGTTTGATCTTCGAGGGGAGCGGCATACTGAGGTCAGCCTCAACACAGATTTGAGGGTGCCACCGGGCGTTGAACGAGTGTCTTGCTCCTTCATAAATGAGACCACCAATGTCCTCGCGTGAGGCCAACGGCTTGCCGATAGGAGAAACGATGTCCCATACGAAGTTGTAGAGGAAGTATGGCAGGTTAGGGAGCTCAACCCAGAGGGGGTACCGAAGCGATTTCGATTTGTCGGGAGTAAAATCAGGGGACCATCTGAATAGGCACAGGGTTGTCCGGCCGAGTTGCCAAGTTCCGACACTAAGGGCTCGAAACGCCATATCCTCATTTTCAAAGACAAGCAGCAAGTGGCTTGCCGGTAAGAACTGGCACTTACATACAACAAGCCCGCGGGGGAACCACTCGTTTCGGAGCCACTATTCGCTATGTACAATTATTCCATGACTAGACGTTCCCAAAGAATCCCCATCGTCGTCCTACAGAAACCATCGAGACTCGAGTGCAAGTGAAGACATACATCAGAACCCTGGAGTGTCCCCCACACTAGAAAAACCCTCAGATAGAGCACACAAGTTATAAAGCAAGACCGTTGCATTACCTTGCTAAAGCCCACCATAGCGCATTGGTACGATCACAACAACACAATATTTTTTCTTTTCTTTTTCTTCGTTTTTTTCATAGTTAATTAGTTCACCCAAGTCCTGAGAATTAGGGAGAGGAAGAAAGGGATTTTCCCCACTTTTCCCACGTTCCATAGGAACTTTTTTATGAATTTTAAAAGGGGATTTCTCAAATCGACGCCTACATGTCAATGGTCAAACTAATATCACAGAAAGGCGTAAAACAAATTGTCTTCAATAATAAAGTTGCATATATATGGAGACCATACTCCTATTGGAAGTACTCACGATAGATCAACTTGATTTAATTATTATGACCTTGGTTTTAACTCTCACTTTTTGTTTGATTTCATGTGTTTTCTATGTGCACCTTCAACAAACTCCATCTCTACTTACATCAAGCTTTCCCCCCTTCCTCTATGGTGCGCACCCATTCACCAAGAGCACACAAAAAAAAGGTGAAGCTCCCTCATGACTTCCCCTTTCAAAAACCTCCCTCCTTTCCTTGTGTATGCCGTTGATCTATCCTCCCTCCCACTTTTTATAGGGGTGGCACTCCTATAGCATACTTGCCCAAAAAGAAATAGCCCCTTAATGACCTTTTTGCTCTGCTCTGGTTTCATGGAAATAGTTGTTGGAGTTTTTTGCATGAAGCCTTGATCGTGCATTTACTTAAGATTCATATGCACTCTATCACTCCTTCCTTATTTCCCCAATGCAACGGCTATAACATTCCATGAAATTACATCGAAAACCATCCTTTGGATTGAGTCATATATAAACAAACTCCCATCCTTCATTGCAAAATCCCGTTTCACTCAATCCTCCAATCCAAGCAGTCAATGAAACTACATCCTGAACAACAAGTGTGACAAACAATGTGGCCTACATCCTCAAGTACATGGCATTTGGTATACAATTTAGCTAGAGCAGTTCCACTACAAGGATCATTATCAAGTCCCTTTATGGTTATAAACATATGTAATGTTTAGCATTGAAGCAGTTCTCCAATACTACAACCATAAAACAAGATCTAAGCATGATAATACAACAAAAACTTCATCATCTTTTTAGGTTAACATACTCTCCTCCACTGGTCTGCGAAGTCATCCTCAACAAATGATCGGCCCCTGCCATTATAGCTTAGACAACAACAAAACGTATTGGTAATATAATCCTTGTGCATACCTTTTCGTCATAGCAACCATTCCTCAATTCACCTGCACTCATTGAAGAGATTCAATCTTTTTTATAGAGACAACACTAAAAACGGATCCAAATCACTTATTCATGAAGTGCTCTCCTAGCAAGCACATACATCAAGTTCTCTTTTCATCATGCACACAACACACTCATTCATGCATCACTTTCACTACAATAAGCATGGTTCCAACAAAAAAGAACACATTCATGCCTTGATCAATAGTGTAATCCCTTTTGATCCTTACAAATCCACTTAGTCACTGAAAGAAAACAAGAACATGGAACATACCAAAATGAACAATGCCAAACTAAAATGAAATCAAACGGGGGATGCGGAATATCCAGAATGCACATCCCTTTATTGCTTCTACTATCGGCTATGTACAGACAACCTGTGGTTGAATACTCCCTACGAGTCCCCACCATTGTCCTATAGAGGTCATCAAGACATGAGTACAAGTCATGCCCAACATGAAAACCCTAAAATGACACACAACACTTCGAGAACCTTTAGATAGAGTATACAAGTTCCTGAAGCAATATCCATTGTACCACCTTTCTAAGGCCTCATCGTCTATGCATATACAATATCCATGCCCTCCTTAGTGTTGGTTGAGAGTTGGTCAATCTCTCACCCCTTGTATGCCTATCCTAGGATGGTCACAAAATGTGTGTATCCTAGAGGTCACATCTAGCCTCTTCTCATGCTTGTCTCTTGACAACCTTCCTAGGGTGAGTCTGGTTCAGCTTTAGGAGCTCCATCCCCAGTTCCTATTGACATGTGGTCTGCCCAAACCCAAGTGATATTGATGATGCCACCTCTTATCTTTGTCATCTAGGATAACACATCACATACATACATATAACCCCCCCCCCATGTCCTGATGAAACATACCATCTCTCTATGGCTACTCAAGCTAAAATTCAGCCACTATACTCCATAATCAGCTCTTTCCCTTAAGATCTTCACATACGAATCATCTCATCAATTTGCAACCTCAAAAAGTGTCACTTCGTCTCCTATGTTGGCAACACAACTCAATATGTCTATCCTCACATCTCAAACTTACAATCTTAATGAAGCAAACCTTGGTCAAACCTACGCTATCTTTACGAATGGCACACTTGATCATAGACGTCTCGAAGAATTTCTCTTGATAGAGTTTCTCACTTATCCATCCCTCGACTTGGTGTCACTAAAGACCAGAACAAGAACCATTCTTTTTTCTCCTCATTTCTAATCCTCCCTTATCTTTCACTATATTTTTGTATCCTTTTGACACAGTGTGGTAAATCCTTTTTTTCTCTCTCTACATCTTTTAATTTTTCTCACTCAACCTTCCTAATTCTTAAACTTTTCACTCCCTAAATTAACTCCCCCCTCCACTTGTATTCGTGCTCCATCTTTTTACTTCTCATGCTTCTTCTTCTTTTTCTTCTCTCATTTATCCTTCTCAATCATCAACTCCTCATCATTGCCTCTCTTTCCTAGTTGCTTCATTGCTTCCATCAATGTCCTCGTTCATCCCTCTTGACGAACCATTGGCTTGAAAACACTAGAGAGGATCCCACCCCTTTTCACACTTCATCTCTAACTTTGGTTAAAACGCATCCCTTGCCCTAACTTCTATTGAAAGTTTTGTATTTGAAGCTCAAAAGTGTCGGAACATGCCCCAAATTGAACCTTCCACATCATCCACAATCAAAGGAGGATGATTTCCATGAGTTGGAGGTATCAAATCATGCCTATAATGGAAACAAGTTGATTAGAGAAGATTTATCTCACCTCCTGATGTGAATATTGGACCTCACTTTTTGACATGTATATGCTTTTGATTGCTTAAAGAGTTTGGTATGTGACCTTTAAAGCCCCTAATGAGTTGTATTATGACTTAGAGTCATGGAAATACATGTCCAAGCTGCCCCCTTGCTTAAGCACACCCCCTACTAGCTATTTTCTACATATTTGCAAAGATTTCACTTTTCCATACTTTATCTCTCTAGATGATCTTGGTAGACCCCCTTGTAATTGTTGTTTCTCCTTCATCCCAAATCCATTTGCTATTATTTTTGTCTTATGGAAAGCTTATAGTTCTACTTTGAGTGATATAAGTCTCCGGTTCAGTGCTTGCATATGTGTAGAGAAATGTCTAGAACAATGTTTGTGTAGGTAGCTAATACTCTATGAAGATATCAAGCTATCTATGTTGTTGCAGATGGTTGAGGCATCATCTAGTATCGAAATGGAGTGATCTTACTCTCATTTGAAAGCTGTCTAAGTCAAGTTTGAGTTGCAAAAAGGCATTTTCAGTCTCTACATGTACATAGAGAAATGCAAAAAATATAGAGCCTATGTCTAAAAATTTTCATGATGCTAGGAGGGTTCATTTGCTTTTGTTGTGCACATAGGAGTGTTTATCCTCCAACAACTTCTCCTCAAATATGCCCCATTCCAAACTTCTCCAAGGCCACCCTTTACCACACTTCTTCTCCCAAAAGTCCACCCCTAAGCAAAGAATCCTCGTCTCACAAGACCTCTCGTGTCTACGCCTTACAAGCTTGGTCCATCCTTCTCTAGTGTTGCAACACCAACATGACATTGGGGAAAAGACACACTCATCAACTTCACATCAATATCGTTCATCATCTTTTTATTTACACTCATCATCTCAATCTTTGAGACCTCACTTCTTTATTTCATAGCTTCCTACAAATGCCCATCTTCTTTAAAGTACTCATGTTCTTCAAAACATGGGTTCATATGACACAACCACATATATCTCGCTAACCACATCATGTAGATCATGAAATTTTTGCTCACACACTTATGTTCTCTCTCTCTCTCTTTGTCTTCTCATAGTCTCATTTGTTTTATAAATTTATCATCCCTCATGAACTCTTGATCCATTGTGAGAGCATCTCCCTCACTAATGTTTTTGTCACTTTTGTGACACATTTACGTTCATTACCATCTATCTCTCCAATATGAATCCTTGAGCTTCCTTTTCTTTTTTCTTCACAATCACCAAATGTGCCCTCGCATCCTTTCCCAAAGTCTCTGGCTTCACTTTTCTCAAGGATCCTCTTCCTTAATGGTGTTTTCATGCTTATGTTGCTACTCTTTGCTTTTTTGGTAGTTTTCTTTCTTGTCTCAATTGCATCTCCCTTCTCTTTTTGACTCAAATCCATTGGATCTCCATTAAATTTTTCTCTAGTCCTTGATTTTTTCTTAGTCCTATATTCTTCCAACTCAACATGTCCAAAACCTAATTTGTGTCCTTTTTCTGTTGATGCTATTTTATCTATTTCTGTCCTCTCCAAAGTTTCTATCTTTTCCTTCAACACTTCCACTTTTTGTTCTAATTCTATGCATTTCTCTGTTTCATTCACTAACTTCTCTCTTTGAATTCTTTGATTGGTTTCCCACCTCTTAATCAATTGTTGAAATACCTTATTCTTCATCATTGATTGATCTATCCATTTATTTTCCTTTCCCCTCATGTCTTGTGCATCTTTGAAGCACTCATATGTTGCTCTCTCTATCTGCTTCACTTTTCCTCCTTGTTGTATCCTACTTTTCTTTTCTTGTGCCAACTTGCTCTCTAGGTGAGAAACTACATATCTTGGCTTTTCTAGGTCACATTCCAATTTTTACACTTTGCATTGCAATCCCACATCTACTAGGGCTTCACATCTACTACCTTCTTCTCACTGATACCTCCAACCTTAAAGCTCTATTTGTTTGCCTTTAGTCTTCTTGAATGTGAATCTTGTCTCAATCTATGCACTTGAAGAACACATTGGACCTTGTCCTAGATCACTACTAGAAATAGGGGGCATTCCAATGAAAAAAAAGCGAGTTTCATCGATTATGTGATGACAACGTTGCATAAGCAACAAAACATTTTTTTTATTAAAAAAAAAGACAATCCATTGCATAAGCGATGCAGACTGTCGCTCATGCGATGCTCAAAATGCCTATCGCAAAGAGCATCACTATCTAGCAACACTCCTACCGACATTGGCAAACCGCCTGTGATGCTTGAGCATCGCATAAGCGACATCTTGATATTTCAGAGCATCGCATAAGCGACGCTCTGAAATGTAAAAAAAAAATGATTTCTCCTAGCACATTTGTGCCGGGATTGAGACATGAGAGAGAGAGAGAGATTGAGCTACACGTGCACACAACCTCAAGGAAGCACAAAGCTATGCTCACACACACACATACAAGCATAGATTTACACACACATATGTACACATGCATACACACACACATAGACACACACACATATACACATAGACACACACACACATAGACACACACATACACACATAGACACACACACACACACATACACACATATCCACATACACACACATACACAAATTTACACACATACACATGCACACACACACATATATACACATAGACACATACACACACATACACATACACATACACACATTCACACACACATAGACACACACACACACATACACACACATACACACATAGACACACACATACACACGTAGAGACACACACACACACATAGATACACACACATACGCACACATAGACACACAGATTTACACACACATGTACACATGCATAGACACACACATATATGCACATATACACACATAGACACACACACAAACATATACACAGACACACACACATATATGCACATATACACAGACACACACACACACACAAACATATACACAAACACACACACATATATGCACATATACACACATAGACACACACACATACATAGATTTACACACAGATACACATGCATACACACATACATATATATGTATATAGACACATACACACACATACACACACACATACACACATACACACATACACACATAGGCACATAGGCAAACACATAGACACACACATACACACATGCATACGCACACACATACACACATAAACACACACACACATATACACACATGTACTCACATGGACACATACACACACATACACAGAGTTTTACACACACACACACATAGACACAATTTTACACACACACACACATACACATGTATACACACACACATATATACACACATAAACACACATATACACACATAGACACACACACACACATACACACACAGACACACACACACACATACACACACATACACACATATTTATACACACACATATACAGATGCATACACACACACATATACACACATAGACACACGCATACACACATACACACATACATACATACACACATAGAGACACACACACACATACACACATAGACACATATACACACACATACACACATATTTACACACACACATACACATCCATACACACACAGACATACACATACACATACACACATAGACACACACACACACATACACACATAGACACACACACATACACAGATTGACACACACAAATACACATGCACACACACACATATATATGCACGTAGAAACACACATACACACATCAACACACACACAACACATACACACATAGACACACACACACACATACACATACATACATTCATAGACACATACACACTTACACACACACACAGAAACACACATCCACACACATTTCCACACACACATACACATGCAAACACACACATATATATACACATACACATGTATATGCACACATAGACACACACATACACACATAGATACACACACATACACACATACACACATACACACATACACACACACATATACACAGATTTACACACACAGACACACGTACACATGCATACACACACATATATACACATACACACGCATATACAGACATAGACACATGCATACACACATAGACACACACACATACATACATAGACACACACACACACATATACACACATATGCAGATAGACACATACACACACGTACACACACACATATACACACAAATTTACACACACACATAAACATGCATACACACATATATATACACACATAGACACACACACACACATAGACACACACACATACACACACACATACACACACACACATATAGACAGACATAGACACATACACACTTACACACACACACATCCACACACATTTACACACACACATACACATGCATATAGACACATATATATAGATGCACATGTATATACACACATAGACACACACATACACACAAAGATACACACACACATACACACACACACGCATACACACACACACATAGAAACATACACACACATATATGCATACACACACACACGTAGAGAGACATACACACACACATACATGCATACATATGCATGCATAATGCATATCCATATGCATACATGTTGGAGCAAGTCTATGACAAGCCTAAGTATTGGCTTGAGTCCCACAAAGTCATAGAAAAAGCCTTAAAATGAAGACTATGTAAAGTTCACTTGTGAACTACCTCTTGTAACTTTTGAAGAGTTTACTTAATGTAAAAGTAAGAGAATCTTAAGTGGTTGAGTCCACTTGATCAAGAATGGAAAGAGGAGCCACGAATTCGTGATTTGTGGTACGTAGAGAATCAAATCAATCATTGATTGATTGGAGAGTGATTGAGGGAAGTTAGCCTCCCAAACTCAACTATAAATAGATGGTAGTTTTAGTCGTGGTTAGAGAGACCTATGTGAAGACCTCCAAGAGCTGAGCTTTATGCCATATCAAGGTGTGATTACAAGGCACAGATATGTATCAGTAATTCATTGTATTGTACAAGCAATATACTTTCATTTTCATGATTGTTTGAGTTCATCTTTCCATGATCTTGTGAAGTGTACTACTCTTTGCCATTACTCTTAGTTTTCTCAGTCAGCTTGCAGAGATGTTTTCTCTGAGCTTGGTGCATCATTTTCAGTGATTTAACTTGGTAAAGTTAGCTCTATAAGTCTACTATATGCTCACAAATTTTCATGTCATTTGGATGTTGAAATCTTCAGTTATGTTCATTTGAAGTCAACAGGGTCTGTTCATCTTCACTTCTCTGTTAGGTACCCGACTTTTTCACTCATCTTGTCAGAGCCATTTCTCAGTGGTTACGTATCCAAATGCAGTGATTTAAAGCTTGTTGGAGTTAGCTTGTTGTCTAGTATAAGCGTACAAATTTTCATAATCATTGAGGTTCTACATGGTGAGTTATGGTGATTTTTCTGCTCACTGGTCTATTTCTGTAGCAGCCCGTGAAAATCGGGATGATGTCATCACTTGTTAAAACTCATTCTCAGTGTGTGGTTCATTATTTTTGATGAGATTACTCTTGAAAGTTAGCTCTTTAAGTTGCCTAGACTTCCCCAAGAGGAATTGAGCTAATTGCTGCTGTGCTCAGAGAATTATGTAAAACACTGGACAGGTGTATGAACCAAGAATAGCAAGTTTTCACCTCTGAGCTAACTCCAACTTATCTGTTTTGATCTATCTTTTTGAGAGTGATCTTCCAAGGTACATAGGGTGTCTAATACATCCATTGGCAAGCTAAAAGGTCCCACCATATACTCCTGGAGTTCATTTGGGTGGTGTAGATCAAGGATTTTGCAACACCTCTTCATCTTCAAGCACATACCTATCCATCTCTTCACAGTGGTATCAGAGCAAGGTTGGACAACATGGCAGATGGATTTCCTTCATCAATTGACAAATTAGACAGAGGTAACTACTCAGCTTGGTCATTAAGAATGGAAGCCTATCTCCAAGGTAGAAGTTTATATGGTTATGTGGCTGGAGATGAAGTTATGCCAAGTTTCAGGAACAAAAGTCAACCAACACAAGAAGAGCAAGAAAGATTGAGCACATGGTGCTCCAAGGATGCACTTGCAAGGTCTTATCTCATCAACTCTATCTCAGATTTTTTGTTGCCTCACATTAGAAGTTGTAAGACATCTCAGGAAGTGTGGGATGCACTTGAAGCTTTCTTTTCTTCAAGTACCAAAGCTAGGAAGCATCAACTATGGCTGGATTTCACAACTCTCAAGAAGGCTCCCAAACAAAATGTGACTGATTTTGTCACAAAGCTCAAGGACATAGCGGATCAGTTGGGAATCATTGGAGAGGTAATAGATGAACAGCAAATTGTAAGGCAGGTCATCAATGGCTTGAAGGCAGATGATAAGTGGGAAGCATTCACCACAGCTATGGATTTGTACATGGACATGCATGTACCTGATTTCAACACACTCATTGGACAACTACTTACTCAAGAGGCAAAGCTTATCAAAAATGGAGAAAGCTCTAAAGGTAATGAATCTTCAGCTTTATACACGGATAAAAGCAAGACTAAAGATAACAAAGGAAAGGCAAAGAAAGTGGATGATGAAGCAGGTACATATCAAGCTAACTATGCAGGTAGAGGAAGACATGGCAGAGGTAGAGGAAGAGGAGGTAGACAAGGCAGGGGGAGATCCCAAGACTCCAACTCATGTTCTATTTGTGGATTAACTAATCATACAATTGAAAATTGCTTTAGGAATTCCAGGAATCAAAGAGGCAGAGGATACAATAGAGGAAGTTATGGATACTCAAGAGGAAGGTTCAACAACTACCATGGCAACTACAACAACTACAATCATTCAAACTATCAAGGAGGCTACAAAGGAAGGAGAGACTACAATAACTACACAGAAGACTCAAACAAAGAGGATTCATTATTGATCATGAACATGGCTATGCCACAAGGTAAATCTGATGAGCATATTTTCTACATAGATTCAGGTTGTTCAAATCATGTGGCAGGAAATGTGGCACTCCTATCAGATTTAGAAGATCCAAGGAATAAGCATGAGGTACAAACAGGAGATGATACAAAACATCCTGTGGAGAAAATAGGCAATGTCAAAGCACCTGATGGAAACATCAACCTACTCAGTAAGGTACTCTATGTCCCTACCATTACAAAGAATTTGATAAGTGTTGGGCAGATAGTAGAGAAAGGGTTGCAAGTCAGGTTCACAAAAGCAGGAGCATTTGTTGAAGATCCAAGTCAAGGATTCAGAAGAATTGCAAAAGGTGAAAAGATAGGTAGATTGTTCACATTTGAATTACAGGACACTAGAAACATTGCTCTCTTTAATTATGGTAGTCAGACACTCACAGAATTGGAAGTATGGCACAAAAGGTTAGCACATATTGGTGAAAGGTCATTAAAGCAAATCTGCAGGGACCAAAGTGTACCTGGACTTCCTAATTTGTCAAAACAACATATGATTTATAAGTGTAGTGCATGTCAATTTGGAAAGTCTCACAGGTTACCATTCATGAAGAAAGGTTATATGCATGGAGATCTCTTGGAGTTGGTTCATACAGATGTATGGGGACCTAGCAAGGAAGCTTCAATATCTGGATCAAGGTATTATGTTTCCTTTATTGATGATTGCAGCAGATGGACTATCCTATTCTTTTTGAAACACAAAGATGAAGTTTTTTCAAATTTCAAAAGATATTTGGCTCTTGTGGAGAATCAAACAGGTAAATCACTAAAAAGGCTAAGGTCAGATGGAGGGGGAGAATACTTCTCCCATGAGTTTGATTCTTATCTTCAAGAAAGAGGAATCAAAAGAGAGGTAACTACAAGGTACACTCCTGAGCAAAATGGAGTGGCAGAAAGGAGGAATAGGACAATTGTTGAAGCTGCAAGGTCTATGTTAAATGAAAAGCATTTACCTAATTACTTATGGGCTGATGCTGTATCTACAGCCACTTACTTGATTAACAGGTTGCCTTCAAAATCCCTTGATGGGATGACTCCATATGAGGCTTGGAATGGAAGAAGACCAAGCTTAGATCATTGTAAAATTTTTGGATGTATTGCTTTTGCTCATGTTCCTTCACAGGTTAGAGGCAAGATGGATCCAAAGGCAGAAAGGTGTGTATTTATTGGATATGACAACAATCAAAAGGGCTACAGGTTATACAACCCTACCAACAAAGGATTCTTGGTAAGCAGAGATGTAGTTTTTGATGAGAACAATGCATGGTATGAAGATTCATGCAGGAAGGTCAATTTATCATATAATCTTGAAGAAGATTTTCCAAAGCTTGGTAGAGAACAACCAAAGATTGAAGAACAAGACACCTCAGAGGATGATGAAGAATCTCAGATGGAAAAGATCAAAGCATGGAAGTCTAAAGGTAAAGCAAAATTGCAGGAACTTGGACATGAGGCAGAATCATCACATCATGGCCTAAGAAGATCTATGAGGGAAAAGAAAAAACCAGAAAGGTATGGGTTTGACACCTCATTAGTAACTAAACATTCTATCTACATAGCACATGACATAAACCAAGAGGAGCCATCATCATTTGAAGAGGCCAAAGCAAAAACAGAATGGAAGCATGCAATGAAGGAAGAGATTGAAGCACTTGAGGAAAACAACACTTGGGATTTGGTGCCCAAGACTTCATCCATGAAGGTAATAGGCTCAAGATGGGTCTATAAACTCAAGAAGAATTCTGATGGTTCCTGTGGCAAAGATGCCTACTATTAGGGTTTTGCTTAGTATTGCCTCTTCCAAGAATTGGAAGATACTTCAACTAGATGTAAAGAATGCATTCTTGAATGGTTGGATAACAGAAGAGGTATATATGGCACAACCACCTGGTTTTGAGAATCAAGTTTATCCTGATTATGTGTGTAAACTTAACAAAGCATTGTATGGTCTCAAGCAAGCTCCAAGAGCTTGGAATTTCAGGCTTGTTTCATTCTTGCAGGACAAAGGCTTTCAACCAAGCAAGGCAGATCCTTCACTCTTTATTAAAAAGAGTAATTCTGAGGTCATCTACCTATGTGTATATGTAGATGATATTATATTGACAAGAAATGATGCACATGGTATGAAGAAGATCAAAGATCAGATGAGAGAAGAGTTCAAGATAAGTGATTTGGGTTCACTTACCTACTTCCTAGGTTTGGAAGTTGTCTACAAAGATCATGGTTTGTTTCTCACTCAAAGAAAGTAGATTAAGGACATGTTGGCAAAATTCAAGATGCAAGATTGTAAGATTGCAGGTACTCCAATGGAGGTCAATCACAAATTGAGCTCACATGAAGGTGAACTCATAGAGGACATCACATCATATCAAAGTCTAGTGGGTAGTCTCAACTATGCCACATTGACAAGAGTAGATATATGTTACAGTGTGAGTGTGCTAAGTCAATTTATGCACACACCAAGGAAACCACATATGGATGCCGCCAAAAGGATTCTCAAGTATCTCAAAGGAACCATAAATGAAGGACTTTATTATCCTTATGTATCTCATTTAGGTTTGAAGCTATTTTCTGATGCAGATTGGGTTGGCTCCAAGGAAGATAGAAGGAGCACTTCAGGTTATCTTACCTTTGCAGGTTCAAAGCTTATTTCATGGTCATCCAAGAAGCAACCCACAGTTGCTCTCTCTTCTACTGAAGCTGAATATAGAGATCTTGCTATAGCTACACAAGAAGCTATGTGGATGAAGACATTATTCAAAGATCTTGGATTGGAGTTTGGAACTCCAACTATTTTTGGTGACAATATGAGTTCTATTCACTTGGCTGCTAATCCTATTTTTCATGCAAGGACTAAACATATTGAAGTTCATTATCACTATGTACGAGAGAAGGTTCTAAGCAAAGAGATTCAAATATCATATGTGTCCACTCATCAACAATGTGCAGATATTCTAACCAAAGCATTGGATGGTACAAAGCTTTGCAAATTCAAGGCTATGATAGGTTTGCAGGTAATCTTGCAAGATTGAAGATCTCAAGCATACTTGGCTTGAGGGGGAGCTATTGGAGCAAGTCTATGACAAGCCTAAGTATTGGCTTGAGTCCCACAAAGTCATAGAAAAAGCCTTAAAATGAAGACTATGTAAAGTTCACTTGTGAACTACCTCTTGTAACTTTTGAAGAGTTTACTTAATGTAAAAGTAAGAGAATCTTAAGTGGTTGAGTCCACTTGATCAAGAATGGAAAGAGGAGCCATGAATTCGTGATTTGTGGTAGGTAGAGAATCAAATAAATCATTGATTGATTGGAGAGTGATTGAGGGAAGTTAGCCTCCCAAACTCAACTATAAATAGATGGCAGTTTTAGTCGTGGTTAGAGAGACCTATGTGAAGACCTCCAAGAGCTGAGCTTTATGCCATATCAAGGTGTGATTACAAGGCACACATATGTATCAGTAAGTCATTGTATTGTACAAGCAATATACTTTCATTTTCATGATTGTTTGAGTTCATCTTTCCATGTTCTTGTGAAGTGTACTACTCACTGCCATTACTCTCAGTTTTCTCAGTCAGCTTGCAGAGATGTTTTCTCTGAGCTTGGTGCATCATTTTCAGTGATTTAACTTGGTAAAGTTAGCTCTATAAGTATACTATATGCTCCCAAATTTTCATGTCATTTGGATGTTGCAATCTTCAGTTATATTTATTTGAAGTCAACAGGGTCTGTTCATCTTCACTTCTCTGTCAGGTACCCGACTTTTTCACTCATCTTGTCAGAGCCATTTCTCAGTGGTTACTTATCCAAATTCAGTGATTTAAAGCTTGTTGGATTCAGCTTACTGGTTAGTATAACCATACAAAGTTTCATAATCATTGGATTTCTACATGTTTAGTTATGGTGATTTTTCTGCTCACTGGTCTATTTCTATAGCAGCCCGTGAAAATCGGGATGATGTCATCACTTGTTAAAACTCATTCTCAGTGTGTGGTTCATTATTTTTGATGAGATTACTCTTGAAAGTTAGCTCTTTAAGTTGCCTAAACTTCCCCAAGAGGAATTGAGCTAATTGCTGCTGTGCTCAGAGAATTATGTAAAACACTGGACAGGTGTATGAACCAAGAATAGCAAGTTTTCACCTCTGAGCTAACTCCAACTTATCTGTTTTGATCTATCTTTTTGAGAGTGATCTTCCAAGGTACATAGGGTGTCTATTACATCCATTGGCAAGCTAAAAGGGCCCACCATATACTCTTGGAGTTCATTTGGGTGGTGTAGATCAAGGATTTTGCAACAGCTCTTCATCTTCAAGCACATACCTATCCATCTCTTCACAATACATACATACTTACATGCATACACACACATACACACACATGCATACATATGCATACATAATGCACATGCATATGCATACATACATGCCTACATGCATACACACACATACACACACATACACACACATACACACACATACACACATACACATACACACATAGACACACACATACACACACATACACACATACACACATACACACATACACAGACACATACGCACATACACACACATATATGCATACACACATACACATACATACACACACATACACATACATGCATACATATGCATACATAATGCATATGCATATACATACATACATACTTACATGCATACACACACATACACACACATGCATACATATGCATACATAATGCACATGCATATGCATACATAATGCACATGCATATGCATACATAATGCACATGCATATGCATACATAATGCACATGCATATGCATACATACATGCTTACATGCATACACATACACGCATAGACACATACACACACATAGACACATACACACACATAGACACATACACACACATAGACACATAGACACATACACACACATATACACACAAGTTTACACACACGCACAAATACACACACACACACATATACACACAGACACATATGCACATGGACACATACAGACTTACACACAAACACACAAACACACAAACACACAAAAATACACACACACATATACACACACATAGACACATACACACTTACACACACACATCCACACACACACATCCACACACATTTACACACACACACACACATACACATGCATATAGACACATATATACAGATACACATGTATATATAGACATAGACACACACAAACACACATAGACACACAAACATACATACACACACATACACACACACATGGACACATACACATATATGCATAGACACACACATAGAGGCATACACACATATATATGCATCCACACACATGGAGACACATAAACACACACATACACATACATGCATACATATGCATACATAATGCATACATAATGCATATGCATATGCATACATACATACTTACATGCATACACACATATACACACACATACACACACATGCATACATTTGCATACATAATGCACATGCATATGCACACATACATGCTTACATACATACATACATACACACACTCACATATACACCTACATACACATATACATGCATACATATGTACACTTACATATATTGATTTCTAACCCATTTTCTTTTATATGTAAAGGTATTATGGATCCTAGTAGAGAGAGAAAGGCGAAACTCACTCTCATAAAAAGTCTTATGAGAGCAAGAGTTATGCGTGATACTTTAGGGATCATCATGCATGAGTACCCAGAGATGCTTGATGATGAGCTTGATTGTACGATCCAGATGCTTATCCAATGATCAGAGGAGGGCTCTTCTATAGATATGTTTTTTTCTCACAATTTTTTTTAATGATATTATAACACATATTTTTATTTACTTTTATCTATCTATTTTCAGGACACCTATACCTCCTCTAGATCATGAGAACAGAGCGCAGGTGCTATGAGGACATGCATAGGCACCTTAGGGTTGGAGTGCGATATAGAGCCAGAGGGGAATATAGTGTATATAGGGAATGGATTGGAGTTCAAGAGAAGAATGCAAGCCTTATGCGACTCTTACCGGTGCCTTGTCCACTTGGAGTGGAAGTAAGTATAAGTTTTACATATAAACTGAAATAAATATCTTATGTTTTATTTACATGTTTTTTTAATTTCTATAGTAAGCATGATGAGAGGGATAAAAAATACGTACTTAGTTCACTTGAGACAGAGTTTGGGACAGGATGGTCACATAAGTGTTGTCTAAAAGAGATGCAAACACTTATGGCTCATCGTCGTAATAATGCACGGTACGCATTGCTTTTATGTATATATATGTGGATATGAGTATGTGTGTTTACGTATGTATGTATGTATGTGCAAGAGAGAGAAAAGAGTGCGACTAAAGGTACAAATACACACATACACACACATATACATCATACATGCGCATTTACACACTGTTACATAAAAACAAGCTCTAAAGTACTCTTGTGGTTTTTATTAATTATTAAAAACGGTATATGGAAGCTTGTGGATCTTATTAGTTATGAAAAATAACATGTGGAGGCGTTCACATCTCCAAAGTTAGAGCAAAAGTAGACAAAAGTAGATAAAAGTAGAAGGAAAGGAGAGGTGTCTATTTTTAGACAAGGAAGGCGCTTCTGTTGATAGCCTCTCAATAAAAAGAGTGGTTCTCTTAGTGTAGGTGTCCAAATTGAATGATTCTTGTTGCGTTGCGAAGCTTACAGCTTGTACTATATAAGTAGATCAGGTTTTGTACAATTTACAATGAGAAAACTCCGCGCAAGTAGGCGTTTTTGCAGATCTTGTTTCTTGTGTCTATCTGGTGTCTCATCAACCTAACATGAATAGGATGAGACACAAGAAACATGAATAGGATGGGTTCTCTTATATATGCAACTTTAACAAGGCTGGATATTACATTTAGTGTAAGTACATTGTCTCAATTCATGAACAAACCCACATATGTTCATATGCAAGCAGCAAAAAGGGTCTTGAGATATTTGAAGGGTACATCAAATGAAGGTTTGGGCTATAAATATCATAAAGGTTTGGATTTCAAAGCATACAGTGATGGAGATTGGGCTCGAAATAAGGATGATAGAAGGAGTACAGGTGGATATCTAATATTTGCAAGTAATAATTTGGTTTCATGGAGTTCTAAAAAACAGCCTACAGTAGCACTTTCAAGCACAGAAGCTGAATATAGAAGTCTTACAAATGCAACATGTGAGATTATGTGGTATTTGAAGCTTTATGAAGATATGAATCTATCTACAACACGTCCACTACTCTTTGGAGATAATGTAAGTTCATTACAGCTCGCATCTAATCCAGTGTACCATGCAAGAACAAAACACATTGAAGTGCACTATCACTATATACGAGAGAAGGTGGTGAATGAAGATATTGATATTCAACATGTTGGAACGAAAGATCAATTAGCAGACATACTTACAAAAGCAGTGGATGCTCAGAAGCTTAAGCGAATCAAAGTACTACTTGGAGTCAAAGCTTTGGATTTAGAGTTTGAGGGGGGCAATGTTACATAAAAACAAGCTCTAAAGTACTCTTGTGGTTTTTATTAATTATTAAAAATGGTATATGGAAGCTTGTGGATCTTATTAGTTATGAAAAATAACATGTGGAGGCGTTTACATATCCAAAGTTAGAGCAAAAGTAGATAAAAGTAGATAAAAGTAGATATAAGTAGAAGGAAAGGAGAGGTGTCTATTTTTAGACAAGGAAGGCGCTTCTGTTGATAGCCTCTCAATAAAAAGAGTGGTTCTCTTAGTGTAGCTGTCCAAATTGAGTGATTCTTGTTGCGTTGCGAAGCTTACAACTTGTACTATATAAGTAGATTAGTTTTTGTACAATTTACAATGAGAAAACGCCACGCAAGTAGGCGTTTTTGCAGATCTTGTTTCTTGTGTCTATCCGGTGCCTTATCAGTGACATACCTCTCTTCAAACTTTCATATCTCAGTCGTTATGAGGTCTTTTTGAGTGATTTCACTTGGAGGAGTTTCCTTAAAACCTATCATTAACTCTCTCTACTCATCTGAGATTTCTTCATTATTTGCGTTGGCACGTTGCAAACGACTATATAGCCAATCCGTGAAAGAAGATATATTTGTAATCTCATTATTATCGAGATTACGTCTATATCTTTTGTTTTTCCATCTTTTACTTTGGAGATTTTGAAGTTCCTGTTCGTACTCGCTAAGAAATGCTTGCATGCATTCGCTATTATATGCTTCAAAAGTAGAAACATCATTTTTTTCTTGAAATGTAAATAAAAATGGAACTCCCTTACCTGATAATACCTCGTCTTTTATTTTTGAAGAAGACTCATTGGTCCATGCATGTGGAGCTTCTTCATAAACTCTTTCAAGGTACTCACTAACATATTACATGCACTCTTAAAGCATCCAACCCTTTGCCATGGATCTCTGGTTTCGCTCTTTTCCACACATAACCTTTTAATATTCCCATAAATCGCTCGACCCAAAACATCCATCGAGTGTTGGAAACACCTGCAATCTCTATTTCATCTACAAGATGGACTAAGAAATGAACCTAAATATCAAAAAATGAAGTAAGAAGCTCTTTCTCCATCAAACATAGTAGCTCTTTACATTCACATTTTTTTTTGTGGGATGGAGTTTTTGTCAATCTCTTTTGATGTAATCCACCTATACATATCATAGAAAAAATTATAAAGAAGTTAAATATTGATATATTCTTTGTGAGTGCCAATTTTCCTTTACCTCTCTACACATTCTCATTATCTTCATCATCACTAAAGATTTCTGATTCTGGATCTATCAGAGATCCATCTGTCCATTTTTTATACCAATCCATAGGCTTCATAGGTTTTGGACACTAACCTATTTCAAGATTTCCAATAAATGCATCACTTCTCTTTTAGATCTTAATGGATGATCAGCAAGCAAGAATCATCCATGTCGAAGATAAATATTTTTGTTTAGATTCTTACTATAGATTGATCTCAACCAATCACCATAATATGGACAAGCTTTATAACCCTTAGTAGATATTCTTGCATCATGTAAATGATAAAAATATAATTAGATTAACTCACATTTATTTGTATTCATATTGAATAGAGAAATTACATCAATACCTGAACAAATATCTGTTAGGCCGCCGGATGGGAATAATCTAATCTTATTTTTCATATATCGCACGCACTGAAAGGGCATAGTGATTAAGTTGTAACCTTTTATCCATTAATGAAAGGGCATTACGGTGACTCTCGGCGTAGAGAGAGACGGGTTCGCCAGACTGTCTGTCTAGGTGACCGTGCGGAGATGCCGTATTGCAGAGTTGCAGATATCTTGAGTATTGTTACTCTGTTCTTGTTGAATTACAGTAAGTCATTAATAATACAGTAACGTTGTCTTAACATTAAGAGTCTCTGCGACTCTATGATTGCTAATTCGCGCGATAAACTACTGTGTAAAGATAACCGTAATTAAAGAATCGTAATTGTGTTGTGGAAGTTATTGCCTTGACGTATAGTTACTATTTAGTGGAATAGTTAATTTGGGAAAATTAATTAAAGGGCCTCTGCACTGGCAGACCCCTAACCATCCCCAAGAATCCGAAGAGATATTAAAAGTGACTTGACAGAAATGCTTTTAACACTGGCGCCGTGTGTGGGAAGATGGAAAATTGGGAATAATCAGTAAGGGAAGAGCAGTACGCAAGGCAAGCAGTGGATAATAGTAACCACTAGTTGAAGAAGTGATATATGCCGGTTACTCGTTCTGGTGAGTCCTATCCGAAGTATAGGAGAGATCAACATCCTTGGGCAGTTCCAAATTTATTAGGAACACCCTTGGGTGGTAGAACTGCAGGCCAATTAAGCCAAATTGCAGAAGGATCGGAGCCAATTAGTAGTGATTCCGGTGCTAGTTCGGTGACACATGATGAGATTCTGGTGAATTCCGATGTGAACCCGGTACTTCCTAAAGAAGGTACAGTGACTTCTAGGTGTATAGAGATGCAATGCGCAGTCAGTCCGACACTAGCTGGTCAGAATTCGACCATTTTTTGTGATAAAGTTGTGTTACCAAGTGAGACCGTTTCCGGTGAAGGGATAACCTAGTTCGGTGAAAGTTCGACAAGTTCCGGTGGAAGTTCGGTACCATTTAGTGGGAATTTGAAAATTTTTGGTGATACTGCGGTGCTGCTTGGTGGACACTTATTGCGTTCACCCCTTTTCGGTACAAGTTTACCTACCTTCGATACCAAAGCTGAGGATAGGATATTTGATTTGGAGATAAGTAAGAGATTCAATGATAATTTTTGAACCAAAAAGTGAGCAAGCTGATAATACAGATTCTGAAGGCTAAGAGACACCCCCTCAACATACAGATAACAACAATACTACCCACAATAGCACTATGAGTGGTTCACAGTCACAACAGCGACCCCCACAGCTGCAACCGCAGTTCTAGCAGTAGCAACAGCAGCAGCCACAACCAATCATCCCACCTCGCCTGGTGCCGATTGGGATGACATATACAAAATTCGGTGGATTTTCGAGAGATGACCCGGACGCACATGTTCGCACATTCAAGATTTGTTATGCCGTGTTGAATCATCCACCGGATCCAGCGTACAAGGCCATTGTATTTCAAGCCACATTGGTTAATGAAGCAACAAGGTGGTTGACTGAATATGATATTAATTATTTCGCTAACTATGATGATATGAAAGATGCATTTTTAGAGAGGTTCCGTTTAAACAAGAACCTTGTAGAAATCTTTGACTATTTGCAGAACAATCGACAGAAACCACACCAGAGTGTTCAAGAGTATGCGACATTGTTTAGAACTCATTCACGGCAGCTGCCTCTAGCACTTGCCAATCTGTCAGATGATGTCATAACACAATGGTTCATTAACGGACAAAATCCACAGTTAAGACAAATCATGATCATTCGCTATGTGGGCGGAATGACATTAGACGTTGTAATTGCGATGGCCTTACAGTTGAAGCACAAAGTTGGAGGTTTTACGGAGGACCTGGAATGGTTGAAGCAAGTAAGAACGTAGCTGATGATCCATCCAAACAGGTGTATTGTACTAAGTGTAAGAATCCAGGTCACAACAATTCTACATGTGCCCTCAACCAGATGTATTGTGCCATCTGTAACACAACAGGACATTCAACAGAAACCTGTGCATATAATGCAAAGGTGCAGGGTAGAGCAGTCGTAAACGCTATAATACAAGAACCAGGTCAGCCAACAACCCATTATGTGCCACCACAATTGCGAAACAACCAGCAGCAAGGATATAGGACCTATCGAGGTCAGCGTACCAATAATTTCTATCCTAACCGATGGGAGGTAGGTACATCGGTGGAAGGTACTTCCCTCACTCCCCTTGGTGCCATTTCTGTGGCGAGGTTGGCCATATCCATAGATTTTGTAAGGAAGCAGCAAAGTACGACAAAAGGAAGAAGGAACGACAAAATCCGATGACTAACATGGTCTATATTTCCCCAATTGAGTCACAAGCAGTCGTAGTTCAGACAAGAGCAGGTAAACAGTTGCAACCAGTAGCTGAAGTTTTCGAGCCTGGAATTCATGAGCAGCAGGGGATGTTTGCAAAGGCTAGTCAATGGACAACTAAGGAGCTGACTGTGTTTCCTGATCCCATTCCGGTAACACAGGGCCCTCTGCCACAGGCAAGATCAAATGAACAGAATTCTGCCCCAACAACATTAGAATCACCACCAGAATCGATGATAACCCTAGCCCAAACAGATCAGGTATGGGATGTCCTATCGAAGGCTTCAATCACACTCCCTTTGGGGCACTTGCTCGCCTTAGTTCCAGGAGTACGGCAGCAATTTCAACAGCAGGTTTGTCCCAGATCTTCATGTACTCCGGTGATTGAGACCGTGCAAGCCGAGATGGATTCTACGGTGGATCATTCAATCGCATTGATCACCATCTGGTATAAAAACCAGAAGATTAGCCACGTTTTAATTGATGGCGGGTCTGGTGTGAATATTGCAATAGCCGAACTCTGCAAGAAATTGGGTTGGACCTAAATTGAACCCGTACAATTTTTTGTGCGAATGGCAGACCAATCTCGAGTCCATCCGGTGGGACTCGTACATAATATCCCTATTACCTTGCAGGGAACCACATTTAAAATGACTTTTGTAGTCCTAGACTTACCAGAATCTAGCCTCGACTACAACTTACTCTTTGGTCGACCATGGTTAAAGCAAGCCAAAGTTGTACACGATCGGTCAGCTCAAGAGTTAATTTTCAAAGGCAATCATCGGAAATACATCGTTGCACTCGATGCTATGCAACCCTGTGATTTACACGCATGGCCATATGTAGCAGAGCCAATCCATATGTTGGATGGGCTATCAGATGATTATCCCATTAGGTACTGTAGATTTACAAGCGGTGGTAGATAACTGGAGTCCGGCAGCTTGTACGGTCGTTCCAATGACCGGAGAAGCAGAAGCAGATGATGATATACCTATGGATGAAGCGACTTTACAACAACTGTTGCATCCAGCTGATGATTTGGTAAAGTCTCGGCAATTCTACGTACCAGAAGATCAATTGGTAACGTACAACTTGGGAGACACGGCTAACCCACGGCCTGTAAAAATCAAGGCAGGATTAGCAACAAAATTCCAAGATGATTTGGTACACATGAATTCTTAGATGTTTTCGCTTGGGACTACAGAGACATGAAGGGCCTTGACCCAAGGATTTATCAACATAGAGTGGTACTCAAACCGGATGCGAAACCCATTAAACAACCTAGTTATAGGATGAATCCTAATTATGTGGCACAGGTGAAGGCTGAACTTGATCATTTATTGAAGGTGGGATTTATTGTGCCAATTGAGCATACTGAGTGGATATCACCAATAGTGATAGTGCCGAAGAAAAATAAACAGTTACGCATTTGTGTTGATTACCAGAAACTTAACGCAGCCATCGTACCGGATCCGTTCCCTCTCCCCTTTCTTGATACAATGCTCGACAGGGTAGCAGGACACGAAATGTATTTTTTTTTGGATGGCTACAGTGGATATAATCAAGTGAGGATGGCAGAACAAAATATACCAAAGATAGCATTCATCACTAATTGGCGTGTCTATGCTTGCACCGTAATGTGGTTTAGTTTACAGAATGCCCCCAGTACATTCCAAAGATGTATGCAGGAAGTCTTTTCACCCTACTTGACTACGTTTATGCAAGTATATTTGGATGAGTTTTCCTTATTTGGAGCCACTTCAGCGCACCTGTATCATTTACGGTGCTGCTTTGAAAAATGCCGAGAGTATCAATTATGTTTGAATCCTCCAAAATCAGTTTTTGCGGTCTTCTGTGGTAAACTACTTGGTCATATCATTTCTAAACACGGAATACAGGTCGATCCGGATAAAGTAGCCGCCGTGTTGGAGGCACTAGTTCCAAAGACACCGAAAGAAGTTATGCGTTTTCTTGGCCAAATCCGGTGGCATGGCAGACATTTACGGTGGTTAGCTCATTTAGCAACACCACTTAATCGGCTTATGACCAGCGCTCCGCGGAAGTACGAATGGACTCCAGAGTGCCAAAGTGCATTTGATCGGTTGAAGGTCTTATTGACGTAGGCACCGATCCTGCAACCACCTGATTGGGAACGACCATTCCATGTATTCGTGGATGCTTCCGATATTGCAATTGGTAGTGTCCTCATGCAACAAATTGATAAATGGTTTCGGCCTGTGTACTATGCGAGCTGCCGATTAGCTCCTGCGGAGAAAAATTACTCAGTGACAAAACGAGAATGTCTTGGATTAGTATACTGTGTTAAGAAATTTTGGCATTACTTGATGGACCGTAAATTTACTTTCCATGTGGATCATGGTGCTCTGGTGTACTTGGTTTGGCAACAACATTTAGGTGGTAGATTGGCCAGATGGATTTTACTATTACAGGAGTTTGAATATGAAGTTATTCATCAACCCGGCACAACACAAAGTTATCTGTTTTGGTTCAATCATTACACACATCATTTCCAAAGTACATAAGCCATTTTATGGTGTCATTGGAGAGCTAAGGAGGTCCACTTATCAAGATTGAAGCATTAGAGGGCTGGCACAAAGCAGGTTTTGGCAGTACCTACTCAATCTCTTGGAGTGTCCATCCATCTATCCCAACATGATGAACTACACACTGAGAACCAGCTTTGAGAAAAACACGATCTGATGGAGTGCTGATAGAAAAGTAGAATATGAAGAGATATAGGCGACTTCAAATGAACATAGATCGCGATTGCAAAACTCAATTGCAATGAAACTTTTTGAGTATATACAAGACTTAAGGATCAAAATTTAGGACCTTAAATAACTGAAAATGATGCACCAAGCTCAGAGAAATCATCTTTGCAATTTGGCTGTGAAAACTGAGAGATATGGCAATATACAATACAATTGCAAAAGCATGAAGTTATGGACACAAATGATCATGAAAATGAATGTATATTGATTATAAAGTACAATCAATATACTGGTACATATGTGTGCCTTGAAACAACACTCTGATATGGCATAAATCTCAGCTCATGGAGGTACAAAAACTATGACTAGAAGGTGATGTATATATAATCATGTTTGGGGCCTGATTTTGAATTTGAATCTCTCCTAAAATCACTCTTCAATCTTTTAGTCATTGATTCTCCTACTCACTCAATCAGAAATTTGTGGCTTTTCTCCTTCTTACTCATCAAGTGGACTCAACCACTTAGATTCCTTTACTTTTACACCAAGTACTCAAAAATTACAAGAGGTAGTTGACAAGTGAACTTTACAAAGACTATAAATTTCCTTCAAGTCTCTAGGTCTTTTGATGACTCAAGCCATCACTTGGACTTGCCATGGACATGTTCCAGTAGCTCGCCCTCAAGTCAAGTGATCTTGAGGTCTTCAATCGTCTTAGATTACGTGCAAACCAATCATAGCCTTGAATTTGAAAAGCTTTGTACCATCCAATGCTTTGGTTAGAATATCTTCACAATGTTGATGAGTGGAAACATAAGTTAACTGAATTTCCTTGCTCACAATCTTCTCTCTTACATAGTGATAATTTACTTCAATATGTTTAGTCCTTGATTGAAAAATTGGATTGGCAGCCAAGTGAATAGAGCTCATGTTGTCACCAAAAATATTTGGAGTTCCAATCTCTAATCCAAGATCTGTGAATAGTGTGTTCATCGACATTGCTTCTTGAGTAGCTATGGCAAGACCTCTGTATTTAGCTTCAATAAAAGACAGAGCAACTATAGGTTGCTTCTTGGATGACCATGAGACAAGTTTTGAGCCTCCAAAGGTAAGATAACCTGAGGTGCTCCTTCTATCTTCCTTGGAGCCAACCCAATCTGCATCAGAGAACAATTTCAAACTAAAATCAGATACATAAGGGTAGTATAACCCTTCATCTATGGTCCCTTTGAGATATCTCAGTATCCTCTTGGCAACCTCTATGTGTGGTTCCCTAGGTGTGTGCATAAATTGACTTAGCACACTCACACTATAACATATATCAACCCTTCTCAATGTGGCATAGTTCAAACTACCCACAAGGTTTTGATAACCTGTCACATCTTCTATGAGTTCACCCTCATGTGAGCTCAATTTGTGATTAATCTCCATTGGAGTACCTACAATCCTGCAATCTTCCATCTTGAATTTTGCCAACATGTCTTTAATGTACTTTCTTTGAGTGAGAAACAAATCATGATCTTTGTAGACAACTTCCAATCCTAGGAAGTAAGAAAGTGAACCCAAATCATTTATCTTGAATTGTTCTCTCATTTGTTCTTTGCTTTTTTTCATGCCATCTATATCATTTCCTGTAAGTATAATATCATCCACATACACATACAAATAGATGACTTCATAATTACTCCATTTCATGACTAGTGATGGATCTTCCTTGCTAGGTTGAAATCCTTTGTCCTGCAAGAATGAGAAAAGCCTATGATTCCAAGCCCTTGGGGCTTGTTTGAGTCCATATAAAGCTTTATTAAGTTTACACACATAATCAAGATATATGTGATTCTCAAAATAAGGTGGTTGTGCCATATATACCTCTTTTGTTATCCATCCATTAAGAAATGCATTTCTTACATCCAATTGAAGTATCTTCCAATTCTTGGAAGAGGCAATACTAAGAAAAACCCTAATAGTAGGCATCTTTGCCATAGGAGAGAAGGTCTCGTCATAATCAATTCCCTGAGTTTGTGCAAAGCCTTTTGCCACAAGCCTTGCGTTATACCTGTTAATGGAGCCATCTGAGTTCTTCTTAAATTTGTAGATCCATCTTGAGCCTATCACTTTCATTGATGGAGACTTGGGAACCAACTCCCAAGTGTTATTCTCCTCAAGAGCTTTGATTTCTTCTTCCATTGCATGCCTCCATTGTGATTTCTTCTTTGATTCCTCAAATGTTGAAGGTTCCTCTTGATTTATAACATGTGCTAGATAGATTGAATGTTTAGTGACTAGAAAAGTATCAAACCCATACCTTTCTGGTTTTCTTTTCTCCCTTAGGGACCTTCTTAGGCCATGATGTGATGATTCTACCTCTTGTCCATGTTCTTGCATTTTTTCTTTACCTTTAGATTTCCACATTTTGATTTTTTCATACTGAGTTGCTTCATCATCTTCTGAGGGATCCTGCTCTTTAGAAGGATTTTCCTTAACAAGTTTTGGAAAATCTTCTCTAGCCAGGATCATAAGGTAGGTTGAACTTTCTACATGAATCTTCATACCAAGAACTATTCTCATCAAATATTACATCTCTACTCACCAAAAATCCTTTTGTTTGTTGGGTTGTATAATCTATAGCCCTTTTGATTGTTGTCATATCCAATGAATACACACCTTTCTGCTTTGGGATCCATCTTACCTCTAACCTGTGAAGGAACATGAGCAAAAGCAACGCATTCAAAAATCTTACAATGATCCAAGCTTGGTCTTCTTCCATTCCAAGCCTCATATGGTGTAATGCCATCAAGTGATTTTGAAGGTGATGTTAGAAGTAGTATTTTTGAGAGGCAAATAATTGTAAAATGCCAAAAAATTGTAAAAATATTTATGCAAACAATGTAAAAATGAGGAAGAGTCTTCTTCATATAGATTAGAATCATATGTATTTTTTCTAGAATTTTTGGAAACTCCTAGATAGCATATTTTTAGATTAGAAGGGAAAAGGACCAAAATTCAAATGTGAAAAGGGACACTTGAAAATGTATAAAAGACAATTTCCTCTATTTTGAGAGGGTTGTTTATTTGTATTCGATGCTATCCAAGCAAAGAGAGAGTTTCCTGTAGAAAATCGTGATTCGTCCTTTTGTGTGAATTTCTTTGATTTGTTGAGTCTATTCTATGTGTATCCATGGAATTTGCAAGCTTCTATTGTGTATTTCTGATGAATGTGTATGAAGAGAGTTGATTCTTGATTAATTGAGTGAGAATTTGCTGAAGAATGGTGCTGGAGATGAAAATCGTCATTTTTCACAAAATCGTGATTGTCTCGTCTGAAGGTTACAGGTATCATTTCTGAGTTTTGACTTTATGATTGTGTTCTGCTAAGGAAATAACACACTTTAGACACCAAGATTATTGAAAATGATGGAGTATTGCTCAAGATAATCCAAGCCCTAGATATTCCTCTTCATCTTCATTATTTCTCTGAAATCCAGCCAGTTTCCTCTTATTTCTTGGATTCTATCATCTAGAAGGGGCTGTGGTCTCTTATATACTTCCAGGATTGACAAATATAAGATGTAATGTTGATTCTTTATGCTAAATGATTGGAGAGGACAACTCCAAAGGTTAACAACAAACGTTTTTTGGCGCCATTGCCGGGGAGTATAGCAAAAGCATCATTGAAGTTGGACCTTGCTGGATCTTCTAATGTTGATGGTATTGAACACATTGAAAAGGTAATACTCTTTAATCAAGAAATGGAAACATGAAAAGGTAGGTTTGTTTGTTTTTCTTTTGGGAAAAGGAAGCAATAGATAATCTTTTGAGAATAAGAAGTGATGAAATTTTTGCAAATTGATAGTTGCTGATATCATTTTTGAGAAGTAAAGTGCAGGTGTGTGACAAACTGAATCAAGAAAGCTGAAGATAAGGTAAAATGTGTCTATCTTTGCATTTGTAGAGTGCTTTTTGACCAAGTACCAAGCAAAATTGTTTTTTTTGGGATAGATAACATGATTGCATTGAGGAAAGTCAAGAAAAGTAGCTAGATGTAGGAAGATAAGATCCATTTTTTAAACAAGGCAAAGCATAAAAGAGCATAACCAATCAAGAAACACAAGATCAATAGATCACTAAACAAGAAACCCTAAGTGAAGTGTTTACCTTAATTTAGAGCAAAATACTAAGAAAAATTCATAAAATTCATTAAAACATTCAAACAAATTTCTTTTTTCCTTAGGAAGCTGGACTAAAGGGTTTTTTATGAGAGTAAAGGGAAACAAGTGGAAAGAAAAGTTAAAAAACTGAAAAAAACTGGAAGTTCAGAAAACACGATTCTCTTCACAGAATCGCTAATTTTTCTTAATGACGTAAAATTGCAGGTGACAAGTGATTTGGAGTGGGTGAAGAATCTTGAAGAGGATTAAGAGCAAAGAAGACTCAAAATTGCAAAAAACAGGAAGTACAGAAAAAATACGATTCTCTGCACAGGATCGCGATTTTCTCTAAGAGGAGAAAATTTTGAATTATTGTGCATATTTGGGTTTTGAGGTAGGTAATTGTAAAAGGCTTTACTAAGTTGAGTAAGTAAAGGAAATCAAATTCTAAAAACCAGTGAGGATTGAGCATCAAGTGGGTAAAGTGGGATAGAAGTACAGAATCGCGATTTTTTCTAGTAGCATCAGGGGAGAAATTTGTGATGAAAAGTTAGAAATTAGGACTTAACATTATAAAATTGTGAAGGATAAAAACTTGAACAAGTGGAAAGTGAAGATTTTAAAAATATTGAACAAAATCGTGATTGTGTGGAATCTATAAAACCCTGGAATTTCAGAAGAAAACTCATTTGAGTGAGGAAGAGAGAGAGTGAGAGTGGACAGAATCGCGACTTTCTACAAACCCGAGCTTTTGGACATTTTCTGATCAAGTAAGCAAGGTAAGGATTTCCAAATAAAATTTTGCATTCTCTCAAGTTCTTATGTCATGTTTAGAACACAAAAACTCAGAGAACAGTAAAATCACGGAATCGCGACTTTTAGGATTTTGAATTTTACAGAGAAATAATAATAATTTTGTTGAAGTCTCTCATTGCATGATAAAAGTTTAATAAAGCGACTTTATTGAAGGAATAAAAACTTAAAAAACAAAAACCTCAAACATTTCAAAATCTGCACAGAATCGCGATTCTGTAGTCAGATACAAAATCGCGATTCTCTGAAACAAAACACAAAATCGCGATTCCCAGGGCACGATTTTCATAAATAAATCGTGTTTCCTAACGATTGTGAACAATCACGATCGTCTGGGAACAGAATCGTGAAAAACACGATTCTCTTCACAAAATCGTGACAAACACGATTTTCTTCACAGAATCGTGACAAACACGATTTTCTTCAGAAAATCGTGACAAACACGATTTTCTTCACAGAATCGTGAAAAACATGATTTTCTTCACAGAATCGTGAACAACACGATTCTCTACACAAAATCGTGACAAACACGATTTTCTTCAGAGAATCGTGACAAACACGATTTTCTTCACAGAATCATGAAAAACACGATTTTCTTCACAGAATCATGAAAAACACGATTCTCACCACAGAATCTTGAAAAACACAATTCTCTTCACAGAATCCTGAAAAACACGATTCTCTTCTTAGAATCGTGAAAAACACGATTCTCTTCACAAAATCGTGAAAAACACGATTCTCATCACAGAATCGTGAAGAACACGATTTTCTTCACAATAATCGTGAAAAACACGATTTTCTTCACAGAATCGTGAAAAACACGATTTTCTTTACAGAATTGTGAAAAACACGATTCTCTATACAAAATCGTGAAAAAATAGGATTCTCATCACAGAATCATGAAGAACACGATTTTCTTCTCAAGAATTGTGAAAAACACGATTTTCTTCACAGAATCGTGAAAAACACGATTCTCACCACAGAATCGTGAAAAACATGATTCTCTTCTCAGAATTGTGAAAAACACGATTCTCACCACATAATTGTGAAATTAATTGAATTATCCTTAGGTCTGGTAATAAATTGTACACACATTCTCAGCAAGAGTTAGGAAGGAAAGAGGTAGAGTCAGTAATAGGAGAATTGCAAGAAAAAGATTTAGGGCAAGAAATTAATATGGAGAATTTAACTGAAACCAATGAATCCTCTGAAGCTGGTGATTATAGAAACATTCTCAAATACATGTATACAAACAGGTTTGGAACCTATGTATATCAGGATGGAATGCATAAATTTCTCATTAGATTGAGAAACTTAGAGGTGCCCCTGAATATAACACCAGTAGCACAATTCAAGGATGGTAGATATGAGGATAGACAGGGATGTGTATACATCTTCTCACAAGACCCAGAAAATTCTAATGAGCTAGGGCAATGTGCAGACAAGAGACCTTGAGAACAGAACCTAGGGCAATCAGACTTGCCAAGACCACATGAAACTCACAATAATAGTGAACAACAACAAGGTAGGAGAACACATACTTCCCCAAATCCTTTTAAAAAAGAAGCAGAAGGATTTAATGATTTTCCATTGAGAAGAAGACATCATTGGCAAAATCAGGGCAGAATGCTTAGACCCTATCAAGTAGCCAAATGCATGAAAAATCAATATGAAGAATATTCTGATCCTCATGCCCATGCTGCAGAATTTAGACAATTAATTAGAGCAGAAGAAGTAGAGGATTACAAAGTCCAATTTGAGGCATTTGGTCTAACCCTAATAGGACCTGCATTATCCTGGTTCATTCCCTTGAGAAAGGAAATGCACCCAGAGATTGAATCCTTCCTTGAAGCCTTCATAGGGGAATTCTCAAAAATTGGAATAAAACATAGCACAGCTACCTTGATACATAGCTTTAAACAGCAAAAAGATGAAAATGTCAGAGAGGCAGCCAGGAGATTCAAGCAGTATATTGATAGATGTCCCAGAGAGGAGGTACCATCCATGGCAAGACAAGTATCCCTATTCATAGAAGGATTGAGAAGTGCCCAATTGAGAACCTTGGTGTATTATAGAAGGTGTCCAGACCTAGGAGCATGTGTTAAAGAAGCAATAGACTTAGAGGATAACCCAAGATCTATTATCATTTGATCAATCTAGAACAAATGAAGATAAAATTCCACCAATAGAAGAATTGGCACAAGCTACTGCTAAAGCCCTGGAAGTTAACACCAAAACAAATTTGATAAACACAAAGATGACAACAAATAAAAAATGCTATAATTGCGGAGAAAATCATTTGGTACAACAATGTCCATATCAAAAACCACAACATTTGCAAGAGGGAAAAACACTCAAATATTGTACACTAGAAAGAAAGTGGACAAATCATACCAGAGAAGAATGCTTTTACAATAAACAACCCATTAAGGAGAGGGAATATGCACAGCAAAGAGAATCTGGATTTATTGAGCAACCAAGACCTGTACTTGGGCAACAACCTCCATTACCAACAAATGTGGTATCAGTCAAATACACACCAATAGAGGAGGGAACTCAAGAATAAGAGCACCATACAAAGAAGATTATCACTGGAATGAAGGATATCAGGAAGAGTGGGAAGGATATGAGATGAGAGAACCAGAACTACAAGCCCTAGATTTGGGAAATGGGAGAATTGAGATGGATACAGCCACATTCATGTATATAACCAATAATTATATGTCCAATCAGAAACCTCAATTCAAAGGGAGCCAAAAGATAACTTGTTATAGATGTGGGGGAGAACATTTCATTAGAGACTGTCCACAACCTCCTACATTCAGAATAGAAGGAGCCTATTGCAAGGATTGTGGCAGGGAGCATTTAATAAAGGATTGTCCAAGAAATCCTCAAAAACAACAAAATACTTCTAATAACATACCATTACAAGGAGTCAACATCATGGAGCAAGAAGAATTGAGTGACCCTGAACAAGTAAATGTAAATGCTATAACAAGAGCACAAGCCAAACAACAGGAAATAATCAAGGAACAAAAGAAGAATTCATCTCCAAAGGAAAAGAAAAATAGACAAAAAGGGAGATGGGAGAGAAAAATGAGAGTGGGTAAAAGTCAAGAAGAAGAAATTATAGAATTACCAAAACATAGCCCACCCCAAAAGACACAAACCCAGCAAGAGATAAGAAATTCACAAAGTTTGGAAACTATGATAAAAGCATACGAGGGAAGAATTCAAGAGGGACCAAATCCCACAGACCATGTAATGGCTTATCCTATGCCGGATATAGAGCATGAAAGGATGCAAAAATGCAAACAAATCATACAAGAAGCACAACTTAAACTGGGGGAATTAGATAATTCTAAAACAACAGCTGGAGAACCAAAGGTAACAAGAACAAAGGAAATTATGGATCAAGAAGGCAATTCACAAATTACATTCCAGGTAAATATAGACAAACAATGTACAATCTTATACCACACCACAATGGAGGAATTGATAAAACAGAATCCTCACTTACAATACAAAATGGTAAAATGGGAAGAAATACCATACAATTTTGATCCACAGCCACAAGAATTGGAAGAGTTGTTGTACATTCCTATTGATAAAATAGGTGGATATTGTGAAGGAGAAGAAGGAAACTCAACCCTAAAAATACAATTTGGTAAAAAATCATGCCAAAGCTATATTGGATAGTGGATTAGGTGTGGCCATCATGACTAAACAAACTTGGGAAAGATGGGGAAAAAATAAATTAATACCGACTAAAATGAGATTGCAACTTGCAGATGGACACATAGAAAAACCCCTAGGAATATGGGAAAAGGTGATTGTGGATATATGTGGAATAAAAATAGAGCATACTTTTTCCATAGTTGAATTTCCCCAATCCACTTTATATGAAATTATCCTAGGAAGACCATTTATGAGACAAATGCAAATTGTGCAAGATTGGGGTAATGATTGCCTATACCTTCAGAGCAAAGGGAGGATAACCAGAGTGAATTTAAGAAATGGTCATTATTGTGACATATCCCCTCAAGAATGGTTCAAAATAAATCAAAATCAGGAATTGAGTGAAGAACCAAAGTTGGAAGATCATAATGAACCAAAATCATCAATATGGAAGTGCAATGTGTTAAGAAACCTTACAAATGGAAAAAGAAGATTAAGAAGAGAAGATTGTATAGAAGGGAGAAAATTACAAGATGAGAGCTATATACCACAAAAATTCAAAGATGAAGAATTTGAGCTTTATGGTTGGAACCAGATTTTGGCCACCATGGATCTAGCCAAAGATGAGTATGTGGGAGTGAAATTCCAAAATGAAGAAGGATATGATGTTTTTCACATAGGAATACAAATGATAAAGGTATCAAAAACAGAAGAGGACCAAGAAAAAGAAATGATATTGAAAAATGGAAAAACACAATATTTGGAAGAGGTAAAAGCGGCAGACGCAATAAAAGATAAAATCTCAGGCAAATATAGAAAAAACAAACACAAGGGAACAGAAGAAGATCAAGAGGATGAAAAAAATAAGAAAAGGATAAACAAGGATCAACAATTTGATGTACCTGCAAATTTCAAGACTTATGAAGTAGAAGACAGACTACTCTTAAAAATGAAACCAAAGAGGGAAAAGAAAAGAGGAGAGGCATATGACAATGAGGAACAAACTAAAAAGGTAATGATCACCCAAGAAGAAGGGGAAGAAAGACATATTGTAATAGTTGATGACATGACAAATCAAGAAGAGGAAGCATTAAGAAAACTGGCTAAGAACTATAGGGATGTGTTTGCTTATAGCTACAAGGATTTGAAAGGTATTGATCCTAAAATCTGTGAGCATAAGATTCCTATTACACCTAAGGCAAAGCCTAGCAAACAAAGACATTACACATTCAATGATAAATACTCTGCTAAAATAAAGGAAGAAATTGACAAGTTGTTGGCTGCCAATTTCATCTATGAGATTGAATACACAGAATGGATATCTTCTATAGTTGTAGTACCAAAAAAGAATGGGAAACTTAGGGTATGCATTAACTTGAAGAAAGTAAATGCTGCAACTATAAGAGATAGCTACCCATTGCCTATAACGGACCATCTTCTAGAAAGAGTTGCAAGGAAGGAGGTTTATAGTTTTTTGGATGGTTTTTCAGGATACAATCAGGTACCTATAGCTTTGGAAGATCAACATAAAACTGCCTTTTCCACAGAATGGGGAATTTATGCTTTTAGGGTTATGCCCTTTGGGTTAACTAATGCCCCAGTAACTTTTCAAAGATTGATGTGTCATATCTTCAAAGAATTCCTGAGAAATGTAATGGAAATTTATGTGGATGATCTTTGTACTTTTTCATTAAAAAGACAAGATCATTTGAAAGATCTAGAAAATATATTCAAGAAATGTAGAACATACAGAGTATGTTTAAATCCAGAGAAGTGTGTGTTCTTTGTAAGACAAGAAAGAATGTTAGGTCACATAGTCTCCAAAAATGGAATTTCAATTGATGAAAGGAAAATTAAGTCCATAGTGGAACTTCCAAAACCAACAAATGTAAAGGAACTTCAAACCTTCATGGGACATTGCGGATATTATAGAAAATTTGTACACAAGTTTGCTGACATTGCAAAACCTTTGTATGCCTTAATCACAAAATTTGAGTGGACCAAAGAGTGTGACCAAGCTTTTGAGACTCTAAAAACTTGTTTGGTAACAACACCAATTTTAAAAACCCCACAGTGGGATAAAATTTTTCATGTCCATGTGGATGCTTCAAATTATGCTTTGGGATGTGTGTTAGCACAACCAATAGAAGGGAGCAAATTAGATTTTCCAATTGCTTATGCTAGTAGGCAACTGAATTCAGTAGAGAAAAATTACACAACCACTGAGAGGGAAGGGTTGGGAATGATATTTGCTATGAAAAAATATAGACATTACCTTTTGGCCAACAAGTTTAAATTTTTTGTGGATCACCAAGCTTTACTCTACTTAGTAAACAAACCTTGTCACACTGGTAGAATAGTCAGATGGTTTCTTTTACTGATGGAGTTTGAGTTTGAGGTGGTGGTCAGACAGGGAAAAAACACATTTGAGAGCAGATCATTTGTCTAGAATCCAGGCTAAAGAACCAAGTTCACCTTCAAATGATGACCTGCCAGATACATATCTGTTCAAAGTATAAAGTGTTCCTGAGTGGGCCATGACTTTAGTACCTTTGCTTACCATGGGACCTTGCAGAACATTTGGAAACAACACACATTTACTATTACAAAGGAGGAACTTTATGCTGCTAGCTGGGCACTTGTATCACCTCAACCATACAGGCATATTGAAATATTGTACTGAAGAGGAGCAACAGGAATATCTGAGAAGAGCTCATTGTTGGAACCCATGTACTCATGCTTCCATAATAGTCACCCTAAGCAATCTCAATAGGATGGGAGTACATTGGCCTAATAACAAGATGTAACAAAATATATTGCTAACTGCTGGGAATGCCAATCTTTGCAAAATTCAGAACTTATAACTCTATATTGGTTTCAAAAAAACCCATAATGGAGTGAGTACATCATTAAGGACTTGAAAAGGAAGAAGAAAGGAAAACAAGAAAGAGGAAGTGCAGACTCAAAGACTCTACAAATGATTTCTGAAGAGTATCAACTAATAGGAGATCAATTGTATAAGAGAGGGATGGATGGATATTTAAGAATTTGTGTTCCTGAAGATAGATATCTGGAAATGTTGGAAATGGCACATTCTGGAGTGGCAAGAGGGCATTTCTCAAGTGACAAAACTGCTAAACTCATATTATATTCTGGTTTTTGGTGGCCAACCCTATTTCCTGATGCAAGAACATATGTGAAAAGATGTGACATTTGTCAGAGGGTGAGTCAACCAAATAAAAGAGACAATATGCCATTAGTTCCATTGATTTCAGCAAGAGCATTTGGTAAATGGGCGTTGGATTTCATTGGACCCATACATCCTCCAACAAAAAAATCCCATGCTGAATACATAATAATGGCCATAGATTACCTGACAAAATGGGTATAGGCCAAGGCTACAAGAAGAAATGATGCTCAGACTACTGCAAGATTTCTCTATGAGTATATCATCACCAGATTCGAACTACCAATTGAATTGGTAAGTGATAGGGGGACTCATTTTTTGAACCAAATCATAGAAAACATAACTGAATATTTCATGATTACTCATAGAAAGTCAGCCCCATATCACCCACAAGCCAATGGGTTAGCAGAAAGTACTAATAGAATACTTTGCACTATATTGTTAAAATTGGTAAACACAAACAAGAATGATTGGTGTTGAGAGCAGTATGGGCACCCAAGGGCTGACTAGACAAGGAAGCCAGTGGAGAGAGTCAGAGCGAGGTGAAGGATTAAGTAGACAAAGCAGTCGACGCAAATCTGGCAGATAGGCCCTTCAAATTTTTCCAAATCAACATCTTTATAACAGTGATTCTTATCACTAACAATCATTGTAAATACCATTTCATATTTTTGTAGCTCCATTTTGTGCAAGCCAAGGAGTCCTTGAGCTTGAGGAGCCTTAGAAGTGCCTACATATCAATTTTTGTATTTTTTAGACTCCGTTTAAGCCCTCAAATTGGCCCTGGAACCTAATTTTTAACTATGCCGGACACTAGGTATGGACAGGGCCAAAACCTAGTCAAAAACTATAAATAGAGCTAGAGAGCTCATTTTTGAGGTTAGATTGTAATTGAAATGAACTTGTAATAGCTTTTTGAAAGTAATCTAAGAACTCCATTGCTTCTCACTCTTTGTCTTGCCGTGTGTGCGCGTGTGTGCGCGTGTGTGTGTATGTGTGTGCATGTTTGTGTGCTTCTCACTCACGCACTTGTGCCTCCACTTGCTCGAGGTCTTCATACCATCCTCACGTCTTCCCGGATTGACATTAAAGGAGGTGCTACTCATCACTGAGCTACACCAAAGTTTGGCGCCGTTGCCGGGGATCGAGCTCTGAGGACGAGCGTGTGATGGTAAGACGTAGAGTTGTGACGTTGGCGTTGTAGGTAATTCTTTACTTTTCCTTACTTTTCTCGTCCTTACTTCATCATCATCATCACCATCATCATCCCCATCATCTTCCACCTCCATCTCCATCATCGCAAAAATTTCAGTTTTTGATCATATCTCCTTCCTCCTTTCATTTCCCTCATTCCACTTGTGAGAGAGAGTGAGAGAGCGATATTGTGTGCGTTGTTTTTGCATGTTTGTTGAGTTTCTTGCAGGTTCCAGCAGCATCATCCCCTCCAGCACGTTGCGCAGGTACGGAAATGTGCAGAACCGTCTCGTAGTCGCCAGCTTCTGTCGATCGCGATTGACAGAAACTTTCATCTTTTGGTAAAACTCAGTGCACCACAGTAGACTAGAGGCATTGCACAGCACAGATCCACAAAAATTTTTGAAAAAATTGCAAAATTTCAATCCATCGCGATTGATAGCATCCATCGCGATTGACACTGTCCATCGCGACGGACAGCCAATCCATCGCGATTGACAGACCCCGACGGACACCAGTCCATCGCGATTGACACCAGTCCATCGTGATTGACACCAGTCCATCGCGATTAACACCAGTCGATCGCGATTGACACCAGTCCATCGCGATTGACATCAGTCCATCGCGATTGACACCAGTCCATCGCGATTGACACCAGTCCATCGCGATTGACACCAGTCCATCGTGATTGACACCAGTCCATCACGATTGACACCAGTCCATCGCGATTGACAGCCCAGTCGATCGCGATTGACAGCCAATTTCGGCCAATTTTTTAGGGGTTTTTTAATTTGAAGATTTTGGCTAATTTTGGACATGGATCATGGACTCTAGAGCACATAAGGAGGCTATAGGCAAATAACCCGAGGAAAACTTGTTGCCCTGTTGGCCTGTTTGAACCCTGTTTTAATCCCTGAAGCTTGAACTGACATAACTTTTGTTGGTGCATTTTGCCCAAGCCTACATGCTTGATATGCTTGATATTATCCTCATTTGTAAGTCACATGAGTAGTCATGTGAACACCTCTTGTAAAAGAGTACATTTTATCTCTTGTAAATGGAAAAAGAAAAAAGTAAAAGGATGGCTTACCTCATCCATGATGTAAAAGCAAATTCGTGGCTCCAACTACCAAAATCACGAATTTTTGAGCTGAGGGAATCTCTCCTAACTTTGGGGATCACTTTTAGGTGGAGCCATTCGAATTCGAATTCAAAACTCCCTCCAAGAATTGCTATAAAAGGAGCAAGAAGGAAGAGGCGATTAGCAAGCCTTGTACGTGACCACTTGATGTCATTTTGTAGAGATTGAAGAGCTTACTCCATAGCTCTATCATTCTACTCCCATTGTGCAAAGATTCATTGCCAATGTGGTTGTAATCATATGTGAATCTATACATTTATTATCATCTACCTCTCTGTTTTGTTCTCTGCTATACTCACTCAGAGCAGTAACTTCAGAAGGTCATATCTCGAGTTTTACTGAACCTTTTTCAGTGTTTTAAAGTGCGTTGGATAGCTCTCACTGTCTAGTTTGTACATATAAATTTTCAAGGTCATTGGATTTATATTTTTGGAGATATATGCATTTTACTGCTTACTGGTCTATCTCTGCAGAGCCCCGAGAATTGTGGGAATGTTCCAGAACTTGATGAAACTTGTTCTCAGTGCTCAGTCCATCATTTGAAGTGTTTTAACTTGGAATAGGAAGCTTGCTAAGTCTATTTGCTATGCCCAAAAGGAATTTTTCTAATTCCTTCCAGGTTGAGAGCACTGTTCATTTTTTCCAGCAGGTGTATGTCCAAAAATAGCAAGTTTTGGGAGCTAGTCATTTCGCAACTTGTCGGTCTTGACTTAAACTTTTGGGATACATGTTCCAAAGTACTTGGCTGATATTTTGGTGGATTTAGGAAGCTCAAAGGGTCTACTAATCAACTCTGAAGTCTCAGTTGGCTGGTGTGAAGCTGGTTGTAGCGGCACCTACTCATCTTTGGATTGCATCCACCATCTCTCTTCACAACTTTCTCATACGAAATCCGTTTGCTGTGATTCTTGTTTTGTTGGCCATACCCCGAGGTAGGAAAACTGAGGGATCCTTGGGATTGTTTTCCATAAAGGCAAAGGATAATTTGGTATGTGAGTTACATGCATGAAAGTGGTCTATTGTGTCATTTGAATCGAAGTCTTGAGCTAACCGTGGGACTTTTACAGGTCCAGTAAGAGCACTTGAGGGCATTCTAAGCAAGAGTAAGTGCAAGCTTGGGAACACACGTCGTGGGCACACTAGGGCAACAACACAAGGAAAGAAACTCAAGGTTGGAAAATCCTCAACTCCCTTTGTCAATTCCTAGCTTAGGCTAAGAACGACTAGTGCTAGGAGTAAGTCAGGGCAACTATAGGAATCAATCAAGTTGAAGACTACCTATGCACTCAAGTTCAAGATTAAACATAATCTCTTTGTGATGCGATAACCTTAAAGGAAAGAATCTAACGTGGAACGATCAACTTACAGTGCGAAAATTGACTCAAATATTCTTGACGACGTGATTTCCGACTAGAGCATAAACACGATAATCGACTAAAAAAGAATCAAGTGACTGATACAAAAGAACTCAGCAACGAGGTTGTACTTGGGCAAATTTGGGCTATTCAATTAGGCTTATGAACCTTAGATCAGGGCGACATCTAGGGAGAGATAGACAAAGTCTTAGGTCTTTAGAGGTTAGTGTCAACCACACTGCTAGGTCTTGGGCCCAATAGTTGAGCCACCACTCATACTACCCTAGCTCTGAGACTAGTGAATCAGAGATGTCTCAAGGCATGGACCGACCTACGGGAAGTTCAGGAGTGCCATACTTACACAGGGTAGAAGGCCCGTACAAGACGCAGCTGGAATACCTTAGGACCAACCGATTAGGTGTTAGCATCTATGAGGACGGCCTAGGAAGATCCGTGGTCCAAATCAAAAACCCAGACCAATCTATTGGGCTAGAGCACCCTGCTGTCAAGTTTGAAAAGGGTGCATACCTTGATAAAGAGGGAACCATATACGTGGTCACTAGTCACCCAGAGAGGACAGATGAATTTGGGAATTTGATCCCTCAGACGGACATAGATGACCTAGAACAAGGGAATGTAGGAGTGGAACCCAGGACCCCTCAAGGGAAATCTGTTCTTACTAGAATCCTCAATCCCGAGTGGGTTCCCCAGGACGACAAGAGCATAGATCTGCTTCTGAACCGAGAGACTGACGAAGCCTTTTGGAGGTATAAATCTGATCGGCCAATTGATATAGGAACAATCATGATCTATGAGTTTAAAGATCTAGATAGCCCAGGCAGAGTGACCTATCTAGATCACGCTTCAAAAAGGATCTTTGTGGTTACCGAACATGATAGACATGCTTACACTAGGATGGGTGATTTTATTTTCCCCCAACCAAAATCTAACGTGTCCTCTGGCCACCCGGGAGCTGGAATGTCCCATGCCCATGGAGTTCAGAGAGACATAAAGAGAGACAGACCTGAGGTAAGCTTTGCCAACTCCTTGGGAAGAGGAAGAACGAGAACGGAAACAAATAGAGTGGAACTTGAGGGACATAGAGCCCCAGGGGACCGAAGAAATGCGGATGAATTCCCTCTACCAAGACCAAGAGAGCACACGAGGACTTTGAGACCGACCCAACTAGTTAAGTCCATGAAAAACTACTTCGATGGCACTGGAGATCCCTACGATCATGTGGCTGAGTTCAGGCAAGTCTTGAGAGCTGAACAAGTGGAGGATCTATTCACGCAGTACAATGCCTTTGGTCTAACCCTTAGGAAAACAGCCCTTACGTGGTTTCAACCATTGAATGAGAGACAATTCAGGAGTATAGACCAACTCCTAGAGGCTTTCATTATTGAATTCTCTAAGAGTGGCATAAGACATAATACCTCCTCACTGATTCACAGCTTCAAGCAAACCCCTCAAGAAACCGTGAGACTTGCACGAAGAAGATTTAGGCAATACTTAGAAAGATGCCCTGTTTCGGAGCTACCCACACTAGCTAAGCAAGTGGCTTTATTCTTGGATGGATTGCTAAGTACCAAATTGAGATCTTATGTGTACTTGAAGGACCCTAGGACCATAGAAGAGTGTGTACGCATGTGCATTGACATCGAGGATAACTTAGGGGAGGAGTTAGAGCTTTCCAAGATATACAAAGATTCAGATAGTGCCTCTAGCCTCTCTTCCACGCAATCCACATCAATTGAGGAACTTGCAGAGAAAGTAGCTCAGAAATTAGGTGTCACTAGCAAACACATCCCAAGGTTTGCCCGTGTGAAAAGATGCTATACTTGTGGTGGCGACCACATGGCGAATGTATGTCCCATTATGGCTCAACCCCAAGTAAATCCTAGTAGCCAGTATTGCACCATAGAACGGAGGTACACCAATCACACCGCGCAAGATTGCCCCTACAATAAGCAAACCGTTAGGCAGACGTACCCACTATCATACCCTCAACAAGGAAGATACCAGAACCAGTACCCACCTCAGCAGTATGCGAGGCCTCAACAAACCTACCAACCCTACCAAAACCAACAAAGGCCTCAGCCTGTGCTAGCACAACAACCCCCTGCTCCAGCTAATGTGATTCCGGTAAAGTATGCTGCTGCAGAAGAAAACCTGAATAGAGCTATAGTCCCTGTAACACCAGTGCTTTCAGAAAGTGATCCCAATGACCATAGCTTCGATTCTACACATGTTGATAGTCCCCAGGCTTACTACATGCAATCTCCTGAACATGGTGAGTCCTACTATAGTGAAGAGCCAAATGAACCTAGTTGGGACTCAGATTACACAAACGTCATGTATGCAAACCCCAACCCTAGACCTCAACCTAGACAAGTAAGACCCCCATTCCCTAGAGGACAATGCTACAGATGTCAGGGAGATCATCTCATTCGTGATTGTCCCTTGCCTCCACCTACACAACCCCAATCACTGACGATCCAAGGCTTTTGCCAAGAATGTGGAAAGGAGCATCTCTTACGAGATTGTCCAAAGAATCCCAGCAATATGCCAAAAATCACTCCCATTAACGTTATTGGGTTAGTGGTAGATTCCACAGGAAGTGTCACTTCCACTGCACCAGTACAGGTAGTCACTAGAGCTCAAGCATTGCAGCAAAACCAAGGGGTAGGTCAGGATAAGAGCCCAGATGTTAGTGAAACGGAGAGCATGACAAAGAAGAGGACTAGAGCTTGGAGAGATAGTCGTGAAAGAATGAAAAGGCAATGGGCGAAAAAGATGAGTGAACTCGAGGAAAGCCTCAGAGAAACAAAGGCCAGGATAACTGAACTCACATCTCAAACTCCCTCTCACACTACCCCACCTCCACCATTCCCAACTCCATCCAACCCGCCACCTTCCAACCCGCCTCACCTAATTCCACCACCCCCTATAGTAGGATCAGTCCTAGCATATCCCACTCCCGAGGACCTTAATATGATGCTTAAAGCCTATCAGGCCAGAATCCAAGAAGGGCCAAACGTAACTGATCATGAAAAGTGTTACCCTAGAGCAGAACTAGAGCTAGAACGAACCAAAATTTGTGCTAAGATGGTGGAATTGGCTCAGACCATGTTTGAAGCCAGTCGCCTATTTAACATCTCTAGTTCAGCGAAGACACAGTTACACTTTGATGGACTGCTAGAAAGAATAGAGAAGCTGATTGCACAATCAGAAAAGGAACCCGCCTCTCAACATAAGGACAAGGCAAGTGAAGGAGCAAGTCTTCCTGCCCAGGAAGCCTATGTGCCTAACTCTATGGAGCCAGATACATCTTCTTCTCTGAATCGGTTTACACCAGAATTCCTACGAGAGATTCAAGAAGACAAATGGGCTAAAGAAAGTGAAGTCCCTCCTCCCATTGAACTTGTGGATGACGCACATGACCAATTCCCACAAGACATCCCATCCATTTATGAGGAGCAGGAGAGCACCCAATCTCAGGAAAGATTAGACTTTGAGTCTAACTCTCTACAAGAATTACCCCACTTCACAGGCCCATGGGAAGCTAAGTCTACTTGTATGAGAGCACCCACAGTCATGGTACGGAATGAGGACTCAGTCATACCTAGGAACACAGAGGTAATGAAAAACACTAAAGTACAATGCAACCTCACCTTAGAAGAGCTACTCAAAGTAAGGCCTGAGCTATGGAAACATGTAGCCAAACAAGTACCAGAGATAGCAAAACCTCGTTCCCAGGTAGGATCCCAGAGAACAGTGCCCGAAATACCATTGGACAAGATAGGAGACATGAGTGAGGGCGAAGAGGGAAACACATATCTTCCTATCACCCATCAAGGATATACCACCAAGGCCATTCTAGACTCAGGCGCAGGTGTGGCAATTGCTACCACTTCCCTATGGAAGCGTTGGGGCAAGCCAGCACTCAGGCCCATGAGGATGAAACTGCAAATGGCCGATGGTCACATAGAGAGACCCTTAGGGCTGTTAGAAGGAATCACTCTCACCACATGTGGTGTAGAGTTCGAGCATACATTTGCTATATGTGATTTTAGCAAAAATCATGCCTATGAAATGATCTTGGGACGACCCTTTATGCGACAGTTGTAAGTGGTACAGGACTGGGGAACCAACTCCTTGTACCTGCAACACTTAGGTGTTACGACCAAAGTGAATCTTAAAGATTACTCTCATAGAGATGTCCCTCCTATCCAATGGAATCCCATCCATAGAGCCAAAGATGATACGGAATCGGTGCATTCCATAGGATCAGGATCCTCATGGATGCATGAAGACACTCACTTATGGATGTGCAAAGTAGCAGTAGAAGAAGAGAAGAGAGAAAAAGCCAGAGAGATAGGTGCAAAAGAAACCCATAGATCCATTCAAGACCCAGCCTATGCACCTGTAGTCTTTCCTGACGAAGAATTTGAACCCCACGGCTGGGCAGAAATCCTAGCAACAATGGATGTAGCCATCAATGAAGAACAATGGACACCCCACTGTGATGAGGATGGCTATGACATTTCAGTCTTCTCCATAGAGCCAATCATGGGAGAGGCAGTGTTAGAAGAGTGTGAACCTAGCCCTGATGCATTTGAGGATGTAAGTGACTCCGATCTAGAGTCAATCATTATGGACCCACCTTTTGCATCAGATGAAGAATACTTCTATGAAGTAGAATTTCTACCCCAGAGGTATGGAGAGCTTACAAATGATGTAAGGCTAGCCACACATGTCACCCCGAAGGAAGAAGGAAAGAACAGAAAGAAGAGAGAAGTCACACCAGAAGAGGAAGTATCTTTGTGTGAGGTCCCAAAAAATTTTAAGAAGTATGAGATAGATGACAGGAGAGTCATGATCAGAATGCCTAAACGAGAGGCGCAATCAGGGGAGGCCTATGATAACAAAGAAACCACCAAGAAAATTGTGGTAGCTCTGGAAGAAGGAGAGGAGAGATGCACGTACATAGGCCATGACCTGACAGAAGAGGAAGAACAAGAGCTAATAGCCTTGCTAAGAGAATACACAGATGTATTTGCTTGGAGTTACAAGGATTTGAAAGGAGTGGACCCTGACATATCCTCAAACACTATCCCCATGACCTCGGATGCCAAACCTTCTAAGCAAAAGCCATACACATATAATGATAATTATGCTGCTAAGATCAAAGAGGAGATAGATAGACTGGTTGAAGCTGGATTCATCTATGAAATTGAGCACACTGAGTGGGTATCCCCCATCGTAGTGGTGCCCAAGAAAAATGGAAAGCTGCGTGTATGCATTAACTTGAAGAAGGTTAATGCAGCCACAATTCGAGATAACTATCCGCTTCCTATCACAGAGCATCTCTTAGAAAGAGTAGCAGGCAAGGAAGTGTACAACTTCGTGGATGGATTCTCTGGCTACAACGAAGTAGCCATAGCTCCAGAAGATCAGCATAAGACGGCATTTGCCACTGAATGGGGCATATTTGCCTTTAGAGTAATGCCATTTGGGCTTACCAATGCACCAGCTACCTTCTAGAGGCTGATGTGCCATGTATTTAAAGAGTTCCTGAGGAAGAACTTAGAAGTCTATGTTGATGATCTTTGTGCTCATTCCAACATTAGGCAAACCCATATTCCCGAACTCAGACAAATCTTTGACAAATGTAGAGAATATCAAGTCTGCCTAAACCCAGAAAAGTGCGTCTTTATGGTTAGGCAAGGCAAGATTCTAGGACACATAGTGTCAAGGAATGGCATATCCATCGATGAAGAGAAAGTGAGAGCCATAGCCGAGTTACCTAGGCCAAAGAACGTCAAGGAAGTGCAAGCCTTCATGGGGCATTGTGGTTATTACCGCTAGTTCATTCATATGTACACTGTCATTGCAAAGCCCATCTATGGACTCTTGACTAACTTTGAGTGGACTCATGAGTGTGAAAATTCCTTCAATGAGCTTAAACGGCGATTATGTTCAGCACCAATCTTGACCACTCCAGATTGGAATAAGCCTTTCCATGTTCATGTGGATGCATCCAATTATGCTATTGGGTGTGTACTCGCGCAACCTACTGGTGAAGGTAATATGGATCTTCCAATTGCCTATGCTAGTAGACAATTGAATGCAGCTGAACGAAATTATACAACCACCGAACGAGAAGGATTAGGCATGGTATATGCAGTTAAAAAGTTTAGACATTATTTTCTTGCAAATAAGTTTAAATTTTTTACTGATCATCAGGCATTGTTGTACCTGGTAAACAAACCTTGCAACACAGGTAGATTAGTACGATGGTTTCTCTTACTAATGGAATACGACTTTGAGGTAGTGGTCAGGAAAGGGAAGACTCACTTGAGAGCAGATCATCTCTCTAGGCTCACATCTGGAGAGGCCCCACAAGGGGTGTCAGATGACCTTCCTGATGCTTACTTGTTTAATTTGGAAGTTGTACCGCAGTGGGCTAAGCCATTGGTACTAGTATTGACATACGGGCCTAACCATCCAGTAATAAACACGCAGGATAGAGAGGTAGTAAAAGCCCAAAAGTATCACATCATGGCAGGAAGTATGTACAAGCACACAGATCAAGGGATATTGGCTTGTTGTGTGGAAGAGGATGAGTACACTAAATGGTTGCAATTAGCACATGTAGGTGCATTAGAGCAACACTACTCAAAGCAACGAACTCTACAGACACTAAGGAGACTCGGGGTGCATTGGCCTACTATGGAGGCTGATGTCCAAAAGTTGTGCAAGGAATGCCCAATCTGTTGCACTAAACCACCTGTGGAACATGCCACTCTTTATCAAGTGTCCATAGTGCCAAATTGGAGTGAACCACTAGTACCCTTCCTGAGGACAAAAACATTCCCTCCAGACATGACTCTGGTTAGGAAAAGAAGTCTAGAACAAGAAGCCCTAGAGTACTCACTAATTGGTGATAATCTCTACAAGCGTGGTAAGGATGGTTACCTGAGACTATGTGTCCATGAAAGTGAATATCTCAAGATCTTGGAAACTGCTCACCAAGGTGTAGCAGGAGGACACTTTGGACCAGATCAGGTGATCAAGGCAATACTATTTGCGGGCTTCTGGTGGCCGACCCTTCACATGGATGCACATACCTATGTGAAACGGTGTGATGTATGTCAGCGAACTCAGTATCCTATACGCAAAGACGAGATGCCACTGAAACCTATGATGGGTGGACGTGCATTCTCTAAGTGGGGAATAGACTTCGTAGGTCCTATTAATCCCCTAGCTAAGGGGTCCCATGCTGAATATATCATTGTTGCCACGGACTATCTAACCAAGTGGGTAGAGGTAAAAGCCACAACGAAGAACGATGCTCAAACAACAGCTAAGTTTTTATTTGAGAATGTGTTCACTAGATACGGGCTACCTATAGAGCTAGTTAGTGATAGAGGCACTCACTTCTTGAATGAAGTTATTGAAAATCTGCTCCAAGAATTCTTGGTAGTACATAAGAAGTCTGCCCCCTATCACCCTCAAGCAAATGGCCAGGCTGAGAGCACCAATAAGATCTTATGCAATGTACTGACGAAATTAGTGAACAATAAACGCTCTGATTGGGACAAACAGCTACACCATGCTGTTTGGGCATATCGAGTGGCCTACAAAACGGTACTCCAAGCCACCCCCTTTCAGATGGTATTTGGCCAAAATGCAGTGCTACCGTTGGATTTCTTAATACCTATATTGAAAGTAGCACAGGAGCATGAATGGACAGGTCATGAACTCTCCTCTAGGATCTTCGACCTAGAATGATTAGGAGAAACAAGACTGAGGGCGGCTGCAGGGATATACGCAGCTAAGAAACGACAGAAGGCATACTTTGATGCCCATGTCAAGGATAAAGGTTTGAAGGCAGGCGACCTAGTACTAGTCTACACTTTGAAACAACACGCGAGAAAACTAGAGAAAAGAGGCTACGGACCCATGATCATTAATAGGATCTCAACCAGTGGAGCAGTTCAACTCGCTACCCTCGAAGGTGATGTTCTTCCTAGCTATATAAGCGGGTGCAGAGTCAAGTTATATCAGGAACCTCTGACGGAAGAGATGCTATGTCGACTCAACATTGCTAAGAGACGCAAAGAAGAAGAAAAACGAATTCGAGAAGAAGCTCAAGCAGAAGCTTTAGAGCGCATACGGAGAATGAAATTAAGAAGACAAGGCAGAGAGCAACCTAGGCTAGGTGCATATGCAGACCAAGGATATCACGTGGCTATGTGTGAAGTTTCAGGTATCATCTCTCATAGGATAATTAATCCTATGATAACCTTAGATATAGGACAAGGAAAGGGTGCAAGGACTGTAAGAGCTTTGATTGACTCAGGTGCATCCACTAGTGCAGTCAAGTTGTCTTACTGTCAAGAGTTGAAATTAACTGTCAATCCTATAGAAGCATATCTCATAGGATTGGGAGGTGTGGAAACCCCTTGCATGGGCGAGGTGGATCTTCCCATCTCCATTCAAGACGAAGCAATGACAGTCAAGGTACTAGTGTATCAAGATGAGGACCTCACTGAGCCTCTTGTCTTGAGTCAGGACTGGATCTATGATCATGCGGTCAACCTAAACCTAAGAGATGGACTTCTTCAGGTATGCGTAAATCATAGTCGAATTACAGTTGAATTGGAAAATGAGGCACTCAAGGAACTAGGTAAGGCACGAACTCCTGGTCCTTCCAGGGGTGCACATGAAGTTGAAAATGCTATTCTTGTCCAAAAATGTATGATGCAAAAAGAGGATTGTCTCAACAACGGAGTCAAGGATAAGAAGGCACTCCCTTCTGTTCCAAAGGCCAGAGGGATGCAACAACCAAAGGCAGATCGAATACAGAAGAAGCAGAGCACTACCTATACTGGAGGCCAAAAAAAGGAGCAAAGCAGATTGTTTCAGTGGATGAAACAAGTATGGAGGCGAAAAGGCGAACACCCTATTCTGACCAGGCCAACACCACGGCCCAAACCTCTTATTAGTAATCAACAACACGACACTAATAAGAAGTCCTTCATACATTCTTCTACGAAAGTGAAGTCTATTTGGGTACCCAAGAAGTCAATGAAGGTCAGCCCACAATCACGACAAATCTGGGTGCCTAAGGCTTGCTTGCGGGCTCAAATAGCTACACCAAGGCCAAACCCTGTACAACATGTTTCACTCACTCGAACATCTGAGGCCCACTCTTACACATCACACACGAACACGTATTCTTCCATGAGCACAAGTAGAATCACTTGTAAATGGGTCCCTAAAAGCCCCATTTTTCAAGTAAATACCCCTATCACACTCTCCAGAGTCTCCACAAAGTCAAGATCAAAACCTATCCATTGCATTTGGCAACCTAAAACTTGGAATAAACCCCCGGACCCCAGTTGTAAATCCATGTCCACCTACTAACTACGTCACTCTCACACTACATCATTCCGCTTAGTTCTTAGGTCTACCCAATTCCTAACTACACACACAAGCACCGAGCACTTACTAACCCCCTAACCTCTCCCGAGCCTCATGTTAATGTTGTAACGGGGACACGGTGTCATTTTTGTGTCCATTGCAATGTTAACATTTATTCATGTATTCTCACAGAACCAGCTATGAAGTTTTCAACATGGCTGAGGCGGCAGGAACTAGCTCTCAAACAGAAACGAGCCAGCAAGTGGTGGACTTAGACAGTTTACCCGTTTCGCCTGAAACAAACGAAAGACCAGAAGAATTGCAGGCCATCAAAATCATACCTATAGCGGACCCTCCCAGTGGCCATACCATGCCCGTAGGAAAAGCTTCCCACTGGTTTAGTGAAGTGGTAGGACCCTTGGGAGAGGGAACATACCTATGGGAATCAGAGTTGGACTTCAATGGGAAGCAATGTAAATACCATTTCTTTACAAGAGAATTCAAGAAGTTACAAAATGCAGAAGGTCTACATTCGGTATGGGAGAAGGCAGGATTGAATGCATATTTCAGTGCACGGCTCCCAAAGCCTGACTTCATGCGATGCTACTATCTCATCAACACCTTGACCCCAAACAAGAACCCAAAAGGTGCAAGCTCATTTGTGATCCCATCTCTAACAAAAGGAAATGAGCTCAAGAGGTTTAGGTTATCCAACAACTTGGTGAGAGAGGCCCTAGATATGCGCGGAATGCATATTCCTACAGAGAAGGAAACCCTAGTGCCGGATTACATGAAGAATCGAAGCCTCACCAAACTCAAGGACATGGTGTCCATGACGCCTAATGTTGCAATACACCTTCGCATGTGCATGCAACACTTTGCTTTTCCTGCCCAGGATAGATTCACCATGCCGCCTAAAAAGATTTGGTTTAGTTTGTATCTGGCAGAGACACAGAGCCTCACCATCACTTACCCCACTGGATAATTGATCAGATACACCTAGCTCACAAACGATGGCCGCGAAAACAGGTTTTATATGGATGTTGTGCTCTGACGAGAATAATTTATAGGTGTTTGGCTTATGACATCCCTAATGTGGAATCGTGTAGAGCAGTTTAGAAGGCAGGACATCCATTGGACCCCCTTCTAAGAAGATGAGAGGCACTGTCCAAGTACCATGTGCTCAACCACGTGGAGCCACCCTCACACCAGACGTCACCCCTCCACCCCGAAGAGTCGGACCATTCACACTCCGACTTCCAAGACGCAGCACCGATGGTTCTACCTTGATATTCCCTCCCATCCCAACCGATCTTGAATTTCCCAGTGGTGCACCTTTGGAAGAACTCACGAATGAAGATTTCGAACAATTATTACAAGATGTAGAGCTGGAGGCAGAAGAGGCACAACAAGTGGAGAATGTGCAAACGCAAGCAACAACCGCCCAAGTACCTGTCACCACAGTTGAAGTGGATGAAGAGGATGATGAAGATGAAGAACAGGAGGAAGATGAGGAGGATTATGATCAAGAGCATCATGATGAGCAACAAGAAGTGCCAGAAATTGTAGGTGCACCTACATATACAGCTCAACTACAAAGGTTATACGACACAATCAAAGCAGTGCAAGAAAGGCATCAACTCTCTCTTGTGTCAGGTCAAGATTTGATGCAAGAAATGCTATCAGATGATGGGGTGGATCAACATTTCATTGACACCCTCAAATTAGTGTCAGAGTCTTTAGGAGTTCTGGAGGCTGTCCACACTGCAGTCTGCCAGTCCATGAGGTATGACAAACGCAGAGTCGACACATTACCACGAGCAGGTAAGACTATCAGGATGCCTGTCACAGAACAAGAGGTAACCATTGAAGCCACAGCTAACCTCACCACCACCATTGACCTCTCTGCCGAAACCTTCGTTCAGACATCACCCATCTCACGCCAGCATCCCCCATCACCACCTTCTTCACCCCCACCACCACCTCCCACCATGGAAGAAACGCCAGTCATCACCTCTACCTTCACTTATAACCCACCCTCAGTCACATCATTTTCCTTTCGAGAACCCACCTCACAAGACACCCTCTTCTCTTTCGTCACCAATCCCTTGTACACTTCAAAACTTCTATCCTCCGAACCCATAATGGGTCATCCCATAATCCCAAGTGTGGTTGGAAACCCTGCACCCACAGAAGGCACCCTGTGTTTCCCAGCCTATCCCCCAATACGGATACCTCCATTCCATGACCCTCACTTCCCATCTGGCCCCTACGCCTCTTTCAACCTAACCTCACCACCCCAATACCCGTCCTTTGTGGAGCAGTTCATCCGCTCTCCAATGTTTCAGAGGCACATTTCCCCGCTGTTCGCAACGACATCAATTTACACGAACACCACACTCACTTCACCTACCATACCCACCTACATGGTGGCCCCTGTACACACCACTCTGTCTGACCCAATGGACATTTCACCCACCACAACACCTCTCCCCACGATTCCACCATCTCCCCCTCCACTACCCCCCACCTCACCACTCACCACATCATTGGCACACACAGCATTCACTACCTCCCTCCCCAATCCCACCTCCCCTGCATTTCAAACTTTTCCCCTTGCATCTCATAATGTAAATAGCACGTTCAACACATTACTTCAATGTGCACATCAACTACAACAAGAATACCATCAATTGGAAGAACGGACTATGGCCCTCCAGGCAGAATCTCAGCGTCTGCAAGCTAGAGTCACCACTCTTGAAGCTGATTACCAAACGCTCCTAGCCGAGCATACCACCTTACAGCAAGCTCACTCCGAATTGGAATCAAAGACATCGAGAGTAGATGATCAAGCAGTCAAGGAACTAGAAACAGTGCTCCAAGCGCAAATGATATCTAATGCTACACTCAGACGCAACCTTGGGCTATTAAGGAAGCATATGGCAGCAGCACTAGAAGAGAACAAGAGGCTTCAACAACAAAACCAAGACAACTTTGAAGCGGCTATGGAAGGAACTGTAGGAGCAACCATTAGCCCTACCAAGTATAGAGCAGTCCCATCGGAAGACATTCGCATCTTACTTGAGGAGCATGCAAATTTCTTGGAGTCATATGAAAAGTTAGAGACTGAATGTGCAGACCTAAAGAAACAGATAGCCAGTGCCCCCACAGCTCAACAGGAGCCGGTAATCTTGCAACACTCTACAGAAGAAGTAGAGACCCTCGGAAAATAGGTGGCAGAACTCCAAGCACGCCTCGCACCATATGAAAGGCCACCCTCACCCACTGAAGAACCAGAACCTGAAACAGTAGTGGAAATCCCCGTCGATGACAGCTATGAAGAGCCGTACGAGCCAATGCCAACACCCGGTGGTCGGACTATAGAGGAAGGACAGGACACTTTAGAAATTCAAGTTCCAGATTGGGTAAAAAGGGTCGAGAAAGTGGGTAAGACACATGATGATCGCGTTGCCGTGCAAATGCAATCTCTCACAAATCTGGAAGAAACTGTCCTTCGATCTTCTTACTTTCAGAACCTATCCCACCAACGGTTAATCACAACATTAGAGTCGCAATACATGCCTTATTTTGTCTTGCTACATGATTATAATGCAGAAGTTAAAAGACATACAGGGAAGGAGCCCACATTTGCCACTCAATTTGAGCCAGAGGACTTACCAACAGATGCGCATGCGGGCTCGATTTTCCAGCCCAATTGGCGTGCACGTCTACTAACCGATTACCCTGAGATGATGAGCACCTGGGCAACCATGCCACTGTATATCAAGTATAATCCATGTTATTGCCCAATGGTACGTCGCAGATCATGGAAAGCATTTGCGATCAAGGTACGCAACAATAAAGAATGCTCGGCTTGGGTTAACTATCCATATTTTGCTCCACCTCGAGGGACCCCAACCGTAGCCTACATGGTATCAACAATTCGGCACTGGTCTACACGTCTAAATAATGTACCCGACACAGCAGCAAAAATGTGTATGAAAATATTCGAGCTCATGACCATCGTCTTCAAAACCTTTCGGATGGTACAAGCTCCATACATCTCTGCCCCTGGATTCTCCCAAGGTAACAAGGATTTAGTCTACGACATGAGCCAGACTCCCTCGATCACTATAATCTTTGCCTGGCATGCACGAATAAAGTACTTACCCGCATGCTTCAAGCAGACATTTGAGGAAATGTTCTCTACGGGATTCTGGGAATATCATTCAGAAATTTTCATTCCCAGATCCACACATTTGCTACATCTATTCGTAGTAGAACAAGCGATCCATGCAGATCAGTTACGTCTGCCACATCCGGACATTCCAGGACCAATTGATTGGGATCGTATGATGACAGACTTGGCCAGAGGACTACGCATACAAGAACATGAGCTTGCCACTCAGGTTGTGGAATATTACATCCAACGCTCCCAGCAACAAGGGTCTGTCAGGGACGACAGACGCGAGAGAGGGGGGGGGTGTTGAGAGCAGTATGGGCACCCAAGGACTGACTAGACAAGGAAGCCAGCGGAGAGAGTCAGAGCGAGGTGAAGGATTAAGTAGACAAAGCAGTCGACGCAAATCTGGCAGATAGGCCCTTCAAATTTTTCCAAATCAACATCTTTATAACAGTGATTCTTATCACTAACAATCATTGTAAATACCATTTCATATTTTTGTAGCTCCATTTTGTGCAAGCCAAGGAGTCCTTGAGCTTGAGGAGCCTTAGAAGTGCCTACATATCAATTTTTGTATTTTTTAGACTCCGTTTAAGCCCTCAAATTGGCCCTGGAACCTAATTTTTAACTAGACCGGACACTAGGTCTGGACAGGGCCAAAACCTAGTAAAAAACTATAAATAGAGCTAGAGAGCTCATTTTTGAGGTTAGATTGTAATTGAAATGAACTTGTAATAGCTTTTTGAAAGTAATCTAAGAACTCCATTGCTTCTCACTCTTTGTCTTGCCGTGTGTGCGCGTGTGTGTGTATGTGTGTGCATGTTTGTGTGCTTCTCACTCACGCACTTGTGCCTCCACTTGCTCGAGGTCTTCATACCATCCTCACGTCTTCCCGGATTGACATTAAAGGAGGTGCTACTCATCACTGAGCTACAATTGGGATTTACAACTTAATCATGTCCTATGGGCCTATAGAGTGGCATACAAAACTGCATTAAGAACCACACCATTTAATTTGGTATATGGACAAAATGCAGTTCTATCTTTGGAATTCCGCACTCCAACACTAAAAATGGGTAGTCAATACAATTGGACTGGACATGAATTATCTGAGACAGTAATGGAATTGGGAAAACTGGGAGCTTCTAGACTCCAAGAAATCATGAGCATATATGTAGACAAGAAAAGACAAAAATCTTATCATGATGTTCATATTAAAGAAAAAGAGCTACAAGAAGGAGATCTAGTTTTGGCATATACAATAAAGGGATATCAAAAGAAATTTTAGAAAAAAGGACATAGGCCTTATATTATCCATCAAATAAGTAACAGTGGAGCTATCCAACTAGCCAACATAGATGGGGAAATCATGCCAAACTTCATAAGTGATGTAGAGTTAAAAGGTATGATCTTCCATTAACTACTTCTGAATGGAGAAGATTACATCAAGCTCAAAACAGGAAAAAAGAAGAGGAAAACATTAGAAAAGAGGCTCAACAGGAGGCAAAGGAAAGGATAAGGAAAACCAAAGATCTTAGAGAAGTCCTTTTGTGTGAAACATCTCTAAAAGAAAAAGAACATTTGCCTGTTATAAGAATGCATTTTCAGGATGAGAAAATCAAGGTCTTGATAGACTCAGCTGCACAAGTAAACTTGATCAGTTCAGATTTGTTGAAAAAGTTTAACCTAAAAAGGACTAAAAGTAAAATCTTTATCAAAACTTTGGAAGGACAAATAATACAAAGCATGTCTTCACCTTCTATTGAAGTTCAATGAAGAATATATGAGAATAGATTGTGAAGAATGGCCAGATCATTTGATGATTGAGAAATTGATTTTGGGACAACCATGGCTAAAGCAAGGTAAAGTAATTTTGGATTTTGAAAAAATGAAGCTTAAGTTGACAATAAATGACAAAAGGTTTTTAATGTTTTTATTGAGTAATGAAGAACAGGAAAATCAACAGGATGTTCATGACCCAGACCTAGAAGGATTTACTTTTTCATTAGAAGATACACAGACATTACCAATACAATCACTGTATGATCAAGCTTAATTTAATCAAAACCAGGAAAAATTGAAAGAGTAAAAGATGGTGAAGAGACAGAAGCAAGGTGGCAACTATGGCATAGTCAGAAACATCACGACATCAGAACAAGAAGGATGTGGAAACAAAGTATACACAAGCCCTGTTCATCAAAACAAAATTTCAGAACAAAATGGATATGGAAGCTGAAAATTTCCAGAAACAGCCTATCAGAAGGAAATGGGTTATTCACTATAACAGGGTCAGATAGGGTTAAATATTATTGGGTAAAAAAATCAGATTTGATTCAATGGAAAAAGACCATGAGTATCTGATATGCAGTTAAGATCTTGGATAAGAAAATCAGAGTGTCATAGAGAAGAAATTATGACATTTTGGAAATAATGGCAATTTGTTCTACCTTTTCTTGTTTCTGAGAAAAGAAATAGGAGGGGAAGAAAGGAAGTTGAAAGAAATTATTAAAAAAATAGATAAATAAATAAATAAATAAATAAATATATATATATATATATATATATATATATATATATATATATATATATATATATATATATATATATATATATATATATAGAAAAAAAAGAGAAAAGAGAAAAGAAAGAAAAATTATCCAGAATTAAAAAAAATTATTATAAAAAAAAAAAGAGAAATGAGAAAAGAGAGAAAAATTATCCATTTTCTCTTTTATAAGTTATATAGCACAAAGCAAGATATAGATAGAAGTGTAGCAGGTTTCTATTTTTTTAATTATTTTTTTATTTTTATTTTTTATTCTATTTTCAATATTCAATTTTCTTCAACTAATTATAGTTTTCAAATCTTTCCTTTCTTTATAAAAGTTGCCTGAAGAAAAGAGAGCACTAGACATCTTGCTACACATGTAATGATCACTTTAATTGAGTTTTTGGGGGAAGTCAGGATTGAATTGAGATTTTATTTTCATTTTTCTTTCATTTCATCCCAAAACAAATGTCATTTTTCATTTCCTGTAACTCATGTGGGTGGAGTATTCTCTTTTTTGTGTGATGCTACATTTTCTCCAGAATGGTGAATTCAAAGGAACTACCAATCCATGAGTTCAAAGCAAACTCAATCACTCTGTCTAGAGGACATTGGTTCTTAGACAATGAAGCAACAATGGAGACAGTAGAATTAGAATCTGATGAAGAGCAAGAGATTCGAGAAGCAGAAAAAATAGTCAAGGAACTCAAAGAAACTCTGGATATTCTTGGCCAGCCCATATTTACAGTGGGAGTTGGAGGTTACAAGTACACTATGTTGTGTCAAGAGTTTTACAAATTCCAGAAAAGTGCAGTCAATTACAAAAGATGGAAAGTAGTGGGATTACATAGGCTGCTGGATGAACCTATATTCTCATAGATTTTAAAAGAGTGGCATGGGTGATGAGCAGCTTGTTGGAAGTTGGAAGGGGCAATGAGGCATATTTCAGGTGTGCTGTCAAGAACAAAGAAAATCAGGAAGTGAACATCACAATAAAAGCAGAGCATATCAAGGCAGCCCTTCAGTTTTACCCAATGGGAACTAAGTTGGATAACAGCTTTGTTAAGAAGAATAAGGAAACATATACAGGATATTCTAAGTTCCTTGATTTTAAGGGAAGAGAAAATGAGGAATAGCCATTAGAATGTTTTTGCAATACTTCTGTTTCCCAAAACTTCCTAGATACACCATGCCACACAAATCAGTAACATTGATTATGTTCAATAATAAGGATAGAACTAAGCCCTTTGGAATAATGGATGTATCACCATATATACATGAGCAATTAAAGGAAGCAGCCAAACATTGGGAGCAAAAGAAGTATATGAATGGAGCCCAATTCTTAACTAGAATTATATATCATGTTCTAGGGATGGAGGATCAATTACAACTGGCTCCAGCAGCCCAATATTTCAGAAATTTTATGGCAGGAATCAAAATTCCTTCAAGGAAGATATCTGTAAGAGAAGCAGAAGGCCAATCAAGCATGAGCGGAGCAGAAAGGAAAAGAAAAGGAATTTCAGAAGAAGTCATTCCAGTAAAGAAAAGAAGATTGGATCCAAGAAAAGTGGAGTTGAAACAGGTGGAAGCAACTAAGGAAGAACATGAAGCTACTCAGAAGCAGGTACAGTCTTCAAATGACCCTCACCCACCTCAAACAAGCAAAGAACAGTTGTATACCTATTTGACTCAAGGAAATAATAAAAGGACAGTATATGAAACTCAATATCAAAAGATGTTAGAGGACTACTCTTGCAAAGCAACTGATTGGATTCAAGAGGAAGTAGAACACTATGAAGAACTGCATGATCAGATGATGGCAGCTGAGACAGAGGAAGTTTTTGTCAAAAAAGAAGTGGAACTGTTAGCATATTTCAAAGAACTACAAGGACCTCCTGAAACCAGAACTACAATGGTAGTAAAGAAGAAGGTTCAGAAGAAACCTGTACAGAAGAGGAAGTTGACCAAGAAAGGTAAAGGGAAATCAGTAGCAGAACCTGTATCAAGGATGGAGACAGAAGAAGTAATAGTAGAAGAAAATAAGCAGAAGGAATCCATTACTGAGAAAGAACCAAGATTGGATAAATCAAGAATAGCAGGCTCTTCGCAATTTTCTTTAGATTCTGAAAGTGATATTGAAAACTTTTTGTTGAAAAGTTTGAATTTATCAGTGCCTAGTACACCCAATGTGATAACACAAGTCTCTGAAAAAAATAAAACACCAGAAGACTTGAACGGGAAGCCACAAGGAAAGCAAGTCCAAGAAGAAGCAGCAAAACAGGTTAGTCCTGAAGAGGAGAGAAGGCTGTTGAAAGGAAAAGCAGTGATGATGGAAGAAGAGAGTGAAGTCAAGAAGGAATTTAGTTGTGGATTAGTGGACTCAAGATTAAAGACAATATGGAAAAAACCTTTACATCAAACCTATTTCAAATTGGATGAAGGGAAAGTAGAAGTAGAAAAAGAATTTCAGTTATGCAATTCAATACATAAACAAAAAGATACAGATCAAATCAAGGAAACAAAAGAAGTAAGGGAAAAGAAGAAAGCTCAAGAAATGGAAGAAGGAATTACAGAGAAAGAGATAAATAAAAGCATAAAAGACATACTATATGATTTGAATCATAATGAAGAGTTCACATCGACAGAAAATCAGGAACTAGAGGAAGATTTGGATCTCATGGATATAGATGAGCAAGAGGAAGGACAAAAAGAGCAGATAATCAGTGATCAGAAAAAGCTTGGTGAGGAGACTGATTCAATCCTAATTTAGGAAAAGGAAGTACAGGTAAAGGAAAGACATCTCTTTGAAGAAGAAGAACAAGAAGTGGAGAACAATAAGGCAAGAGAAACAGAGACACTTCAAGACACATCAGGACATGAGAATAAGGAGGATCAGATATTAGAATCTGAGGACAAAGAAGAAATGCAAGCAGATAAGAGCTATAAAGAACAAAATGATCAGGTCATAGAGTATGAGGAAGAAGATGAAGAAGAGAGTGACCGTAAAGAAGAAAAGCAGATAGAAGTAAAACAAATGCAACTAGAAGCTGGATTGGAAAGGATACCTAAAGACATAAGATCTGCCTGTAAGGTTATTATGAGCAATATAGAACAACTCAGACCATCAAGTAGAAACATGATCATATCAGGATTGGTGGCTGAATCTGAGTTTGTAAGAGGCAGCAGAATCATCAATGAGCACAGGAAAGAAAAGGAGCAGTTAGCAGAACAATTGAGGATTGTGCAGGAGAAAAATGAGGAAATGACACACAGAATGATTTCCTTGGAAGGATTGGAAGTTCAACAACAGAACAAAATTCAATTTCTTGAAGAGAAATGTGCAAAACAGACTGAGCACAACAACAAAATGGAGATGGAGCTGAAGAAATTTGAAGGGAGATACAGAATCGTGCAGAGTTCATATCAAATTATGGTCAAAGCCAATGAGGAAATAAACAAGTTATTAATGGAAGAAGGTCAATTGAAGGAAGAAAGCAAGACTGTTCAGGTGACACAGGATGAGAAGGAAGATCTGAACAAAGAAATTATGAGATTGAAAACAGAGTTGAAAGAAGTCAAGGAGTTGGAAAAACAAGCCAGTATACATGCTGCTACTTCTATGAGGGGATATAATAAGTTACATATGGATATAGAAAAAGAGAGAAGTGATTGGCAGTTGAATATGGAAAAGGAAAGAAATGAGTGGAAATCAGAAAGAGAGTTATGGACCTCCCAAAATAGAAGTTTAATGTTGACAATAGAAGAGCTACATACAAAATTGGAAAAACCACAAACTCATGTGGAAGAGCAGGTAGAGACTACACAAGCAGAAGAATATGAAGTAGGAGATAATGATAGAACTCAATATGGTGATGAACAAGAGAACAAAGCACCAGTTGAAGAGTACTCAGAAGATTTTGTCCAGAAACTTTTGACAGACAGAGAATCCAGAATGGAATTTATTAGAAAGATGCATAATGAATATGAGGAACAAATTATTAATTTTGCTCTAAATAAAGGAATAAATCCGGATCAACACCATTGGGCTACAGATGGCTTAGGTATACCTTTTTGCATGATTATGGAAAGCATTAGAAACTATCAATTGGCAAGGGTAGGATTACCTCCAAATAAGTATTTAGAATATGAAGAAGACATCAATGTGACAAAGGAGTTATTTGAAAAAGCTAATCCTAAATGGAGAAATAGGTGGTTGGATGCTAATAAAGAATGCAGAAAAATATGGAAAGAAGCACCAATAGAGTTAAAAGTCTATCCATCATATTGTCCAGTAGCAAGGAGAAGGGATTGGACAATCTTTTGGGAAAGAAGGAAGGAGGGACGAATTCCATCAAAATGGTTGAATTTTCCAAAGATAGCAGGACCAAAGGCAGGAACATGGCCAACAAAGAAGTATATGGTTGACACAGTAGAGTCTATCATATCCACACATAAAGATGTCAATGATCCAGCATGTATTTTATTAATCAGAGTAATGAGACTCATATTGGCATGCATAGAGACCTTTACAGATACAAATGTCAGACTTCTCAATTACATTGGCTTTAATTCACCAACTGATGCGTTATTATTTGATCTCAGTGAAACCCTAGACAGGATATGTTTGATGGCTTATTATAGCAGAATAATATTTCTGGGAAGCCATTATCTTCAGATTTTTGAGGATGCATTTGATTATGGATTTTTTGAAAGAGAATCAGAGATATTTGGAAACTTGTCAGTTATAACAAAGTCTCGACTCACTCCTTATGAAGCTGCATACATAGAATACCTGAAGAAAGATGTAATAGATAAACCAGAGGCTGCTGTGCAATGGAGAAAAGCGTTATTTGAGATGGTAAACAACTTGAACATTACTGAAAGGAAAAGCCATGACCTATTGTCACAGGTATATCAAAGAAAAAAGAAGTGAAGGAAGCATTCATGGAATATCAGCAAAAATGTCTTTTGTGAGGAGCCAAAAGGTTTAGGAGGGGAAGAATGTTAGAAGTAGTATTTTTGAGAGGAAAATAATTGTAAAATGCCAAAAAATTGTAAAAATATTTATACAAACAATGTAAAAATGAGGAAGAGTCTTCCTCATATAGATTAGAATCATATGTACTTTTTCTAGAATTTTTGGAAACTTCTAGATAGCATATTTTTAGATTAGAAGGGAAAAGGACCAAAATTCAAGTGTGAAAAGGGACACTTGAAAATGTATAAAAGACAATTTCCTCTATTTTGAGAGGGTTGGTTATTTGTATTTGATGCTATCCAAGCAAAGAGAGAGTTTCCTACAGAAAATCATGATTCTTCCTTTTGTGTGAATTTCTTTGATTTGTTGAGTCTATTCTATGTGTATCCATGGAATTGCAAGCTTCTATTGTGTATTTCTAATGAATGTGTATGAAGAGAGTTGATTCTTGATGAATTGAGTGAGAATTTGCTGAAGAATGGTGATGGAGATGAAAATCGTCATTTTTCACAGAGTCGCGATTGTCTCGTATGAAGGTTACAGGTATCATTTATGAGTTTTGGCTTTATGATCAGTGTTCTGTTGAGGAAATAACACACTTTAGACACCAAGATTAATGAAAATGATGGAGTATTGCTCAAGATAATCCAAACCCTACAAATTCCTCATCGTCTTCATTATTTCTATGAAATCCAGCCAGTTTCCTCTTATTTCTTGGATTCTATCATTTAGAAGGGGTTGTGGTCTCTTGTATACTTCCAGGATTGACAAATATAAGATGTAATGTTGATTCTTTATGCTAAATGATTGGAGAGGACAACTCCAAAGGTTAACAACAAACAGGTGACCTGTTAATCAAATAAGTGGCTGTGGATACAACCTTACCCCATAAGTAATTAGGTAAGTGCTTCTCATTTAGCATAGACCTTGCAACTTCCACCATTGTCCTATTCCTTCTTTCTGCCACTCCATTTTGCTCACGAGTGTACCTTGTAGAGATGTCTCTTTTGATTCCCCTCTCTTGAAGAAAGGAGTCAAATTCATGGGAAAAGTACTCTCCCCCTCCATTTTGTTGAAAGTTTTTCAAGCTCAAGAATGTGTGAACATGCCCCAAATTGAACCTTCCACATCATCCACAATCAAAGGAGGTTGATTTCCACTAGTTGGAGGCATCCAATTATGCCCATAATGGAAAGAAGTTGATTAGAGAAGATTTAGCTCACCTCTTGATGTGATTGGACCTCACTTTTGACATGTATATGCTTTTGATTGGCTAAAGAGGTTAGTATGTGGTCTTTAAAACCTCTAATGAGTTGTATTATGATTTAGAGTCGTGGAAATACGTTCCCAAGCTGCCCCTTTGCTTAAGCACACCCCCTACTAGCTGTTCTCTGCATATTTTGCAGAAATTTCACTTTTACACACTCTATCTATCTAGATGTTTTTTGCAGACCCCCCGTTCTTGTAATTGTTGTTTCTCCTTCATCCGGAATCCATTTGCAATTATTTTTGTCTTGTTGGAAAGCTTATAAGTTCTACTTTGTGTGGTATAAGTTTTGGGTTCAGTTCCTGCACATGTGTAGAGAAATGTCCAGAACAGTGTCAGTCTAGTTAGCTCATACTCTGTGAAGAGATCAAGTTATCTGTTTTGTTACAGCTGGTTGAGGCATCATCGAGTGTACAAATGGAGTGATTTTACTCTCATTTGAAAGATCTTAGAGTTTAGTTTAATCCTACAAAATGTCGTTATCAGTCTCTGCATATACTGAGAGAAACTTAGAAAATATAGAGCCTATGTCTGAAACATTTCAGGATCCTAGGAGGGTTCATTTGCTTTTGTTGTGCACATAGGAGTGTTTATCCTCCAATAGTGGTATCAGAGCTATAAGTGGAGTATCAAAGAGAGAAGAAGGAGCTACTGAAGTTAAGTAAAGACTTCATCAAAGTTTGAAGGAAGGAAGCAAAGAACGGACACGTCAACAACAAGGGGAAGCAGATACATCATCAAATCAAAGACGAAGCTTCATCAAGAGGAGTAGCTATATTTTTTGAGGTAAAAGCCATCTTTTTCAACTTCATTACATCAAGGGGAAGGTTCAAGAGAGCTAGGAGGCACCATGGCTGATCTCAATGCTCAGATTGAGAAGCTCGAAAAAGGAAACTACCAACCATGGCGATTTAGAATAAGCAATTTTTTGATGGGGAAAGGTTTGTCGGGACTTGTGAGTGGTGGAGAGCCAAGACCCTACATAGATGAGGTAAATCCAACCAATGACCAGAGAAGATCAGTAAGAGAGTGGGATGAAAGGGACAAAAGGGTCATTTTCATTTTATCTCAGCATATTAGCAACTCTATGGTAGGGCATATTCAAGATTTGTATACATCGAAGAAGGTGTGGGAGTGCTTGGAGAGATTGTACTCAACCTCCACAAAAGCTAGAAAAATTCAGCTCAAGAATGAGCTAAATAATCTTAGGAAAAGCCCCTCTCAAGGTGCTAATGATTACATATTAAAGGTTAAAGAGCTTGCAGATGCACTAGGGTCAATCGGTTGTGCCCTAGATGATGACGATCTTGTCGCCCACACCCTAAATGGACTTAGGGATGATGAAAAATGGAGGGCTTTCACAACTTCAGTGTATGTAAGGGACTCTCTTCCTGATTTTGATCAACTAATCACTCTCATGGTGACAGAGGAGATGAACCTTGGTGGTCATAATGCCAAGGATAGCCAAGGGCAATTGTTGTGTGCAGGTAGAGGAAGAGGAAGACACAACCGAGGTGCTACAAGAGGAAGAGGAAGATATCAAAGCAACCAAGGAGGTCAAGGACAACAAGAAAATGCAGGTCAAAGAGGTGGAAGAGCCACAAATAGAGGAAGAGGTGCAAGATTTGGTGGAAGAGGACAACCCACTTCAAATGGATGCTTTGTATGCGGTAAGCCTAGTCATTTTGCAAATGAATGCTATCATAGAGCTCAAAGACAAGGGAATCAAAGCAACAACAACAACTATAGAGGGCAAGGTAATTATGCAAACACATCATCCAGCCAAGGGAATGATTATTTACTTGCCATGAGGTATGGTGAAGATACAACTCAAGCTAGTGAAGATGTATGGTATGTAGACAGTGGATGTAGCAATCATATGTCATGTCGAAAGGATCTTTTTAGTAATTTGCAGGTCCCAAAGCATCAAGGGCATGTGGAAATAGGTGATAACTTAAAGCATACCATTCAACATGTGGGAGATATCAGTTTGGAAGGAAATCAAAGAGCAAAGTGCTTATCAGAGGTATTACATGTCCCTACTATTACCAAAAACTTGATTTCGGTAGGCCAAACGGTAGAAAAAGGTTACCAAGTTAGGTTCAATGAAAGAGGATGTTTTGTTGAGGATCCAAGGGCAGGTTTCAAGCTCATTGCAAAAGGAAAGAAGCAAGGGAGAATGTTCACAATGGACATAAATCAGCCACACCATTCAATGTATGTCACATATGGAGACAAGAGGATAGCAGATTTGGATCTATGGCATAAACGAATAGGTCACATCAACCTACAAAAGCTCAAGGACATGCAAAGGAGGAGCTTGGTAAGAGGCCTACCAAATTTTACATCTAAAATGTTGCATGAAATTTGTGTAGCTTGCCAACAAGGAAAACAATCAAGGCTGCCCTTCAAGAAGAGTACATATGTAAGTGCAAATATTTTAGACCTCATTCACACGGATGTTTGGGGCCCAACAAGAGAAGCATCCCTTGCTGGAAATAGGTATTTTCTAACCTTCATTGATGACTTTTCAAGGAAAGTGTGGTTGTATTGCATTAGAAACAAATCAGATGTGTTCCACTACTTTAAGAAATTCAAAGCACAGGTGGAAAGTTTATCAAAACTTTGAGATCCGATGGACGGGGAGAGTACTTCTCCCATGAATTTTCTGAATTTTTGTAGGTCAATGGCATCAAAAGACAATTTACATGCAGGTATATCCCTCAACAAAATGGGGTAGCAGAGAGAAAGAACAGACACATAGTAGAGGTAGCAAGGTGTATGCTCAACGAAATGAATATGCCGCATTGTTATTGGGGAGAGGCTACATATACAGCCACATACATCATGAATAGATGTCCTACATTAGGTATACATCATCTAACCCCTGAGGAAGCATGGAGTGGAAGAAAACCTTGCATTTCACATCTTAGAATCTTTGGTTGTATATGCTATGTACATGTACCTCAAGAGTTGAGGTCAAAGTTAGATGCCAAATCTGAAAGATGTATTTTTTTTGGGATATTCTATGGAACAAAAGGGGTATAAATGCTATAATCCCATCACCAAGGAGCTGAAGGTAAGTAGGGATGTTGTCTTTGATGAGTTGAAGCCTTGGTATGCATGCACGAGTCCATTGCAGGTTGAAGACATAGGTGAGACAGATTTGAAGAATGATGATAGAGTTCAAGAAAGCATGGATTTAAGTGGTCCAAGCAACTCATGCAACACAAGGACACCCTCACCATGGAGTGGAAGGCTTAGGGAAAGAGGGACCAGCTCTGAAGAAAGCAAAGTCAAAGGCAAAGAGAAGATTTTAGTTGAAGAAGGAAGCTATGTGGACGAGAGCATGTTGGAAGATGAAGAGATAGAAGAAATTCAAACTCCAGGAGTGGCGAAAAAAAGAAAGAAGATGGCAACCACACCTAAAGGAAGTGAAAGAAGGTCTTCAAGAGTAAGATATCCAGTACAAAGGTTAACATATGATAATTTCATTGCAAAGCATTATGCATACATGACTCAGGTAATCAAGGAAAAAGAACCAACTAGTTATGAAGAAGCTAATGATTGCAAGGAATGGCAAGAGGCAATGAAAGAAGAGCTCAAAGCACTTGATGAGAACCATACTTGGAGCTTGGTACCAGCTCAAGAAGGCATGAAGGTGATAGGTAGTAAGTGGGTTTACAAAATTAAAAGAAATTCAGATGGCTCCATTGCTAGGTACAAAGCAAGGTTGGTGGCGAAAGGCTTCTCCCAAAGCTATGGGATAGATTATGATGAAACTTTATGCCCCGTAGCCAAGATGCCAACAATTAGGACTTTGATTGCAGTGGCCACATCAAGGAAATGGAGCTTATATCAGTTGGATGTGAAGAATGCCTTCCTCAATGGAGAGCTTGAAGAAGTAGTCTACATGAGCCAACCTCAAGGATTTGCTAGTATGAGGTACCCAAATCATGTTTGCAAGCTAAGAAAAGCATTATATGGACTAAAGCAAGCCCCAAGGGCCTGGAATCAGAGGTTACTGGATTATTTATCAAGTTGTGGATACAAAGAAAGTGTTGCAGATCCATCACTTTACATGAAGAAGCAAGGAGACAAGACGGTATACATATGCATCTATGCCGACGATTTGATCATCACAAGAAGTGATATTGCAGGTATTCAAGATATCAAATCAAAGCTAGGAAAGGAGTTCAAGATATCTGATCTTGGAACACTAAAATACTTCTTGGGAATAGAGGTAATCTATGCACACAATGGCATCTTCTTGATTCAAAGAAAATACTTGTTGGATGTGCTATACAGGTTTGGTATGAGTGGTTGTAAGCCACTTTCTCAACCCATGGAGCCCAATACAAAGTTGGTTGCAGGTCAAGGAGAGGCTATACAACATATTACACTATATAGAAGCATAATTGGTTCATTAATTTATGCTACATTCACTAGACCTGATCTTGCATATGTAGTAGGTATTCTCTCTCAATTTTTGCATGCACCTACTCATGATCATCTCATGGCGGCAAGAAAGGTGCTTCGTTACATCAAGCACACCATCAACCAAGGTCTATTTTACTCATATGATGCTGATCTAAGTGTCAAAGGATATAGTGATGCTGATTGGGCAGGTAGCAAGGATGATCGAAGGAGTACATCGGGGTTATGTTTTCATGATAGGTACAAAAGTGATCTCTTGGAGCTCTAAGAAGCAACCCACTGTTGCTCTTTCATCCACAGAGGCTGAGTACAGAGGTTTAGCATTGGCTACATGCGAGCTATTATGGCTTAAGAAGCTACTTAAGGACTTTGAAGTAGAAGTGGAGGAGTTTCCTCTTTATGGAGACAACATTTCAAGCATCTATCTAGCTAACAATCCCATGTTTCATGCAAGGAGCAAGCACATAGAGGTTCATTACCACTTCGTTAGAGAAAAGGTGATGGCAAAAGAGCTAGATATAAGGTATGTGAACACTAAAATGCAGGTTGCAGACATGATGACAAAGTTTCTTGAAGGTACAAAGCTTGGAGGATTCAAGGAAGCAATCAACATAAGAGACATAGGCTGAAGCAACGAAGGAAAAGACTTGAGCTTGAGGGGGAGTGTTGAAAGTTTTTCAAGCTCAAGAGTGTGGGAACATGCCCCAAATTGAACCTTCCACATCATCCACAATCAAAGGAGGCTGATTTCCACCAGTTGGAGGCATCCAATTATGCCCATAATGGAAAGAAGTTGATTAGAGAAGATTTAGCTCACCTCTTGATGTGATTGGACCTCACTTTTGACATGTATATGCTTTTGATTGGTTAAAGAGGTTAGTATGTGGTCTTTAAAACCTCTAATGAGTTGTATTATGACTTAGAGTTGTGGAAATACGTGCCCAAGCTGCCCCCTTTCTTAAGCACACCCCCTACTAGCTGTTCTCTGCATATTTTGTAGAAATTTCACTTTTACACACTCTATCTATCTAGATGTTTTTGGCAGACCCCTCGGTCTTGCAATTGCAGAAAATTGCTTTAGGAATTCCATGAATCAAAGAGGCAGAGGCTACAATAAAGGAATTTATGGCTACTCAAGAGGAAGGTTCAACAATTACCATGGAAATCACAGCAGTTACTACCATTCAAACTATGAAGGAGGCAATAGGGGAAGAAGAGACTCCAATAACTACACAGAAGACTCAAATCAAGAGGACTCATTGCTAATTATGAATATGGCCATGCCAAAAGGTAAATCTAATGAGCATGTTTTCTACATAGATTCAGGTTGCTATGGTATGAAATGTGGCACTCCTATTAGATTTAGAAGATGCAAGGAACACGCATGAGGTACAAAGAGAAGATTTTACAAGACACCTTGTGGAGAAAATAGGAAATGTCAAGGCACCTAATGGAAACATCAACCTACTTAGTAAGGTACTCTATGTCCCTAACATTACAGAGAATTTGATAAGTTTTGGGCAAATAGTAGAGAAAGGGTTGCAAGTCAGGTTCACGAGGAGGAGCATTTGTTGAGGATCCAAGCCAAGGATTTAGGAGAATTGCAAAAGGTGAAAAGACACGTAGATTGTTCACATTTGGATTACAAGACACTAGAAACATTGCTCTCTTTAACTATGGTAGTCAAACACTCATATAATTGGAAGTATGGCACAAAACGTTAGCACATATTGGTGAAAGGTCATTAAAGCAAACTTGCAGGGACCAAAGTGTACTTGGACTACCTAACTTGTCAAAACAACATATGATTTATAAGTGTAGTGCATGTCAATTTGGAAAGTCTCACAAGTTACCATTCATGAAGAAAGGATATATGCATGGAGATCTTTTGGATTTGGTTCATACATATGTATGGGGACCTAGCAAGGATGCTTCAATATCTGGATCAAGGTATTATGTATCCTTCATTGATGATTGCAATAGATGGACTATATTATATTTTATGAAACACAAAGATCATGTCCTTTCATGCTTCAAAAGATATTTGGCTCTTGTGGAGAATCAACCAAGTAAGACATTAAAAAAGCTAAGGTCAAATGTGTTGGAGGATAAACACTCCTATGTGCACAACAAAAGCAAATGAACCCTCCTAGGATCCTAAAATTTTTCAGACATAGGCTCTGTATTTTTTGAGTTTCTCTGAGTATATGCCGAGACTGATAACGAAATTTTGCAAGCTTAAACTAAACTCTAAGATCTTTCAAATGAGAGTAAAATCACTCCATTTGAACACTGGATGATGCCTCAACCAGTTGCAACAAAATATATAACTTGATCTCTTCACAGAGTATGAGCTAACTAGACTGACACTGTTCTGGACATTTCTTTGCACATGTGCAGGCACTGAACTTGAGACTTATACCAAACAAAGTAGAACTTATAAGCTTTCCAACAAGACAAAAATCATTGCAAATGGATTCCGGGGGTATGATTAGCTAATCCACAAAAAGAGCATGAATTAGAGTCCCGGGATCCCCCCCCCCTTGCCTTTCTCCTCTGCCTCTACCTCTACCACGTCTTCCTCTATCTACATAGTTAGCTTGATTTGTACTTGCTTCATCATCCACTTTCTTTCCTCTTCCTTTGTTTTCTTTGGACTTGCTTTTATCAGTATACAAATATGAAGATTGATTACCTTTGGAGCTTTCTCCATTCTTCATAAGCTTGGCATCTTGAGTAACTAGTTGTCCTATGAGTGTGTTGAAATTTGGTACATGCATATCCATGTATAGATCCATAGCTGTGGTGAATGCTTCCGACTTGTCATCTGCCTTCAAGGGGGGATTTGTTGATATATTTAGGTAGTGATGTGTGTGAACACACTAGGACCGCCGGGGCACTTTTTTCCCTCTTTAGGAGGTTTTTCCCCCCAGCTTGTATATACGCCTATTGCCCTAATGGGCTACTTATCTTTGTACATTCTCTAGTAATACATTCAGTAATGTGTGTTTGTGCTCCAAGCTTCTTCTTCTTCCTTGTGTTGTTCGTGTGCTTCCGCAGACGTCTAACTCCAACAATTGGTATCAGAGCAGGTCGTCACTTCATCTAGGGCGCCATCGAGACTCCTCCATTTGCAGTCTCAGATTCGCATGAAATTTGGTGAGCATACTCAGGGTGTTTCAGAGATCAAACCAGCTTTGTTGTTGGTGCCGAAATCGCGATCTGAGCTCATTTCGACCTTCGAACGCACTATCAGAGTGCTTGTGCAAGCTATTTTGTCCTTTTGTGCCAAAGGTATATGCCAGTTTCTGTTCGCCAATATAAGAGTCTTGAAGTCTGCTACAGGTCTAGTAGAACTCGTCTGGGCAGTTCCGTTCAACTTTTTGAGATACACTCAATTTTTTGCATCAAGGTATTTTAGTCACAGGCCATGGCTGAAAGCAGTGATGTATTCTGTATGTTGGCTGTTGAGGATAAGTTGGATGGTACCAACTACCCATTATGGGCTTATATGATGCGACATGTATTGGTTGCAAAAGGATTGTGGAACATTGTGCAGGGTGTTGAAAGACGTCCTACTACACCTGTAACAACATGTACTACAAATACAGGTGCTGGAGCTGATGAAGATGGTGTCGAAGATGATATTATGCATATTCCTGTTCGTGCTGCTATTTCTGCTACACCTATTGTAGAGCAGGTTCGCTGGGATGGCAGAGATGCCCAGGTACATGCATTGATAGCTTTGTCTGTCAAACGTGTCATTATTCCTCATATTCGCTCTTGCAGAACAGCTAAGGATGCTTGGGATACACTTACCACATTGTACCAAGCTAGGAATGAGGCTCGTGTTGCTTACCTCCAAAAACAGTTCGAGAGTGAGCACATGAATAAAGTTGATTCTATGGACAGTTTCCTAACAAAGATCAAAGACTTGAAGGAACAGTTGATTTTTGCTTATGAGATTATACCAGATAGCTCACTTGTGCAAACTGTTCTGAATGGTCTTCCTGATTCATATCAGAGTTTTGCTTCGAATTTGATGATGAAAGGCAATCCAAATGCCTTGTCATTTGAGGAGTTAGTCTCTGTTCTGTTGTAGAGAGATCAGTCCAGACAAAATAGGTCCATTATGCGTGTTGCAGATCAAGATTTCCTGGCTAGTCAGAAGGGCAAAGGAAAATGGAGCTCTTCTACTAGTAAGCAGAAATCTGCAAGTGCTGCACATTCGAAGAACCAAGACAAAGATGAGAAAAAATCAGAAAAGCAGAAATTGTTTTGTAAGTACTGTAAAGGGAATGATCATATCATAAAGAACTATCCAAAACTCGCTGCTAAAGAGGCAAAGAAGAAAGAGGTTGGAATGGTTGTTGTAGAGGCCTCTACACCAAAAACAAAGTCTGCAAATCTTGTGCAGGAAGAAGAATGGGCGTTTACTACTATCTGTAGTTCTGACCCATCTTCTCATGATCAGTGCATGTCTGCAGTAGACTCAGATGTTTGTTATTTTGATAGTGGGGCAACCAAACATATTAGCTCGCAGCGTAGTTTCTTCTCTTCACTCGAGCCTGCCCCTACAGGGAATACTGTTACATGCGCCAACAACTCCTCTTATCCAGTTATGGGAGTTGGTAAGATCATTTTGAGTACTGCTGATGGTAGTTCTTTCACTTTGTCAGATGCTTTATTTGTGCCAGGGATCAAGAAGAACCTGTTATCAGTTTCTGCATTAGCCAAGATTGGCTTGGTTGTGAAATTTGTTGATGACAGGTGTACAGTTCATGATCTATCAAATGGTGATGTGATTATTGCTTCTGGCATTTTATGTCGTGGGCTGTATATCATAGAATATGAAAGATCTGTAAATGATTTGGCATGTGCAGTAAATGATTCTCAGGCTATGTCAGATGCAAAGCTTTGGCATGCACGCTTTGGTCATCTGAATTTTGCTAGTTTGCTACGCCTGCAAAAATCTGAAATGGTGTCCTCTTTGCCCAAACTTGAGGCACCTGGAAAACATGTTTGTGAAGGCTGTATTTTGGGCAAAATGCAGCATTCCTCCTTTCCAAAAGATGGTTCAGTTCGGGCTACACAGAAATTGCAGCTTGTACATAGTGATGTCTGTGGTCCTATGCAGACACCCTCTTTTGGAAATTACCTTTATTTCGTGACTTTCATTGATGATTTTTCCAGGCATGCATGGGTATATCCACTCAAAGCAAAGTCCGAAGTGTTCATGTGCTTTAAACAGTTTTTGGTTTTGGCTGAAAATCTGTCAGCATGTAAAATGGGCACCCTCCGTTCTTATCGAGGGGGGGAGTATATGTCTTCTGATTTTAATGCATTTCTGGTTGAACGTGGGATGGCGAGGTGCATGGTCACTCATGGAGATGGCGAGGTGCATGGTCAAGAGTTAGGCTTTACCACATAGTTTCTGGCTTGAGGCTATCATGTGTGCAGCATATGTACTGAACAGGTGTCCCACTAAAGTGCTGCAGTCTATCACTCCATATGAGGCTTGGCATGAACACAAGCCATCTGTTGCTCATCTGCGTGTTTTTGGTTGTTTGGCATATGCACTAGTGCCTGAACAACATCGCAGAAAATTGGATGATAAGGCAGTAAAATATATTTTTGTTGGGTACAGTTCTGAAAGTAAAGGCTATCGTCTGTATCATCCATAGAATAAACACATTCTGGTTAGCCGTGATGTTTTCTTTGTGGAAGATGCTATTCAGCCATTGCTTTCATGTACTAAGGAGACATATGTTAGCTCCAAAGACATGTATGATACTTTGATGCCTCTTTTTACAGGTGGACAGTCTAGTGCTGGTCCTAATAAGGCAACTTCTCAGCCTTTGCAGGTTTCATATGATGATGCAGATCATTCCATTTCTGATGCAGATTTACATGATGCACTTGTTTATGAGAGAGCTGATATTGAGCAGGCAAAAACTATGCCAAAATGGCTGGTGCAGACTTTGCGTGACAGCAAATTAGATGCACCTTTGTCATATCGTACTCGTTCATGCTCTCATAGTGCCTCCTTTGCATCAGATTTCTATGCTATGGCTGCGTCTAGTCTCTATGATGAGAATGAGCCTGTTTCTTTTGATGAAGCACAAAATTCAGAAAATTGGATGGCTGCTATGCAATCTGAATATGATGCTATAATGAAGAATGGTACATGGTCTTTATGTGACTTGCCTCCTGGCAAGAAGGCCATTGGCACTAAGTGGGTATACAAGCTGAAGCGTAAACCTGATGGTATAGTTAACAGGTATAAGGCTAGGCTTGTTGCAAAGGGTTATGTGTAGGAAAGAGGCATTGATTTTGATGAGACTTTTGCACCTACATGTCATATGACTACTGTTCGGATTATTTGTGCACTTGGAGCCCATCATGGTTGGAATGTACATCAGTTGGACATTAAAACAACATTTTTGAATGGTGACTTGCATGAAGAAGTGTATGTTTTTCAGCCCTGTGGCTTTTTGCAGAAAGGGCATGAAAACCAGGTGTGCAGGTTAAAAAAGGCATTATATGGTTTAAAGTAAGCACCACGTTCTTGGTATGAGAAGATACATGCCTATCTGGTTGCACATGGTTTTGAGAACAGTCGAATTGAAAGCACCTTATATGTTAAGCGTGCTAATGATGTGCTTTTGATCATTGTTGTCTATGTTGATGACATGCTGCTCACTCGTCCTATTGAGAAGCATATTGCTGATTTCAAGGCTGATTTTCATGCCTCATTTGAGATGTCTGATTTGGGGCATTTGCATCACTATTTGGGCATTCAGTTTATGCAAGTTGATGGTGGAATGGCTTTGTGTCAAACGAAATATATTGACACATTATTGCAGCATTTTGGCCTTGAAGACTGTAAGCCTATTGCCACTCCTATGGAGACAGGTTTACGGTTGAGTCTTCATGATGCTGGAGATGCATTTGATGATGTTCTTTATCAGCACGCTGTTGGATGCTTGATTTACTTATGCATTACTCGGCCAGATATTCAGTTTGTTGTCTCACAAATGAGCAGGTTTATGGATTGCCCATGACTCATGCATTGGAAGGCGGTTAAGCGCATCTTTCACTACTTGAGTGGTACTCGGCTACTTGGGTTGTTTTATCCCAAGGGGGGATCACTACGGCCAGATTTGCATGCTTTTTCTGACTCAGATTGGGCTGGTTGCTATGACACTCGTGTGTCCACCAGTGGTTTTTGCTTCATGCTTGGTAGCTCATGTATATCTTGGTTGAGCAAGAAGCAGCCTACTGTGGCCACTTCCAGTTGTGAGGCTGAGTATAGGGCAGCTTTCACAGCGATTGTTGAGTGTGTGTGGCTCAGACGTCTTATGGCTGATTTAGGTGTTGGCCATTCTTCCGCCACCACCATCTTCACTGACAGTCAGAGCGCATTGGCAGTTGCGAGGAACCCTGTGTTCCATGCTCGCACTAAGCACATTCAGGTGCATTATCACTATGTCAGGGAGAGGTTCTCTATTGGGGAGATCAGCTTGGCATATGTGCCCACGCAAGAGAACATTGCAGACCTTTTCACGAAGGCTCTGCCTAGGGAGAAGTTTGAAGCTTTCCGCAAAGCTTTCGGCTTACTTCCTTTTGTGGAGTGATTTCTACATAGCTTGGCACTTCCTTATACATGAGTGCCAGCTCCCTGTTCACCGCATCACTCCCAAGGGGGATTTGTAAATATATTTAGGTAGTGATGTGTGTGAACACACTAGGACCACCGGGGCACTTTTTTCCCTCTTTAGGAGGTATTTTTCCCCTGGCTTGTATATACGCCTATTGCCCTAATGGGCTACTTATCTTTGTACATTCTCTAGTAATACATTCAGTATTGTGCGTTTGTGCTCCAAGCTTCTTCTTCTTCCTTGTGCTATTCGTGTGCTTCTACAGACATCTAACTCCAACAATTGATGACCTGTCTCACAACTTTTTCTTCATCTATTACCTCTCCAATACTTCTCAATTGATATGCTATGTTGTTGAGCTTTGATACAAAATCAATCACATTTTGTTTGGGAGTTTTCTTGAGAGTTGTGAAGTCTAGCCATAGTTGATGCTTCCTAGCCTTTGTGCTTGTAGAGAAGAAGGCTTCAAGTGCATTCCACACTTCCTGAGATGTTTTACGACTTCTAATGTGAGGCACCAAAAAATATAAGATAGAGTTGATGAGATAAGACCTTGCAAATGCATCCTTGGAGCACCATGTGCTCAATCTTTCTTGCTCTTCTTGTGTTGGTTGACCTCTGTTCTTGAAACTTGGCATAACTTCATCTCTAGCTATATAACCATATAAATTCCTTCCTTGAAGATAAGCTTCCATCCTTAAGACGAGGCTGAGTAGTTACCTCTATCCAATTTGTCAATTGATGAAGGAAACACATCTATCATGTTGTCCAACCTTGTTCTAATACCACTGTGAAGAGATGGATTTGAACTTGGAGAAGATGAAGTGGTGCTACAAAAACGTTGCACTACACCAGCCAAATAAACTTCAGGGATATGTGCTGGGCCCATTTAGCTTACCAAAGGATGTATTAGACGTTGTATGTACCTTAGAAGATTACTCTCAAAAAGATAAATCAAAACAGATAGGTAGGAGTTGAACCATGAGTAAAAAACTTGCTATTTTGGTTTATACACGTGTCAATTGTTTTGAACACTTCTCTGGCCACAATAGCAATTAACTTAATTCATTTTGGGGAACTCTTATTACCTTAGTAAGCTAACAATCAGGATTTATTTCATAAAAAATGATGGACCACATAAACAGGAAGGTGTTTAACAAGTTGTAGCATCACCCCAATTTTCACAAGATCTACTAGTACTTAGACCTATGAGTAGAGAAATATTGATATTTCAAGATTCCAAGAAGAAATGCTTATGAAATTTTGTAGGCATATACTAGATAGTATGATAAACTACAGTGAACTTACTGGTACATATGTGTGCCTTGAAACCACACTCTGATATGGCATAATGCTCATCTCATAGAGGTACAAAAATCGTGACTAGAAGGCCATGTATATATAGTCATGTTTGGCACCTAATTTTGAATTTGAATCTCTCCTAAAATCACTATCCAATCTTTTGGTGATTGATTCACCTACTCACTCAATCACAATTTTGTGGCTTTTCTCCTTCCTACTCATCAAGTGGACTCAACCACTTAGATTCCTTTACTTTTACATCAAGTAAGTACTCAAAGATTACAAGAGGTTGTTCACAAGTGAATTTTACAAAGACTAGAAATTTCCTTCAAGTCTCTAGGTCTTTTGATGACTCAAGCCATCACTTGAACTTGCCATGGACATGTTCCAACACCATTGAGAACGTAGAGTGACTGTCTCCGATAGTCATTATCCCAAAGAAAACAGGCATTTATGCATCTTTGTGGACTATCAAAAATTGAATGCAATGACAATTTCAGATCCCTTTCCACTGTCATTATGTATAGCATGTTAGAGGAGGTGGCAGGTAGAGAGATGTATTCCTTCTTAGATACTTTCAGTGGTTACAATCAAGTATGAATGGTCAAAGAATACATTTCAAAGATAGCCTTTATTACTAATTGGTACGTTTTTGCATGTATAATGATGTGGTTCAGACTATGGAATGCCCAAGTACATTTTAGTGGTGCATGCAGCAAATATTTGCCCCATATCTTACATCATTTACGTGGATATTTTTGGATGATTTCTCAATGTCTGAAAAGATGGATGCGCACTTGGAGCACCTTAGAGCTTGCTTTGAGGAATGTTGCAAGGTACATCTCTGCCTAGATTCTAATAAATCAACATTTGCAGTAAAATGTGGGAAGTTATTAGGGTACAATATTTCAAAAAATGGCATTGCGGTGGATCCAAACAAAGTCAAGGTCATACTAGAGACCCCATTTCCCTGAAACCCAAAAGAAGTTCCTTGGTCAAGTACGGTGGCATGGCCGACACTTGTGAGGACTAGCACACATAGCAATATCACTTGATAAATTACTGCATCTTCACCCGATGGAATTCAAGTGGACAGAAGATGCATAGTTCGCCTTTGAACGATTACAAGAAATGCTTCCTACTACACTTGTCTTGAAAGCTCCCAACTAGACAGAGCCATGTCATGTATTTGTAGATGCATCAGATAAGGCAATTGACATTGTTCTTATGCAGAAGGAGGGGTAAAACTAGTAAAGGCTATTCTTTTATGCTAGTCGGCGATTAACATCAGTAACACATAATTATTCAACCATTGAATGTGAATGCCTCGGGTGAATTTATTCAATCATGAAATTCTGGCATTGCTTATTGGGACAATCATTCAATTTTCACGAGGACCACAATGCCCCTCTATATCTGATCAAGCAGCAGAATTTGGTGGGTTGGTTAGCTAGATGGGTTTTATTGCTTTAGGAATTTGAATATGATATTGTTCATTGAACTAGAACTAGTCGTGCTATTGCTAACTTTTTGTCATGAATTCATCATGGATAACCACCAACGGATGTAGATGATGCTCTTTTGGATGCTAAAGTGTTTGTGATGGCACAAATTGAAGACTCTCCATAGAATTTTCCAACCTAGTATGAAGGGATGTTGCGTTTTGTAAAGAATAGAGTAGCACAGTCTCACTTGTGGCTTGTGATGCAAAAGAAACTTGGTCTTTGGAGTCACCAATTTTCCATCATCATGGTCCAGATGTATCACAAGGATCCGACATGAATATGGCTACGTTGTGTACCCCCACATTAGGTAGCAACAGTTATCCATGAAGCCCATGCAGACGATGCAAGTGGTCACTTTAATCATTTAATTACAATACACAAAATCTTGTAGGCAGGACTGTGGTGGCCAACAATGTATGCGGATGTTCAAACTACGGTGTAGAATTGTGATCCTTGTTAACATATATGTGAACCTCAGGACAGTCACCATTTCGTGCCACAACCAATCCTTCCGCTGCAGCCATTTCTGAAATGGGGTCTGGATTTTATTGATCCAATGAAACCCCTGGTAGTGAGAACAGGAGCACTCTATATCTTAACCTGCACAGATTATTGTAGCCGATCAGTGGAGGCCTAGGCTACTAAACAAGCTATGACACGCACACTAGCTATAAAGCTTTAGGATGAGATCTTTCTGTGTTTGTGTCCAATTGGGCACACATTTTTTGAATCATTTGATTTCAGAACTAACTTCTGAGAACTAGATACAACATAAATTAAGTTCACCCTATTATCCCCAGGCTAATGGATTAGTGAAAAGCACTAATAAAGTTCTTATGCACATGTAGAAGATGTTACTTGATTCCACAACCAATCGGAAATTATTCTCCCCACATTGCTTTGGGCATACCAGACATCATATAAGGTTTCAATGGGTAGCACTCCATTTAAACTACTTTACGAACAAGAAGCTATCCTTCCATTCAAGTTTGCAGTACCCAGTCTCCGGATTGTAGTACAAAAGAGATTAGTACCAAAAGATTTGTTCGCATATCGGATGGATGAGTTGTGTTAGTTAGATGAACATAGATATACATGCTTTATATTACTACAAGAGATGCAGAGCCACCAAAAGAAATAGCATGATCATAATTTATGGATGGAAATTTTTAGACTGAGGAGTTAGTGTTGTATTTCCATTCAAAAATAAAGCACAAAATGGGAAAATTGAAGTTAAGGTGGATAGGTCCATTTCGGATCCAAGAATTATGCAGACCAGGTTCTTTTCGTTTGGCTATGTTGTCTAGCGAACTACTACCAATTATCATTAATGGGTCCAAATTGCAGCCCTATCAATCATGTGATTATTAAAATATAAAAAGAAATAATAATAATAATAATAAATTTCTTTTGAAAACTCGAAAATACAAGTTTGTGCAAGAATTTGGTGGAATAACTACTATACATGCAATTCATACAAGCAATTAACGACAGTGGCGGCTACATCGTTTCGAATCTCATCCTATGATCCTTATTATGAGGGGTATGATGAGTGCAAAAATGGAAAAGTAAAGATACCATTTTGGGAAATCATGATGCTGACAAGATGCTCCCAACTCAAAAACACAGGCAATATTAAAAGGTTGAGGAAAATACCGAATCTGGCTTATTTTGGTGAACTAAAGTAATCTAGTTAAAGAAAAGTGCCTCAATTTTGGAGCTGAAGTCCAAAACACAACTTGATGAAGCAAAGTAGTTAGCCGAAGATTATATCAAGAAGGCTTTGAATATTACAATAGCTTTTGACGATATGTAAGCAAAGTTGCAGAATGGGATACCTAAAGTAGAAGCAGCAATAGTCAGTTAACGAAGTGCTGGTCAGACATTACTTGATCCGAAGGATTTTTTTAAAGCTAAGATTAGATTAGCTGAAGAAAATATAGAGGAAATGTTTAAGAAATTTAGTTATGATATAAAATGGGTTATGTTTCCTAAGTTCTACAATAATGATGATGACTTGTAATTCCTATTTGTAAACTTAGTGGGTTCGGATCCACCGCGCATGCCAGTGTTAGCAGTCCAAATGGACGATCAGAAATCTTTGTAATTTACTTTGTAATTTACTTTGTAATAGGAAGATGGGTTATTTTATAGAAATATCAAGAGTTTTTGAAAGTCCAAAAATCCACTAGTTCTTCGATTACAAAGTGTGGAAGTGTGGAACAGTGTGAGAAGATTATGGAGAGGAAGAAAGGATAACAAGATGGTGTTTGGGAGTATCCCTATGCAGATCAATGATTCCAAAATGTCTGTAAAACAAAGCTCTATATTACAGACTATGAAAGCCCAGAGTGTCGTAATGGAATGTAAAAGATTGACAAGTGTAAGTAGAGTAACATTATGCAGATATATTTTCTTTAATGTCTATCTATTTCCAAGAGTTCTCTAAGTTTCTATGTATAGTATTGGGTACTTGGGTACTCAAACGCATGTCTCTCATCGTATTGGTTACTTGGTTTGTTGGCACATGTTAGAACTACATACATAAGTTTCAACATCCATATGTAGTGTTGGCCACCATAAATCTACAAAGAGAATCATTTTTAGTAGTCTTGTCAGTTGAAAAATGTCATCGAGCTGCTCCAGCATGGGCCATTTCTAATATGGGCAAGTATTCTCCTTTGTGCACACAAAATCATAGCTCATTGTCTTTTCCTCGTTTGAATAGTTGTTTACGTTGAGGAAATATTTTTTGAAACCCCTCCTTAATAATACCTTATGTGTAGATATGTACCCTATAGTATTTGTATTTTTCAAAGCTTCATGGAAACCATAAATATATGTATTCGAAGGAAATAAAAATCCAAGAATAAGGTGGGCCTGACCCTAGTAAACTAGCTACCCTTACCAGCAGTGAATGGTAGAATCAAATCCCAAGCTAAATATGGAGTGGGACAAGTAATTTTATAAAATTCAAATATTTAAGCTTGACCCACTCTCCCTTTTGAAAGAGTCCAAAAAACTTTTCAAAGACTCAAGCCCCACCATAGACTTTTGAGTCCTACACAAAGATTCTTGACAAATGGGACACATGTGATTGACTTTTTGGGCCCAAAACCATGCATAAAATATTCCAAACGCCCAAACTCGGATTTGAGGCTCATTCCCACGAAATGGAGGTGCTATTTTATAGTATTCTTATGCTTTTTCATGAAAAAATCAAAGATATGACCATATGGGATAAGATGAACACCTTAGAATGGCCAAAACTCTTCTAGGATTTTGTCAATATTGTATTTTCCACCACACAAGTGTCACATCTAGAAGATTCTCCCAAATAATATCATCTCCAAATATCTTCCCAAAAGGCCTATAAAAGGACCCCCTTGGGTGCCCTCAAAACAAGAAGAGTTGGATGCAGGTACGCGATGTGGGTGTAGTGAGCACTCCAAACCTAGGAGGAGGAGTCTACCCTATGTCATTGTATTGAGAGAGCTATACAAGCTCCTAATTTGTAAGTCCCCCATGTCTTTGTAATATTTTCTATTTCAATCAAGTTCATTTCTCCAATTCCTTCCATTTCCATTACCCTGAACCCTTGCTTATTCTATCCAATACACCCTCTCTTCTTCTCTTATTTCCTACTCCTTCCATATTCCTTCCCTCTTCTCCATCATTCCCAAAACCCATTGAAGATTGTGGTATCACTCGGCTCCTCTTGTCATTGAGAATCTCTTTCTTGTGAGTGTTTTGCATTTTCTATGTTGGTACTAAGAGGGCGGTGTGGACAACCCCTGCCTTAAGAGTACTTGTGTAATGTTTGTGTGTTGGTACTAAGAGGGCGATGCGGATCACCCCTGCCTTAAGAGTACCTTTGTGTTGATTGTGTTTAAGTGTACTAAGAGGGTAGCATCGATCACCCCCACCCTAAGAGTGCCATTGTATTTGTGTGACAAAGTGGCGCGGACCACCCTTGCTTTGGCAGTGCTGTGTGTGTTTTTTATGTGAGTGATTTTATAGGAGCCCCCACTAAGGAACTCATTCATGAATTTCCAAAACCCCAACAACCAAAATCGTCCCATTCGTCCCAACCAACCTTATCAACCAAGTCCCCTTCTTTCTATCCATATCACATATAGTAGAAAGATATTCTTCCAACAATGCATCGTCTATCACTTTGGGGCAGAGCGTTTGGTAGAAATCCTTGAGTGTCAAGAACCCTTTATCTTTCTAATTTTAGAATATATCCTTAGTTTTGACGTCTGGATCTTCATTCTTTTGTAAGAAATTTCCAATTTCAAGTTCAACCATGGCAACAATCTTCCCACACTTCTATGGAAGGCCCAATGAAGATGTTGCATAGTTTTTGGACAACTTGGAGATGGCATACCTTGTCTCAGGAAGGGACCAAGAAGCTATCAAGTTGAAGGCTTTTCCATTGGTCCTAAAGGAGGAAGCTAGAGCATGGTACAAAAACCTATCCAATGAAGCAACAGGAAGCTGGGAAGCAATGCGAGAAGCATTCATAGCACGATACCAAAAGAAGGATACACCAAAAGGATTGTGGCAACAATTGCTCTCACTAAGGCAAGTCACACTTGAAGACTTTTCAAATTATGAGTCTAAGTTTTAGTGTGTGTGGAGTAATTGGGAGAGTAGCCTAGGGGCAAATGAAGTAGCTCCACAGTTCTTGAAAAGGGATAGATTCGTCTCAGGACTCTTCCCTTCTCTAAAAAACAAAAGGTTGAGTCATAATTTCCAGGTACTTTTGAAGAAGCATTAGATATAGCAAGAGTTAAGTGTAGAAAATTAAAGTTTCAGTCTTCAAAAGTTGAAAAAGTAGAACATATGGATGTTGTTCCACTAGTACCAGCTACAGAGGTAGAGAAAGGAGAAGATCCACAACAAGATATTTTGCAAAAGCTCACACAACAACTGGAACAACTAACACTCAACTTGGTGAGGAGCCAACAAGACAGACCACAAAGGGAACAAAATCGAGGACAACGACGACAAGCACAAGAGTTTATATGCTACAATTGCAATGAACGTGGTCATGGTATGTACAATTGCCCTCACCCTCGTAGGAGTCCAGGTGATATGTATCCTGTTAGGAGGCCGCCACAATATGCACAGGAACAGCAACAACAGCAAGCCAATATTCCACCTGTCCCAATGGCTCAAGGTGACCAAAGGCAAGTGAATGTTTTGGAGCTGACCGAGGAGCAAGAGACCATGGATACTATGCCAATCAAGAGGACAAGGGTGCAAGATAGAGACCGATCTCAAGACGAAGATTCAAGCATGGGTACACAAAGAAAAGCATAGTTGTAGAAGGTGAAGGTAGTAAAAGAAAGAGAAGTCCAAGGAGGAAGATCACGATGGAAGACTTTCCTCTAGGTAAGGGTATCGAACCTTATGAATTGATTGAGGATATATCTACAAAGAAACCAAATATCACTTGGCCACAATTACTCCAACTATCTTCAAAAACTAGGAGGGAATGGTCCAAGCTAGTAAGCACTAGGAGGGCTAAAAACAAGGAACTTAACCTTATAAGAGCCAATGCATGTGACGATGTGGTACCCACAATGGATGCGTATGTGAAAGGAAGAAGAGTTTCGAATGTGTATGTGGATGGTGGAGCATAGATGTGTGTGATGACAGAAAAAAAAATGCATAGGTTAGGCTTGGATGTGACAGGTTCATCTACGTATCAAGCTAAAATGGAAAATAATAGTGTTGTTAAATGTGTTGGTGTAATTGAAAATTTAAGAATCACAGTATGTGATATAGAGGTTGCTTTGGATATGTATGTCATTGCAACCAAAGCGGAGGGCTACCCTATCATATTAGGACCTCCATGGTTAATTGCAGTGAAAGTAGATCAAAAATGGGGTTCTGGCCTTCTAGTTCTCAAACCAAATGATAGAACAAAGTCAGTTACTTATGATTTAAAGGACCAGAAGAAGGACGATCATAGGTATGAAACAACTGTGGATGAAGAGAGTTCTTGTTATGATAGTGATTCTAGGAGTGAGGAATCAACAACCGAAAATGATTCATCAACACTCGAAGTCATGGGCGTGATCTTTCAAGGAAAGGAAGATGGAGGCAAAGAGGATGATCTACAATAACCACAAAGTGAGGACTCCATGCTTGAAGTGGATCTCCAAAAGATGCTAGCGGAAGATCTCACCTCAGAGGAAAGGACCACGTACATCAACATGCTCAAAAGGTATCCCAAATTTTTCATTAAAGATTATAATGGGATACAAGGTGTAAGTGTTATTCAACATCATATTGAAATCAAGCTAGAAGCAAAGCCTGTGGCGCAAAAGCTCAGAAGGATCGGAACACTTCAACAAGAGGCTCTGTTAAATGAGGTAAATAGACTCATAAAGGCTGGTTTCATTTACCCTGTATCAAATTCTGAATTGGTGTCTCTAGTAGTAGTTACCCCAAAGAAGAATGGTAAATGGAGGGTGTGTGTAGACTATAAACCCTTAAATGTAGCAACAAAGAGAGATCATTTTCCACTACCCTTCCAAGATGAGATTCTAAATGAAGTGGCAGGTCATGAAAGGTACACTGTATGTGATGGATACTCAGGATACTTTCAAATCCGGGTAGCTGAGGAGGACCAAAGGAAGACCACATTCATTACGCCATGGGGATGCTTTGCTTATCGGGTAATGCCTTTTGGCCTAACCAATGCACCTGCAACATTTCAAAGGGTTATGAACTATGTTTTTCAACCATTCTTTGGATCATCAATAAGGGTGTACATGGATGACTTCTGCATATATAGCACTAGAGTTATGCATTGTCAAAAAGTTGAAGAAGGTTTAAAAAGATTGTATGAGCTTGGGGGTCAATTGAATCTTGATAAATGTCATATTGCTGAGAAAGAAGTAGTTCTCCTTGGACATCTCATATCAGAAAAGGGGATTCAAGTTGATCCATCCAAAGTGGAAGCCTTATTGGCTCTACCTCCTCAAACAACAACAAAGCAGACCCTCACTTTTGTACAAAAGGTAAGCTACATGTCATGGTTCATCCACCTTCTGTCTGAAATCATATCTCCATTACAAAAGCTTGCACAAGATAGTGTCTTTGCAGGGGAGGATATCCATAATGAATGTTTTGAAGAAATCAAAAGAGTACTCAGCACTCTACCCACATTGATGCCACCAAATATGGGAGAGACTTTCTATATGTGTCCAAGTGCAGGTGAAGAAGCAATCGGAGTGGTCTTACTCTAGAAGGATACAAAGATATCTCACATGCGTCCTATTTACTTTGCTAGCAAGGTAATGAAAATGAGAAGAGATACACAGATGCAAAGAAACTCATGTATGCACTTATGTTTGGAGTAAGGAAGTTTCGGTCTCACCTTCTTGCTAGGCCTTTCATTATTCTTACAACAGATCATGCATTTCCATATGTGGCACAACATATAAGCATCTCATCTAGAATAGCTAAATGGGTTCTTGATTTTCAAGAATATAACTATACTTTTGTAGTAGAGGAAAGCACAAAAGCCAGTCTTGCAGACATACTCACCTACAGGAAGTGGGAGAGGAAAATATCCAATGAGAGGGAGAGGGGAGCAACCTTGCTTGAAGAAGATATTGAAGATGCACATACTGTATTTTTTGATGGTGCCTATAAGAAGCAGGTCGACAAAGCAATAGGAGGATTTCTGATATATGACCAAAACAAAGAGCTCATCTTCAATAAAGGTATAGATCTTCCTAATGCTCATTCAAATAATGAAGCAGAATATGCAGCACTATGTGAGGCCTTGCATGAATGTGTTCAACATGATATCAAAAGGTTGATCATCAAAGGAGACTCAATGTTGATAATTAAGAAATTATAAAATAATTGGTGTTGCAAAAGCCAAAATTTGTTTGAATGGTTGAAAAAGGTAAGAGTGTTATTGAAACAATTTGATAACACTCAAATATGTCATGTACCAAGGAGCGAAAATAAGGAACCAGATGCATTAGCAAATGAACAATTTGATGGCTTCATAGCATCCATGAAGCTGGGAGACAGCAGATTTGTAGGTCAAGAAGGATTAGAAGATATCATCGAGTTTCTTGAAACTAGAGAAGCACCCAAGCACCTTAACAAGGTACAAAGACATAGATTAGCAAAGAAGGCTCTATAGTACCAACTCATAGGAGATCATCTCTATGAGAAAGGTAAGGATCTTATCCTTAGAAGGATCCCCATATCATATGAAATAAAGAGCATTCTAGAATCATGTCATGATCATGCATGTGGAGGACACTTCTCACATGAGATAACGATAAGGAAAGTACTTCAAGCAGGGTATACATGGCCTACACTTCATAAAGATGTTCAATATTGGTATAAAACATGTAATAAATGTCAGATTACAGGGAATAAGAGGCTTATGTATGAACCAAGGACACCAGTCATATCTTATGGGCCATTCGAGAAATGGGGAATCGATGCAATTGGACCCCTACCAAGGACAAGCTCAGGGAAGGAGTACATCATTGTGGTAGTGGACTACATGACTAGATGGGCAGAAGCAGCTAGCACAAAAAGGACAACCGCACAAGATATTGGGAAGTTCATTTATGATTTCATATGTTGTAGATTTGGGATACATTTAGAGATAGTGTCTGATCATGGTCCAGGTTTTAGATCAGCTGTTTTGAATGATCTCTTGATTAGATTAAACATAAGGCACAGATACTCCACACCCTATTATCCTCAATGTAATGGTCTTGTTGAAAAGACCAATGGAATTCTTTGTAAAATCATCAGTAAATAGGTAAAGAAGCATCCTAAGGAATAAGATCAGCACCTCACTACAGCATTATGGGCATATCGCACATCCTACAAGGCATCCTTAGGATTCCCTCCTTTTCATTTAGTGTACGGACAAGAAGCCTTATTACCAATAGAAGTGGAAATCCCAAGTCTCCGTGTACTGCTAAAAGAAAGTGCAAAAAGTGAAGAAGAGGTCATTCAAAAGAGGCTTATAGATCTACAACACTTGAGTATGAAAAGGGAGCTTGCAGTGGAACATTACATCAATCAAGCAGAGAAAAGAAGGGAGGAATTTAACAAACAACTAAAGGATAAAGGGTTAATAGAAGGAACTCTTGTTTTAAGGTATGATAATCGCTTTGATAATAGGCATGATACAAAGTTTCAACCACGATGGGAAGGACCGTTTCTGATCAAGAAAAAGTTCAAGAATGGAAGCTATCAACTCATGGATATGTCACGCAAGCTGCACAAGACGAAGGTCAATGGATGGAGGTTAAAGAAATACTGGCAGAGAATAGAGGAAAGCAATGAACAGCAGGAACAATCAAGGGAGAAATACATATCAGTAGTACAAGAAGATGACCCACCTTGGAGCATCAACAAACTCTTTGAAGGCTAGAGACATGAATGCCTCTAGCCAAGGGGAGGGCTAAGTATTAGGAAATATTTTATGAAACCCCTCCTTAATAATACCTTATGTGTAGATATGTACCCTATAGTATTTGTATTTTTCAAAGCTTCATGGAAACCATAAATATATGTATTTGAAGGAAATAGAAATCTAAGAATAAGGTGGGCCCCATCCTAGTAAACTAGCTACCCTTACCTACAGTGAATGGTAGAATCAAATCCCAAGCTAAATATGGAGTGGGACAAGTAATTTTGTAAAATTCAAATATTTAAGCTTGACCCACTCTCCCTTTTGAAAGAGTCCAAAAAACTTTTCAAAGACTCAAGCCCCACCATAGACTTTTGAGTCGAGGGTAATGCTTTACTTGCGAAATTGATTGCTTTGTGTATAGTCAACCATTTTAAGTGATTCCACTTGGAATTATTAGCTCTTTAAGCTAATTAGATACACTCAAAAGGAGTTTTCCTAATTGCTACTGTGTTGGGAGCATTGAGCTTAAGAACCAGCAGGAGTGTGATCCAAAATAGAAAGTTTTTGATGAATTGTGACTTGTGAAGTTATCTGTTTTGGATTAATCATTACACCCATCATCTCCAAAGTACATAGGCACTTATCTAGTTTCACTGGAAATCTAAAAGGGCCTACAACCCAACTCTCACGTAATATAGGGCAGGCACAAAGCAGGGATTAGCAGTACCAACTCATTTCTTGATGTAGCCATCCATCTTTCCCAACAAAAATCACGATTTTCTGGTGAAAAACACGATTTTTAGGTGAAAAACACGATTTTCATTCAAAATCATAATTTTCTTATCATTCTCAAAATCGTGTTTTTTACGATTTTCATTCAAAATCAAGTTTTTCATGATTTTTATTCAAAATCACATTTTTCATGATTCTCAATCAAAATCACATTTTTCATGATTCTCAATCAAAATCGCATTTTTTACGATTTTCATTCAAAATCGTGAATTTCTCATAAGACCTTGTTTCCTTGTTTTGACCCCCAGGAGCCTGATTTGACATAACTTTTTCATCAAAAGTCCATTTTTTGAGCTCTATAGCTCGTTTTTTATAAGTATAATGTGTTTATTTTTAGATAGAATAATTTGAAGTTGACCCTCAAGTGGGATTAGGAAACCAAGGGGCTCCAAAGGACTTTGAGCAATATAAAGGGGAATTTTTGGACTAAAAGATAAAGCTTATGAACCTAAGATCTGGTAGACACCTAAGCAAGGATAGACAAAGCATTAGATCTTCTAAGGCAAGTGTCAACCATATAGCTAAGTCTTGGGCACAACAACTAAGTGGTTATCCTTATGTAATAAGTTCAAATGTAAGTGATTCAGAAATGTCTTTTAGCATGGGTAGACCTACAGGTAACTCAGGCACTGCCTATTTACAAACACCAGGAGGTCCCTATAGATCAACTCTTTGGACTTGAATACCCAGTGGTCAAGTTTGAAGCGGGTTGATGCATTGATAAGGAAGGAACCATGTATGTGGTTACAAGCTTACCAGATAGGATAGATGAGTTTGGAAATGTTATTCTCGAGAACAAGATAGGAGAACTAGAGCAAGGAGATGTAGGAAGACCAAGACTCCTAGAGGTAAGTCAATTTTGACCAGAGTGATCAACTCATATTGGATCCCTCAAGACAACAAAAGCATAGAAATATTCTTGAACAGAGAAATAGAGGAAGCCTTTTGGAGATTCAAGCGAGATCAATCAAACCCAGTAATCACCATCTATGAATTCAAAGACCTTGAGACACCAAGCAAAGTTGTCTACCATGATCACACATTGGAGAGAATGTTCTTCGTATCAGAGCATGATAGGCATGCATACACTTGGCAGGGTGAATTGATTTTGCCTCCACTAAGATCTAATATAACACATGGCCTCCAAGGAGTAGGATCATCCAAGGCTCATGAAAACCAAAGGGAAACGACTAGAGAGAGACCTGAGGTAAGCTTTACATACAAGATGGGCAGAGATAGATCAGGACATGAGGGTGAAAGACATGAAAGAGAGAGACATCGAGCACATAGGCCTCAAAGAGATGAGCATGATTTTCCATTGCCTAGACCCCGCAAGCACCCAAGAACCCTTAGACCCTTTCAAGTGGTCAAGGAAATGAAGAACTATTTTGATGAGATAGGAGATTCTTATGATCATGTGGCCGAGTTCAAACAAGTGTTAAAAGCTGAACAAGTTGAGGACTTGTTCACCCAGTTCGAGGCACTTGGTTTGAATCTCAAGGACACTACCTTAGCTTGGTTTCAAACGCTAAAAAATTGTAACTATCGAGATACAGGTCAACTGCTAGAGGAATTCATTGTAGAATTTTCCAAGAGTGGTATCAGGCATAACACATCATCCTTGATCCACAGCTTCAAGCAGACACCCTAAGAAATAGTGCGACTACCAAGAAGAAGGTTCAGACAGTACATCGAAAGATGCCCTATTCCGGAGTTACCCACACTGGCCAAACAAATGGCTTTGTTTTTAGATGACTTACTAAGCACAAAGTTAAGATCATATGTGTACTTGAAAGATCCTAGATCCATAGAAGAGTGTGTGCAAATGTGCATAGACATAGAAGATAACTTGGGTGAGGAGTTAGGACTGTCCAAAGTCTATAAGGATTCTGGTCGTGCTACTAGTCATACTTTGAGAATCTCCATGGAGATAGATGAAATAGCTGAGCAGGTTGTTAAGAAGCTAGGAGTTCAAAATAGGCAAACACCAAGAGTCACCTCATTAAACTGATGTTATGCTTGTAGAGGGAACCACATGGCTAACATATGCCCAATGCAAAGCCAAAACATGAGAGAAAGGAATGCTCTATATTGCACTATTGAGAGAAAATACACAAACCATACGGCTCAAGATTGCCCATACAATAGGCAGGTTGTTCGACAAAATTATTAACAACCTTACTAACAAGGTAGGTATCAAAACCAATACCAAAATCCATATTTGTTTTCAAAATTGGGGTCATTTTCATGTATTTTGGCACCTGAGGATTCATTTTTTGCATTAAGTTTTCCAAAATCCAAACTTTTCTCTGACTTTTGGTCAAAACCCACATGTTTTGCGCACATTTATCACATGTTTTTATTTTTCCACATGGTCCACATTGTCTATTCTCACTTTGTTTTATCATATGTTTCCCAATTCCCCATAAGATCCCTCTGTAGCTCTAGTTTTTAATCATTTCGGCCCTCTCCAGCACCATAATCCTACTCCGGCACCCTCCCTTTACCCTTCTGCCCAGCCAGATACTTACCCCTCCCTGCCCTATCCATCTCAGCCCCTCAACCCTCCCTTCCCCCTCCTTTCTACCCCCCATTACCCTCCTTTGCTTTTACATGCAAAAAATTCCACTTTTGGGTTCTTCTCTGGTGCTTGTTCTCTCCTGCTTCTGGTGGACTTGGTAGCTGCTCAGGTGTCCTTTTGAAGATTTTGTAGCTCAGAAGTCATGGTGTCCTATCTACTAAGAGTTTTGGCTATAGCTCTCCGAGACAGAGAGCACATTAGGTGGTGGGCAACTGTTGAGCCCATAAAAGTCATATTGGTCAAAGTCAACTATAGTCAAATTCAACCACAGTCAAAGTCAAATTGGTCAAATTCAACATGTTCAAGGTCAAAGTCAAGATGGGCAAAGTCAAAGTGTTCGAAGTTCAGGTGTCAAAGTGCACAGGTAGTGCACAATTAAGTGTCCACAAAGGGTGAATTGGGAAAGTGGTTGCAGGTTGCAGAGGTATTTCTCTAATTTCTCTAAGGTTCAAAAGTGTTTTTAAAGCGTTTTGGAAGGTTCGGGTGAACCCTCTCTTAGGTGCACAAATGAAGAATTAAAAGGAAAATGTGAAGGTATGTGAAGCAGTAGCGTACGCAAAAGTGAAAGTATGGTCCCCCAATTAAATTTTTTGTTTTAGTCCAAAGTCACTACAAGACAAAACAGGGATTCGTTGGCTGCCACTTGAGGAGACAATCTTGGGACATCAAAGTGAGCACCAAGATACTCTTGCAGTTAGGAGCGTACGTGAATCGACACTTAAATCAAGGCAAGGACTATTCTTGGACCAAGCAAGTGTAAGCAAGACTAAGCAAGGTGAGCATATTCTAAGTGAGGCAAGACAGAGAAGTGCAAGAGACACGCAGTGTGCGACGCAGAGAAGTGAAGTGCAAGGTGTGCATGAAGAGTGACTAAGGAAGTGTGTAGAGAGTGCTAAGCTAGTCCCCCAAGGATCCCAAGGTCTCATTGCAGTGTGCACGTGCTGACAGAAGGTGTCCATCCCTCTCCCTTATTGGAAGCTTGGTGCAAGGTGTGCACAAGTGCAGGCTTGGAGAAGGTGGAGGTCTGGTGCAGAGGAGGCCGGCAGCAACAAGACCTTGGGTATTTGGTATTTTGTAATTGAGCGCTCTGTGGAATTTTGCACAAAATCATTGGATTGTATTGTGCATCACCATTGTATTTGTCTTATTATAATCAATCGACAGAGGCTTCTAGTGTGTATCTTTCTTCTTTTCTTTCCCTTTTCTCCTACAAGCACTCAAATCCCTTCTTGTCCAAGAATCCCCCAACAAACCTCTTACAGAGGATATGCTAAGGAGACTCAAGACTTCTAAGAAGCGAAAAGAAGAAGAGATAAGGGTTAGAGAAGAAGCACAGGCAGAGGCAAGAGAGCGCATTAGGAAAAATAAGTTAAGGCAACTAGGCCTAGATGTCAATCTTGAAGCCCCAAAATATCACATGGACATGTGCCAAAAATCGGGCATAATTACTTCTCGAATAATCGGCTAACGCCCCTTTGTGACCATAGAGGTATGACAAGGAAAGAGTGTAAGGACTGTGAGATCATTGATTGACTCAGGTGCAGCAACTAGTGCAGTTAGAATTTCATACTGCCAAGACGTGCAATTGAACATCAAGCCCATATAAGCATATCTCATAGGTTTGGAGGTGTAGAAACCCCTTGTTTGGGTGAGGTGGAGCTTCCCATTTAGCTTCAAGATGTTCCAATGACAATCAAAATGCTAGTGTGTCAAGACGAGGACCTTACAGAACCAGTTGTCTCGGGGCAAGATTGGATCTATGACCATTCAGTCAACTTAAACCTAAGAATTCAACTTCTTCAAGTTTGGGTACAGGAACAATGCATTACATTTGAATTAGAGACTAGCATGCTCACAAATCCAGAGGCCACACATTCTCTTAATTCTTCTCAGGCTAATCTTAGCAAAAAAGATGTTGAATGTGTCAAAAGCTCTATGTTCTAGAACAAATCAGTCATTGAAGAACATACTCAAAGGCAAGCGGACTTCCCCTCTTGTGCAAAGACCACTGTCGTCACAACAACTCGACCAAAATGAAAAGTGAAACAGTACATGACAACTAGACAATGGGATTTCAAGAAGAAAGTAGTGTTGGGCATGAAGTAGATCTGGGTACAAAAAGGAGAGTGACCGCGAGCCTTGCCACAACAATTCCCATCTTAGCAGGTCAACCATGCCCAAAGATGCACCAAACAACAAGGACAAGCTCAACCACAAGGTCTCCAACAAATTTGGGTGCCTAAGAAATTAGTTACAGCTCAACAAAGGCAATTACACATGTGGGTTCCCAAAGAACTCTTAGATGCACAAAGGCCTAGGCTCCCCGCCCTGCAAAAGGTCTCAAAAAAGAAGCCAAGGAGAGAAAAGGATAAGAACCAGACACAAAGAGACAAAGAAGATCAAATCACCTCTTTGACAATAGTAAGAAGACAACCATGAAAAATATGGGCTTGGAAGCCAAAAGCACCAGTAGCCCCCGCAGAACCAAAGAACCAACCATGTGGGATAGAAAAATTAAAAAAACCATCCAAAGATGAAGAAGCATAAGGTGATCTATAAACAACTGAACATGGTTATCAAATGGATCCCTATAAGGCTGAATGATCATTTGTCATCTAGAGATTCAATGGATACCTCCAATAAAGACGACATCAACATCCGCATGTAATGTCGAAAACCTCGACGAGCAAGAACCATGTGCTCCTTGCACAACCCTGTCTTTTGCACCATTCAGGTCATGCATTTCCAAAGTATGCATTAATATAGGGCCAATTTACATGACCGTGCATAGCCACATTTGAGAGTCCCATGCACAAGAGCACATTGACATATGTCAACTATTTTTACTGTTTCTAACATCGTTCTTCTTGTTTTGTGACATTGTTCCAAAAAAAAAAGAGAAGAAGAAAGAAAAAAAAACAAGAAAAAAGAAAAAAAAGAGAAAAGAAAGGAAAAGAGAGAGAGAGAGAGAGAGAGAACTCGTTCCTAGGTTTGGCTCATAGAACATGAATGTGTCACGCTTAGTTGAAGGTGGAATTGTTGATTACTCGACAGTTATCAGTTTGGATAGAAGTATGTCTCGGCTAGCAGACAATATTATTGTTGCCTTATCTAGTAGATGTCCAGAACTTGGCATGAACATGGCATCCACAACTATTGTTCCCCCTTACCATGATAGGAGGGAAGAGCTTGAAGGTCCACAATTTGAGCGATGTCTAACTACTATAGGTATGCGAGCATCCAAGGAGATATCTGCAAGGGGTAGTTCTGGTACCCTGCACTCCTTGAATATAATATTTGGCAAATGTTGCTTTGAAGCAAGGAGACAAGACCAGGCACTCAAAGAATTTCATCATTGGACCATCAACATGGACATTCATTGACAACAAAAGACTATTAGATGGTCCATCACAATGCCGGTTGTACAACACAAAGAGATAAACATCGATCAACCATTCACCATGGTAAGAATCTTTACTTTGGCAACACCTTAACCATGATAGATTAGGAAACCTATTCGTCAGGACACCCTTGAGCACTTAGCTCAAGACCTCGAATTTTTGCACCATACTTCTTCCAATGCATTTTCCATGCATAGGGCCACATTACAAGGTTGTGCACAAGGCACATACTTTCTTCAACCCATGCACTAACACACTTACCATTATCCACTATGGGTTATGAGTACTTGGAATGACTACTATAAACATTGTCTTTGGACAATATAGAGGACATCACGGGGACAACATCACTACCTAGGAAGCAATTTGAAGCCAGCACTTGCTCCAAATCAACCTTGACAACCTCATTTGAGAAACTAGCAGTTTGTGGGAGCTCACAACGATAGATTCTCACTGGAATCCAAGGAAGCAGCACATACAAAGGAACTAAGACTTACAACAGCTAGCAATGACAAATGAAGAATCGGACAATCGACCATGCTACATTTGGAAGATAGACGGATCTTGTTCATACCAGATGGACACAAGCTCTCAAAGCACTACATGGAACAACCACTACAACAAGGGTCTGTCAAGGATGACACACTTGAGAGTGGGGGAGTGTTGGAACTCAAGGTCAAGCACAAGCATGGAAGCGCATCAAAGATGTGGACACACAAGAAGAGGGACAAAGTAGGGAGCTCCAAGAAATGTACAAGAAGAGGGAGCAAGTAGGGAGCTCTAAGAAGTGTATGTCAAATTTTCATAAGAATCCCTGACAAAAACATTCATTTTGATCACTCAAACCATTGTAAATACCGTTTCATATTTTTGTAACTCCATTTTTTTCAAGCTGAAGAGTCCTCAAGTTTGAGAAGTATAAGAAGTATCATCCTACCAATTTTCATAATTTTTAGACTCCGTTTGAGCCCTCAAATAAGCCCTGTAACCTAATTTTTAACTAGGCTGGACACTAGGTCTAGACAGGACCAAAACTAGTCCAAAAGCTATAATAAGAGCTAGAGAGCTCATTTTTGGGGTTAGCTTGTTAGAGACTTGGCTTTTTAGAGATTGAATCTTTGTAAGAGAGTTCTTGGTAATAGAAGCTTTCCATTGTTCCTCTCTTTGCTCTTACCATGTGCATGTGTGTGTGTGTATGTGTGTGCATGCTTGTGTGCTTTCACTCACACACTTGTGCCTTCACTTGCTCATGGTCTTCATACCAATCCTTACATCTCTATAGATTGACAAGTAAAGGAGTTGGTGCTTATGCTTGAGCTATAGATGACCATGAGATTAATTTGGTACTTGCAAAGGTAAGATAGCCTGAGTTGCTTCTCATATCATCTTTTGATCATGCCCAATCTGCATCAAAAAATAATTTGACATCTATATCAAAGGTATAAGTATAGTATAAAACTTCATTGATTGTGCCTTTCAAATACTTTAGGATTCTTTTGGCTGCTTCCATGTGAGGCTTCCTTGGGGTGTGCGTGAACTGACTTAACACACTTACTCCATAGCATATATCAACTCTAGTTAGAGTAGCATAGTTCAAGATTCCAACAAGACTTTAGTAACTGTCACATCTTCAATTAAATCACCTTCATGAGCACTTATCTTTTGCTTTACCTCCATGGGTGTACGTGCAACCTTTGTATTTTCCATCTTGAACTTGGTAAGCATATGTACAATGTACTTTCTTTGAGTTAGGAACATACCTTTCTCTATATATACCACATCAAAACCTAGGAAGTAAGTGAGTAGGCCAAGATCACTAATGTTGAACTCTTCTTTCATTTGAGCTTTGATACCCTTGAATCCATCTACATTATTACCTTTAATGAGTATATCATTCATATATACCCAAAGGTATATGATCTTTGAGTGGTTTCTCTTTATGAATAGGGAAGGATCTACCTTGCTCACCATAAATCTTTTATCCTGCAAATAGCTGACTAACCTATGATTCCAAGCTCTAGTAGCTTGTTTCAAGCCATACAAGGCTTTCTTCAACATGTAAACATGTTCTGGATATGACTGATCTTCAAAGCTAGGAGATTTTGCCATGTATACCTCCTCTGAAATCCAACCATTTAGAAAAGCATTTTTAACATCCATTTGATAGATATTCCAATTCTTGGAAGATGTTACACTCATCAGTAATCTAATTGTAGGCATTTTTGCCACATGTGAAAATGTCTCTTCATAATCTTTACCTTGGGTTTGAGCAAACCCTTTGGCTACAAGCCTTTCTTTATACCTATTAATTGATCCATCAGAATTCTTCTTTACCTTGTAAACCCTTCATCCAATGACTTTCTGTCAATCTAGCACAATGGTGAGTACCAAGGTGAGGAGATCCACCTCATAAATGTCAACCCACAGAGATGTGAGGACTAGTATGAAGACCATGAGTAATTGAAGGCACAAGTGTGTGAGTGAGAAGCACACAAGCATGCACACACATGTGCACAAAGGGTAAGAACAAAGAGAGGAACAATGGAAAGCTTGCTATTACAAAAGAACTCTCTTACAAAAGCTCCAATATCTAACGAGCTAACATCAACTAAGTAACCCCCAAAATGAGCTCTCTAGATCTTTTTATAGTTTTTTGTTTAACTTTGGTCTTGTCCAAACCTACTGTCCAACCGAATTAAAAGTTAGGTTCTAGGGCTTATTTGGAGGCTCAAAAAAAGTCTTAAAATCATGAAAATTGTTATGTAGATGCTTCTAATACTCCTTAAGCTTGAGGACTCCTAGAATAGAACAAAATGAATTTTCAAAAATGTGAAATCGTAATTACAATGGTTTTTAGTGATCAAAATCACTGTTATTATAGGGATTTCTTCTTAAAATTTGACATACAATTCTTGGAGCTCCCAAAATGCTCCTTTGTCTTGTGTGTCCACTTCTTTGATGCATTCTCATTCCTTGTGCTTGAACTTGAGCACCAATGCCTTCATAGATGGTTTATTGGGGACCAATTCCTAAGTCTCATTTTCTTGTAGAGCTTCTATTTCTTCTTCCATGGCATCTCTCCATTATAGCTCCTTCTTGGCCTCTTCATATATTGATGGTTCTTCTAAGTTTGTATCTCAAGCTATATAAATGGAATGCTTAGTGACCAAAGAGGTGTCATAACCATACCTTTCTGGCTTCCTTTTCTCTCTACTAGACCTCCTTATAGTTTGTTGAGATGATTCTGCAACATCTCTAATCTCCAACACTTAAGCTTTGCCTTTGGAGTTCCAAGAGTTGATTTCCCTTCTTTCAGTCTTTTGATCATCATCAGAATCACTTGAGACTTCATGTGTATGCTCATTCCTCTTTCACAATGTTCGAAAGTCTTCCTCTAGGTCATAGGGAAGTTTGATTTTTTTTGCAATCATCTTCAAACCAAAATTTTTTCTCATCAAACACAACATCTCTTCTAACATTGAAACCTTTATTGCTTGGATTATATAACTTATAAACTTTTTGATTAAGGTCATAGCCAATAAAGATGCATTTCTATCCCTTTGGATCAAATTGCATCTGATTTGTGAATATATGTGTGCATATGCTATGCATCCAAAGATCCTACAATGATCAAGACTAGGTCCTCCTCATGATTCCATGCTTCATAAGGTGTCATCCCATCTAGTGCTTTTGATAGAAGTCTATTGATTAGATAGGTGGTTTTGGGTACAGCCTCTGCCCATAGGTAATTGGGAAACTTCTTAGCATTGATCTTGCAACCTCCACTATGGTTCTATTTCTTCTCTCTACCACTCCATTTTGCTCTCGAATATACCTAGTTCTAATATCTTTTTTGATTCCTCTCTTTTGGAGATAAGAATCAAGGTCATTGGAGAGGGAGATCAGGTCTATTATGTGTGTTGCAGATCAAGATTTCTTAGCTATTCAAAAGGGCAAAGGTAAATGGAGCTCATCTACTAGTAAGCAGAAATGTGCTAGTGTTGCATAGGTGAAGAAGGAACACAAAGATGAGAAGAAAGTAGAAAATTTGAAACAATTTTGCAAATATTGTAAGGGAAATTATCATGTCAGAAAGAGTTTTCCAACTCTTTCGAAAAGAGGAAAAGATGAAAAAGGTTGGAATGGTTGTTGTAGAAGCCTCTACACCTAAAATAGAATTTGCTAATCTTGTTCACAATGAAGAATGGGAATTCACTATTGTATGAAGCTATAACCCATCATCTCATGAGTACTGTATGTTTGCAGTAGACTCAGATGTTTGGTACTTTGATAGTGGGGCCACCAAACATATAACCTCACACTTCAATTTTTTCACTTCACTTGAGCTTGCCCCTACATAGAATACTATCATATGTGCTAACAACTCCTCTTATCCTATAATGGGATTTAGTAAGATAATTTTGACTTTTTCTGATGGTATTTCTTTCACATTGTGAAACTCTTTGTTTGTGAAAGGGATGAAGGAAAATATGTTTTCATTTCAGCATTAGCCAAGATTGGCTTGGTTGTCAAATTTTTTTATGACAAATGTACAATACATTATCTATCAAATGGCAATGTGATTATTGATTCACGCATTTTATGTCACGGGCTATATAAACTCATAGACTATGTAAAATCTGTGAATGATTCAGCATGTGCAATACAAGACTCTCAGTCTGTCTCACATGCAAAGATTTGGCATGCACGATTTGGTCACCTCAATTATGCTAGTTTGCTATGCTTGCAGAAATCTGAAATGATGTCCTCTCTACCCTAACTTGAGAAACCTTGTAAACATGTCTCTAAAGGCTGTATTTTGGGCAAAATGCAATGTTCTTTGAGCTATATGAATATGCGGCTTCACTCTTGGAGTTAATTTTTTATTTGGCAACTAGATTTTCTTCTAAATCCACGTATTCCTTGATTTCTTCATTCAAGGTATTGAGTCTATGAATATATACAAGTGAGCTCAAGTCCACATTGATCAATCCCTTAAGGAATAGAGAGATCAACTTCTTTTCTCATGGATTCTTGCCAAAGATGCATCCATCTACATATTGCTTAAAGGTGTCTGCAACTCTCAAGGATTCAAGATTGGTTTGTTTGAAGTTATAAATCAACAATGTTGAGTCATGCTTGACCCCTTATTTGGAAAACTCGCCTATGAAGTCTTCCACAAGAGCCTTTGGGTCCATAAACATATACATTGTGAGTGGTTAAAACCATGACCCTTAGTCACAACATACCATATCTATCATGATAAGGTCACCCTATTGTGATAAGCCATCCTTATCATGACAAACCAACTCGATAGAAATCGTCTATTCCATTAGAAACACTCTATCATGACAACCATTCTATCACGATAGACCACTCTATTCCAATAGACCTGTATCATGAGAGGCCCATCTTATTCCGATAAATCCTCCTGATAGATAACCATCTATCACAATAGAACCCTCTATTATGAAGTACTAGATTCATGACAAGGCTCATCTATCACAAAAGATCCATCTACCATAACGGATAAGAAATTTGATCGTTCCTCTCTATTGCAATAGAACATTCTACTGTGACTGTTGCAGAGGACTGAAGACAAGGTTGCAGAAGAAAGAAGTAAAGAAAAGAAAGCCCCAAATTTTTTTAGAGATGGCTACTTTTCTTTTCCCAAACCCCATTTTATAACTGTGAGAAGCATTGTAAATGCTCAAGATTCTAGATGCATGATCCCTAAAGAATGTAACATCACCCTTGTACAATAGTAGGAACTTAATGATTTATAGAGGAAGTGTCGATCTCTCATGTGAAAGGAACAAAATTAGGGCATATTTATATAAGTCACTTGTGACTCTTTTGTAAGGATTTGTGCCATTTGGGAGAGCTAACTTGTAGAAATTTTGAATTTGCTTCTTCTTTCTTGTGTACCGTCTTCTTCATGAGCTTGTGTTTGTGTTTGAGGCATGGAATGTGTGTCTAGAGGTGTTATGATAGAAATGACTTGATTGATGTGTGTGTGTGTGTGTCTCTCCTCCCATCCATATATACCCTCTTGTACTCTAAAAATAGCAATGTTCTAAGATGGTCTAGTTTCAACATGTGGCCATCATGCAACACTCATCCCCATTACTACCAAGTACCTTAGGGTATCCCCCAAGTTTGGGACCTTGGCTAGCTAGCCCTTGTCCCTCACACACATCCCTATGGACCAAATTCATGATTCATATGGATCAATGTCTGACATGTTGCCTACCCCTTCCCCATATCTTTTGATTGTTAATGTGTGTGTGTGAATCATAAGAAGTCTAGAAGTGAGAGTTGGTGTTTTTGGCCACTCTGTTTTTAGCCATAACTAGAACCACAAAGGTCCAATCGAGCTGAAAATACCACCATTGGATGCCTCGCATCCAGATCTTCAAATACACCAAGTATCTTGATACACATCACTTTGTAAGAGGTGTCGTTTGAGGTGGATGTTACATATTTTCATGCATTACTTGTTCCTTTCCTACATTATCTATCACATGTGCACATGTCTTTATACACTTGATTGGGTTAGACTCATGGATTGATAATTAAATGAGTCTATCAATGCAATCACTATATGTACTTGCTTCATGATACATATTTAGTCTCATTCATTCCAAGTCCCTAAGACATTGTGAGCCTACATACACATTTTTGGCATTGTTGTCAAGGATTCAAGGTGCTTACATGATGGTTGGAGCATCAAGGTGCTTACGTGATGGTTAAAGCATTGTTGTGAAGGTAGTGATCATGAAGAAGTAGAATTCAGTAGCTAATTTTTCAGGTACATGCATATACACATGAAATAAGAGCATAAGGACCAGATAGGAACAAAAATCTCTGAATTTGGACTCATACAAGTCCAAGTGTCATGACCGGTTGAGTTTGGTATCATGATACCAAATTCGCATGTGTCATGATACTTGGTGGGTATCTTGTATTGCTGGTACCTCACTCCTAGCAGTATTGTGATAGTTTCCAAGTATCATGTATCACCTAATCAAGTACTATGACCCTCAAGTATCATGTATCATTAATACTTTCCAAGTACTGTGTATCATGTATCGTGTACTACTGAGTATTGTGTACCGTTTGATACTAAGTATCATGTACCATCAAGATAGAAGTATCGTGTATCATCTACCCTTGTATTGTGTATTATCGATACTCCTAAATATCATGTATCATGGAGTTGAGGTATCATGTATCATGCAAATTGAGGTATCGTATATTGCTAATACTCCTAGATATTGTGTGTCATGGAAGTTGAGGTATTGTTTATCATTCATACTCCTAAATATTGTGTATCATGGAATTGAGGTATCATGTATCGTCTGGAAAGAAGTATCATATTGTTACGATCAAGTATCATGTATTGTGTATTTCCCAAGTATTGTGTATCATGAGAGCATATAAGTATTGTACCATTTAAGTTAATATCATGTATCGCCAAAGGCCCCAAGTATTGTGTAATGGGGAAATATGAAATCAACCCTAATTAGCTTCGAACTCAACCTTCTTCTTCTTCCTTGTGCTATTTGTGTGCTTCCACAGACATCTAACTCCAACAATTGGTATCAAAGCAGGTCACCGCTTCATCTAGGGCATCATCGACACCCCTCCTCTTCAGTCTTAGAATCGCCGTTTGAGCTTGTTTCAGCCTCCGAACTATCACAACGCTTGTGCAGGCTATTTCATCTTTCTGTGCCAAAGATATATATAGGTTTTGATTCGCCAGTATAAGCGTCTTGAAGTCTGCTATAGGTTTAGCAGAACTCATCAGGGTAGTTCTGTTCAACTTTTCCAGATACAGTCATTTTTTTGCATCAGGGTATTTTAGTCAATGGCCATGGCTAAAAGTAGTGATGTATTCCATATGTTGGCTATTGAGGATAAGTTGGATGATACTAATTATCCATTGTGGGCTTATATGATGTGACATGTATTGGTTGCAAAAAGAGTATGGAATATTGTGTAGGGTGTTGAAAAACGTCCTATTACACTTGCAAATACAAGTATTGAAGCTGATGCAAATGACATTGAAGATGTTGATATTCTTCAGATTCTTGTTCGTGTTGCAATTCTTGTTGCACGTACTATAGAGCAAATTCGTTGGGATGGCAGAGCTGGCATTGAAGCCTTGTCTATCAAACATGCCATTATTCCTCACATTCGCTCTTGCAGAACAACTAAGGATGCTTCGGATACACTTACCAAATTGTACTAGGCTAGGAATGAGGCTCGTCTTGCTTACCTCCAAAAACAGTTGGAGAGTGAGCACATGAATGAAGGTGATTCTATGGATAGTTTTTTGACAAAGGCCAAGGATTTGAAATAACAATTGATTTCTGTTCATAAAGTCCTTCCTCATAGTTCACTTGTGTAGGCTGTTCTGAATGGTCTTCTCAACTCATATTAGATTTTTGCTTCTACTCTTCATTTGATGATGAAAGGCAATCCAAATGGCTTAACATTTGAAGAGTTCATTTCTGTTCTACTCTAGGAAGATCAGTCTAGGCAGAACATATCTATTACTAGCATGTTGCACATCAAGCTTTCTTGGCTAGTCAGAAGGGCAAAGGTAAATGGATCTCATCTACTAGCAAGTGAAAATCTGCAAATGTAGCATATTCAAAGAAGGAAGACAAAGATAAGAAGGAATTAGAAAAGTAGAAATTGTTTTGCAAATACTCTAAAGGAAATGATCATGTCACTAAGAGATGTCCAAAACTAGCTGCTAAAGAGGCAAAGAAGAAAGAGGTCAGAATGGTTGTTGCAGAGTGTGTACCTAAGGACAAACCTAGGGACTTGTGGAGAAAGAGACTATACTTCGATCCCCCTCAAGTGCATATAGTGGGGATTCACGCTTTATTTATCAATCTGCATAGTATCAAAACCTAGTCGAGTGTATGAAGACATGCATTCAAATGATGATCAATGCAAATGAGCTTCCCAAAGAGTGCAATCAAGGCTAAGACTATTCCAAACAAGCTTCAACTGTCAGTCATGGTGTCACGATACTTGGAGCAGCAGCCAACAGTAAATTGAGCTTTTCTCTCAGCTCCGAACTCCGAATATAGCAAATAGCTATGCCTTTCGAAGCTCTTGCAAAGACGCATCCAATGGTAGTATTTTCACTCAATTCTGACGCTTCTACTGCAAGTTATGAGCAAAATACTGAGTCACGGGAATGACCTTCTTACACTTCAGCACTTCCTACACTTTACACACACCTTAACCACAGCAAACAAACACTTTCATGGATAGACAACACTTCTTAACACTCTTTCCAAGCAACACGCATGCATACAAGCTCACAAAGAAGATGATACAGAGAGGAGAAGACACAAATTCGAAATTCTGTGCTCTTGATTCTCACAATGGCAAAAAGTCTTTACAAAGAGTCACAAATTGACTTATATACATGTGCCCTAAAAATGGTCCTTTCACACAAGAGACCGGCACTTTATTCACTAAAAGGCTATTTTCCTACTAATTCACCTGGGTAAGCTACTAATCTCCATGGGTATGCATCTAGAGGACTCCTCAAGTGCATTTACAACGCAAAATATGTTACAAAAATGGTTATAATACAAAAATAGAGTGTCCAAATCGGAAAAATTTTGGGGTCCTTCTTTTTCTCTCCCTTTCACTCTTCTTAGCTCTGCAACACTCTCCCCCTCTTTGTCTCTATCGTCCCTTGAGCGGCTTTACTTCTTGTCTGCACCTTGTCTAAGGCTCTTTCCTATGTTGAGTTGGCTGTGTTAAGTCGGGCTGCCAGGCACGCCACCAGTGGCTACGAATGTGCTGTTCTTAGTCACCCTCTTCAACTTTTCAAGCTCTAACTCTTTCTAACTTTTGGTCTTCTGATTTGTCTTTGTCTTCACATATCTGACCTGCTGTATTGCTCTGAGCCTATTTACTTTGTTGACAATGCACACTATCAACGGGAGGATTATTACCTGCCAAGTATCTTCTTGCACTTCTTCCTAGATACTTCATGGCCCTGGTTCGTCCTTCCCATGAAATGTCTTGGTTCTCATTGTTCTTTAATTCCATTCCTCAGTACCTAGGTGTTTGGCATTGTTGCCTGATGCGTGCCCCTACGGGGCTCTGTGCAAAGATGGGTGTTGCGCCCCTACGGGGCTTCTTGCAGAGATATATCTTCAAATGTAATCTTTTAGTGAAGCTTCTTTCTTTGTCTTCTTCTTTTCTTCTTTTTGCTAGACTCTCCCTCAACACTGCCCCCTCCTGAACTCCGTCGTCCTCGACAGGCTTTGGAAATCGATTGGGAGTATGTTCTGTACACTTTTTGCTCTGTTTCATTAAGCAGATTAGCTTCATGTATCATGAGTTGCTTCCACTATTCTGCTTTCACACCATCATGTGGTGGCTGTCTGTGGTCAGCAAAGAAGCTTAGCTCATATGCCACTAATCAGGCATTCAAGTTGGATGACATCTTTAAAAGTATTTCTAAATCAATTTCAAAAAAACCTATGAAAAAGGCTTCTTCGAATGTTTGCATATATATACTCGGTAAAAACATCAACCTAGAATAATATGCCATTATTGTGGGTCGGCTAGGCATAATAGACAAATAAAAAATGAGGATATATGTTCCTTGATTAATACCAATGAAATTCAAAAAGATATAAGCCGCGTGCTTGAACACCTTGAAAACTGTAAGGATCATGTTGAGATTTTTATTCATCATTTTGATAGTTAGATCGGGTACTGTTGCATAACAATGCAACCAAAATTCAATGGTTTTTACCATATAATCTTCGGTTGGTAGATAGTTATGAGGTGGACTTGGAAGTAGCGGATAATTCAGCCACTATTTATTGATCACACCATTCTTTTGCATATCCAAAAATTCTCTTGCTTCTCTGCGGCATGGTGTTGGGCAAAATGAAGGATTTACCTGTAATAAGTATGGTACTGCTTGCCAGTGCACCCGCAATGTAGGATTTTTCTCCAAAAAATTTCTTCTCCATACAGGCTGTGTAGCTTCAAATTCTTCTTGAGTATAATTGAATGTGTCATCTTTAAAATGCAACTGTTCGTTTGGGTTTCTCTGTGTGATCTTCTTTATGTATTGCCTTGTCTTCTCTTTCAACAATCCATACGGAATGTTGAAAGGCTTCATTATCGTATCCAAGTCTTTCCCCTTTATTTTTGCTTCTTTCATTACTTTGATTACTTCATTTTTGAAATTCTCTGTCAATCGGGACACCAATAGTGCCCGTTCCTTCTGACCTATTTCTGTAGTGTATGGCATTGGATGATCATCATGTGGTTCCGCTATCTGCTCTTTTATTAGAGAATTATCAATCGGGGGAGATAGAGGACGTACCTCTACCTCGTTAGTAGGATTTTCTTGTATTGGCTCTACTGGTGTCCCGATTGGTACTTTCTCTTCTGCTTTAGTTTCTAATTGTGCGATGTGTTCAGTCTTCTCTTTAACTTCTTGCATAGCTGCCCGGAGTGCCTCTTTGGCTGCAAGCAGCTCATTACCAATTTCTGCTATGTGATCCATGTTTTCACTGTAACTTACTGCAAGTTTTCCATTGGCCGTATTTAGCTGCTTTTTTAGCTCATTGGTTTCTTGAACGTACCTACGTTCACATCCTTCTCTTAAGGCTTGCTCTTGCTTCAACAAATCTACATATTTCTCAATCTGATCTCTTAGTTCTTTCTGGTCAATAGTTGTAGTCTCTTGTTTTTTGATAGGCTGGTCATACAGTAATGCCTTCATCAGTTCTTTATTGCGGCCACGTAAACTATCGTTTTCTTCCATGTATACTTTCAGTTGTGTTTCGAGAAGGTTGCTGCGAGCTTTCATCCTCTCTTTGTCTGTTTCGCTTTCTTCATGTTGTCTTTGTAAGTCTATTAGTTGTGCCTAGAGTTGATGATGCTGCTTCATCAATGTATCACATTGTGCTTTGACAGCGAGTAACTCCGTTCCTTTGGCTAAAATCTCTTGTTGGGCCTGGATGAGCTGTGCGGACAATTGCTCACTCATGACTTGAAACTGATTCTTTTCCCACATGGCCTTGTCGTAATCCGCATTTGTTTTCGTCATTTGTTGTTGCGTGTCAATGGCTATTTGTATCATTTGCTTGACTACTGATTTTAAGTGAGTAACATCAATGTTTAACCAGGTGGTAGGGATGCTAGGTTCTTCACCTGTGGTAACATCTTTCCCTTGTGCCACATGCAACGTAGTATCATGGGGCTGCCGAATATGGAGTTGTATCCTTGGCTCAGCCTCCTTGTGGTCAATCTTACCTTGAGGGGTATCATCAGGTACTTCAATCACAATTGGGTCCTTATTTTGAGGGAAACTGTCTTCTCTATCCATGCATGTTTGTACTTCTTCCTTTACAGGTGGCACTGCATTTTTAGTTGTTATTGGAGCTTCCTTGATGCTGATCTTGGAGGTATCATTCAATTGAATAATGTGCACTGGTTCAGTGGATGCTTCTATGCTCTTTGCTTGTGACTGTTGGTGGTCTGGTGTAACTTCGACCTGATTGATCTCTGTCCATTCTGCATTGTGCATTTTTGTTCTTATGTCAGTATCCAATGTGTCTTTTTCAGGGCTGGATTCCTCATTAGAGCTCGAATCTTCTAATCCTAGTTCTTTATATCGGGCAGTTTGTTCTGGGGTATGTTCTTTATCTTTTTGTTGCTTTCTTTGGCTTGCTTGTCTATATTGATGACCTTGAACATTCAAATTCACTTCCCCCGCATATATTGATGTGTTTCTTCTAGGGCTGTGGAGAGGTCTCTTTTTGTAAGCGGTTGTTGTGTCACCGAGATCTTTGGCAATATATGTGTCCTCTTTGATTGTGGTTTCTCTTGAGCTTCTTCCTCTCTTATGCGTTTAGTCCCTCTCATGGGTTTCTTTGAACTGGTTCCTACTTCTTCAACAGAGGTGACTGTTTTCTTTTTCTTTGGAACCGTTGCAGACTTTGCATATTTTGCTAGCTTTGTTGAGGTTGGCATCAAGCGTAAGCAGTTCTTCATGTCAAGTGCCTCATAAATGAGTAGGGTCAAGGCCGAACTCCCATTCAGAAACTTTTTCTCACCCCACTTTTTCTTTGCTTCAAATAGGCGATCCTGAATGTATGGAGTCATATTTACTTTATTTCCTACTTGTCTCATAGCATGTGAGAGTAATTGCACTACGATTTTCTGGGGTGCTGTATATCTATGCATACTCGGGAAGCAAAAATGCTGGTGCACTAAGCGAACAGAGTCTTCAATATCCGTTCTATTGATTTCCAAAAATGTTCTCTTTTTCGGATCATGACACTCATCTTTGACATTGGTGAGTCCATCTTGATTCCATCCAAAAGCTCTGTTGATTAGCTCATGAGTGAATTGAATTGTTTTCCATGTACCGACTTTGTCAAGTACTCTTGCCTCTAGGACTGATGGCTTATTCGGTACCGACTGGAGTGTGTTCATCACTTGTGTACATCTCTGAAAATTAGGCAGATATATTGGAAGTCTCAGGAATGCATCAATTCCTGCTTGTGTCTAGACATCTGTCATGCGCGCTAATCCTTGTATGGTAGTCTTGAAATCTTGTGACATGATAGGAAAGTAGTGATCCCTATCCATGATCTTGATGGTTTCCATAAAAAGAAGCTCAGACACTGGTTGATCATCAAGAAACCAATGACCTCTCACCTTCGTGATTGATTCCAAGCGAAGAAGTAGGACCTCCTCTCTTGTGTAGCCTCAGAATTGGATGATGCCATCTGCACTCAATATATACCCGTAATTAGTGGCAAGCTGGCATCAAGAAGCATCCCTCACTTATCCTTCATTACTTTGGCAATTCTCCGAGCGTACTGTGTCGTCCCTTCCCCGTGGGTGTGAGAAAGGTAATACCTGGGATTTTCCTTTTCATACTTATTTATATATTTTTTGCTTATGTCTGAAAGAAAACAAAAAAGTTGGTTCGTTGCCGAAGCGGTTATTGAATTACATGTTATTTTCTTGGATTATGTACAAGTGCTCTCCTATTTCCCGAGAGGGAAATGTGCTTCACTATCCTGAAGTAGAAGAAGAATGTGCCGAATGCTTGGCCTTGTATTGTGGCCCTATCATGCATACTTTGGATTTTGGTGACTCCAAATGTGTGCAACTCGAATTACTTGGTGGATGCATACAGATTGTCTTGCCTTTCGGCATCCAAATCTGCCTTACTCCATTGGGACAGACTGTATTCCCAACATTCCTGGTGAATGTAGTGTTTCTCATGTTGTGCTTTTGCTTCGTCTACCGTTTGAATCTTTGAATGAATTTTGTTGAATGGCAGGGTTCTTTCTCTATCCCGTAGTGGTTTATCTTTTGTCATCTTGCCTTTAGATCATATCGATTCTCTTTGTGCCTTGGCTTGTCCTTTTTTATGTTTGTCATTTGAGCACATGACTTGGGAATCCATATTTGCATTCGGGCCGACTGGGTAGCTATCAACTTCTTCGGAATCCATACTCTAGCAATTCTTTATGGACTTAGGTGTCCATAGCGATTTGCCTTCTTGTTTGGTGGTTCGTTTTGATGTGGATAGTGGTTCTGTTGTTGAAGATATGCAGCCACTTGATCCTTCCGTATCCAAGTCTATCTCGTGTAAGGAATAAGGTATATTTCAACATGTGCAGGTTCCTAATTGTCTTGCTAACTTGTCTCTCTTGTGCTTGGTTCCTCACTGGGGCTAGTATTGGATAGAACACTAATCATGTGATTGAATGGATTAGAAGATTGTGTATAAGCGAGATTTGGTGTATCCTCACATGCAGTAATCGATGAAGAAATTTCCATAGTGCGAGTGAACATACATTCATCATCATTTTCCTTAGAGTGAGCTCTCGGGTCTATACCTTTGGCTTTGATCGATCGTTCATCTAACATGCTAAATACCTCTCGATGTCCTATCTTGGCCGAGATGTATCCTAGGGCCAGTTGAATAGTCACTTCATATTCGTATATCCAATCTTGGCCTAACACAAGCTCTTCTAATAAGTCCTGATCATGACATACTAAGAGTTTTTGTTCCATTGTGTTGTTTCCAAGATGTAGAAGTAATGTGATCTCACCGATACATTGTGTAATTGTTCCTCCTATTCCTATCAGTTGTGCCTTAGAAGGGCATAATTCTTCCTTGAGTTTCTGGGTCAACGAATACTTGATACAACTTATGGCTGCTCCTGTGTCAATGAGAGCATCCACCAAGTAGTATTCCTTTGCTCCAACACCCAAATTCAAATAAGGTTGCGTCATTTGCTATCCTGGGTTTTCAGTGGCTCTAAAGTTAGCCTGGATGAGTTCTTCTCCTTGTCGATATATCTCGTCTCTCTCTCTCATCCACTCTTTTCGTTTCCTGATTCGCTATAGTGCTTCTTGTCTAGCTTCTTCTCGTATTCTTTCTTCCTCTATGCACCTATTCTTACCCATTATTAGTTGTGACATTATCTCTTCTGTCAATGGCTCTAAATATTTTTTCACTCGACATCCACTGATATACTTTGGCAATACGTCTCCATCTAGGGTTGCTAAACTGATGGCTCCACTAGTAGATATACGATTGATGATCAATGGGCCATATCCTCTTTTTTCTAGTTTCTTCGCGTGTTGTTTCAAAGTATAAACCAAAACTAAATCTCCTTCCTTCAAATTTTTATCTTTAACATGAGCATCAAAATATGCCTTCTGTCACCTTTTGGCAGCATAAATCCCTGCTACCACTTGTAACCTAGTTTCATGTAACTTTTCTATTTGATCCAATTGTGCTGACAATTCATGTCCAGTCCACTCGTAAGTTGTTGCTACTCTGAGAGTGGGTATTAAGAAATCAATTGGCAAAATAGCATTCTGTCCGTATACCAAGTTAAATGGGTAGTTCCTATGGCTGTTTTGTAGGCTACTTGGAATGCCCATAAAGCATGATGTAATTGTTTATCCCAATCCGATCTACCATTGTTGACAATTTTTATGAGAACTGTACACAAGATTTTATTTGAACTTTCGGCCTGTCCATTGGCTTGTGGGTGATATGGGGCTGATTTCTTATGAATTACTAAGAATTCATTGAGTAGTGCTTCTATTACTTCAATCACAAAGTGCATGCCTCTATCACTCACAATTTCTATAGGCAATCCAAATCTAGTGAATACGTTCTCAAAGAGAAACTTGGCCGTAGTCCTCGCATCATTTTTCTTGGTTGCTTTGGCTTCAACCCACTTGGTCAAATAGTCTATGGCTACAATTATGTACTCGGCATGGGATCCTTTAGCTGGTGGGCTAATAGGTCCTATGAAGTATATTCCCCATTTAGTAAAGGCTCTAGCGCTCATCATGGGTTTCACTGGCATTTCATCTCTTCTAATTGGATATTTCGTTCGTTGACAAGTATCAAATCGTTGCACATATGTTGCTGCATCTTGATGTAGAGTTGGCCACCACATTCCTACAAAGGGAATCATTTTTGCAGTTTTATCTGCAGAGAAGTGTCCTGCTGCAGCTCCTGTATGTGCCATCTCTAAAACAGCAAGATACTCATCTTCATGAATGCACATTCGTAAATGATTGTCTCTTCCTCGCTTAAAGAGTTGTTTTCCTATAAGGACATAGTCCTTGATTTGTTCAGTGAGCACACGTTTCCTTGCTAGAGTGGCTCCTTTCGAGTACGCTTGGGTCTTCAAGAATTTCACCAGAGGCATGCTCCATCTTGGTGCCACTGTGGAGTAGCATAGAATAGAGTTCTCTTCTGGATTTCGTTCTTGACAAGTTGGGCAGGCTGATACATACTTATGTGTATCCCTCTGCATGGTTGGCCAATATATGCCTAATCTCTTCAGTGTTTGCCATGTTCTGTTTGCATTTAAATGAGTTTTCCATTGATTTATATGTGCCTTTTGAAGCCACATTTCTTGTTCCTCTTCTTCCACACATCTCATGAGTAATCCACTTGAGTCTTGGTGATATAAGCTTCCAGCAATTATATGAAGGTTTTTAGTCTTCCATAGGTCTTGGTTTCTATTTGGTGAGATCCCACGTTTAGGTCCATAGGTGAGTATAGGGATCAATTTTTTTGCCCATTGGGGACATACTTCGAGATTAAATAGGTACGTGTCTAGAAAATCATCAGGTACACCTGTGGGTGGTTCTCCATGCATCATTCTTGATAAGTGATCTGCTCTAATGTGGGTATTCCCTTTCTTGACTACTACTTCAAAGTCAAATTCCATCAACAGTAGAAACTAGCGTACTAGTCGTCCTGTATTACTGGCTTATTGACTAAGTACAGTAGAGCTTGATGATCGATGAAGAATTTGATTTTATTTTCCAATAAGTAGTGTCGAAACTTCTTCACAGTGTACACCATCCCTAGGCCCTCTCTCTCAGTTGTGGTATAATTGTGTTCCGCTTGATTTAATTGTCTATTGGCATAGGCTATAGGGTGATTCAACTTTCCTGTATTTGCGGGTTGAGCTAAGATGAAACCAATGGCAAACTTGGAAGCATCCACGTGAATGTGAAATGGCTTGTTCCAATTAGGTACTCAAAGGATTGGTGCTGAACTCAATCAACTCTTTAATTCGTTAAAGGCTTTTTCACATTTTTCTATCCAATTAAATTGAGACAATAATGCATAAAGAGGTCTGGAAATTATGGCATACATATGTATAAATCTTTGGTAGTATCCGCAATGTCAAATAAATGCTTCTACTTCCTTAGCAGTCTTTGGTCTCGATAAATCCAGAATCACTTTGATTTTGTCTTCATCAGTTGAAATTCCATTTTTAGAGACGATGTGTCCTAGTATTTTTCCTTGTTGAACCATGAAGACACACTTTTCTGGATTGAGGCATACTCTATATTGCCGGCAATTGGCAAAGATCTTTCCTAGTTTAGGGATATGTTCTGATCGTATAGCTGAATAAGTGCATCATCCACGTATACCTCCATGCTCTTTCTCAAGAACTCCTTGAATACGTGACACATCAATTTTTGGAAAGTGGCTAGGACATTGATTAAATTGAAAGGCATAACCCTAAAAGCGTATACTCCCCATTCAGTTGCAAAGGCTATTTTGTGTTGGTCCTCAAGAGCAATGGCTACCTGATTACCCTGAAAAGCCATCTAAGAAACTATAAACTTCCTTTCCTACCACTCTTTCCAAAAGATGATCGGTGATGGGTAATGGGTAACTATCTCTTATGGTGGTAGCATTCACTTTTTTCAAATTAATGCATACCCTTAGCTTACCATTCTTTTTTGGTACGACCACCAAAGGTGACACCCATTCCGTGTGTTTGATCTCATAAATGAACCCAGCATCTAACAACTTGTCTATCTCTTCCTTAATTTTTGTTGAGTATACATCGTTATATGTGTATGGTCTTTGTTTGGAAGGTTTAGGTTCAGATGTCATAGGGATTCTATGGGCACAAATAGAAGGATCTACTCCTTTCAAATCCTTATATATCCAAGCAAAGACATCCCGATATTCTTGAATGAGTCGTATCAAGTCTTGCTCTTCTTCCAAAGAGACATCTTGTCCTATAAATGTACATCGTTCGTCTCCTTCCTCTAAGGCTACTACTATTTTTTTGGTCTGTTCTTTGTTGTCATATGCTATTCCTTGCTGTGCTTCTCGTTTCGGCATTTGAATAGCAATTTTCCTCTCTTCTACTTCATATTTTTTGAAGTGGGCAGGCACTTCAAATTGATCTTGAGGCTTGTTTTCTCCATCGTCTTTTTCTTTATCTAATCCAAGCTCTTCTTCTTGTGTCATTTCTTGATTTATTTCATTGGTTACGACACTTACTCTTTGATTTCCACTTTCTGTCTCCATTTGTTCATGCTCCATTTCAAGGCTATCATAATCCTATTTCCATTCCTTTTCAATTACTTCTCCTTCTTTAGCCTCTTGAAGAACTACCACGTATAGACTAACATCATATCCTTCCTCGTCGATGCATTCATTCATGGTTATCACTTCTTCGTTTACACGTACATCGAGAGTGGCTAAAATCTCCATCCAACCATGAGGTTCGAATTCTTCATCCAGGAATATTTGAGGCATATAAGCTGGATCTTGTACAGATCTAGCAATTCCTTGCCTTTGCTGCCATCCTATCTTTCTCTCCTCTTCCTTTTTCACGGTTTGGCATATCCATAAATGAGTGTCTTCATTCATCCATGATTGGTCACTTGAACCTATACTGTGAATCGACGGATCGTCTTCCTCTTTATGAATCTGATTCCATTGCAAGGGGGGAACATCTTGGTATGTGTATGTGTGGAGATTTATTCTTGTCATGGTTCCTTCATGCTGTAAGTATACTGCGTCTTTTCCCCAATCTTGCACTACCTTTAGCTATCTCATGAAGGGTCTTCCAAGTATCATCTCATAATTGCTAGCCCTTTCAAATTGACAGATCGCTAAGGTGTGCTCAAATTCAACTCCGCAGGTAGTAAAAGTTACTCTTTCCAATAATCCCAAGGGTTATTCGGTGTGTCCATCTGCCATTTGTATCTTCATGCGTGTTGGTCTTAAAGCTGGTTTTCCCCATTTCTCCCATATTTCTTTAGTAGAGATTCCTACTCCAGCTCCAGAATCTAAGATGGCTTTAGTGGTGTAACCCCTATAGGTAATTGGGAGGCAAGTGTTTGCTTCATCTCCTTCGCTGAAATATCCCACCTTATCGACTGGGATTTTGACTCCGGTCACTTCATCAGGCATTTCCTTCTCTTCAGCCTTGGTCTCCAATTGACTGGTTAATTTCTCCTTCAAATGTGGTTTGACCTTCAACAGTTCTTCCAATGTCAGAGTACAATGGATTTTTACCTTTTTAAGATGTTGTATAATGTTTGATGTTTGAATTGAGGGGTTCTGCTCTTTTTATCTTATTGAGGGAATGTAGTATAATTCTCAATTATGTTCGTACTCCCCTATGTAATTTGGCAAGGCTTTTACACTTCATTTTCCTTGTCACTCTTATCAAATTTGTACTAAAACGTCTGAGTTCAACTTCAGTATTGATTGTTCCAATTCACCTTTTGCTTCTAGCTCTTCAAAGGGTGGTTCAATTCCTTCCACTTTCTTCCATCTGTCTTCTTGGACTCTTGCACACAAGTCTTTAGGCCATTCTCCATCTACTTCGGGGACAGTGGATCCTTCTCTTTTATCCTCACAGTGATTTCCATTATGTGGCTCACCTTCGTTTCCTTTCTCCGAATCATTAGGGATGACACACTCTTGGAATTCTTTTTCGGGAATTTGTGAATTGGGTAGTTGAAGAACATGTTTTTCTAGGGTCTGTTGAGCTACTTCAATTGATTTCTTGCATATCTCCAACCTTTCCCTCTCTAAGTCACCTCTACGATATTCTTTTTCATGTTGTTCAATGGTAAGTCCTGCTCTTATTCGTGCCTTGTACGCCTGAATCCACATGGCTAATTCTTCAGGCATGGGATCTGCTAAAACTGATCCTACCTCTTCCTTCTGATTTTCTCCTTCAAGTCTTTGTTTTTCTTCTTGACCCCTTTCATCCTTTTCATTCTCCTTCTTTTGTTGTAATTTCTTTTCCTTCATCTTGTCTCTACGATTCTTCCATCTTTGTGTTCGTTTACTTGTAACACTTTTCTCAGGCTCTTCCGAGTCTTCAACTATTTGAGGTGTAGGTATGTCCACTTTTCTCTCAACTTGATCATTTGCTCCAGATTTTTCTGGTGTCTCTCTAGCTTTTTCTTTCAATGGTACGGTGTATTCCTTGTCACTCCCTGACGACTCTATCACTTCTATCACATTAATCTGCACGTTAGAGTTAACTTTATTTGGGTTTTTGGGGCAATCTCTAAAAAGGTGTTCTTTACCACAATCACTACAGTATCCTTCCCAGACTCGCTGTGGTGGTGGTGGATTTGGTAATGTACATTCTCTGATAAAATGATCACCTCCGCATCTATAACATGGTCCTCTAGGTACAAGTGGTCTATTCATAGGTCAGGGGGGTATGGGTGCTCTAGGAGCTGTGTACATCAATGATACATAATCATGCTCATATCCGTAAGAACTATCGGGTCCTTCCATGCCATATGTATATGGTTCGTACATTTGTCCATATTCTATTATAGAGCTCTCATAAGCAGAATAATCTCCTAGATTATGGTCAAAAGATGGATCATATGATTCGTTATTAGTCAAAGGTGTGGCCGGAACTATTGCTCTCTCTGGATTCTCTTCCTGTTGAGCTACTTTTGAGGGTGGGGTGGTTGTTGCCCTAACACTGGTTGTGGTTGAGTGTAACCTTGATAAGCATAAGGTCGTGGTACTGGTGCCTGCTGCTGATATGCGGGATATCTAACGGCTTCTCCTCCTTACTCTCTCTGAGGGTATCCATGAGGTCTCATGAGAGGTTGTACCGGTCTTGATTGCCTATTGTAAGGACAATTTTCTGTGTTGTGATTTGTGTATTTTTGTTCTATGCTGCAATATTGTAGAGGGCCCAGGACGGGTGGTCTAGTGTAAGCATAAGCAGGTGGTGGGACTATTCCCCTAGTGCACATGTGATGTTGGAGATTCACTCACTAATTATGCATAATGACATAAAGGCAAAGGAAAGCAGAAACAAAGTATTCAGAAAACCAAAGCCTTAGTGAAGGGACAAATTCACGACTGTAAATATACAGCGTAGAAACTTCCAGAATTAGAGCTTGTTTGAAACCGAATAAAAAATTGTATATAAGAGAGCTGAGAGTTAGAAGAAGTGTGTGTGTGAGCATATGAGATAGAGAATAGAAGTAAGATATAGAAGACGCCATAGATCGCGTATGTAGAGATGAATAACAAAAACCTGAAATGTCAGGTATTCATCTGAGAGAGATGGTAAGGAGAAACTACTCAGTATAGGAGAGTTCTCATGACTATGAGCGAAGTGAGGCCGAGTCATTTTTTTACACATCTTCTCTAATAGAAAACACATGTTCATGTGGAAGTTGAGCGCATTCTTCGTATGTGAAGAAATCTGAGAGATTTCATGTTACTGTGAAAGGTAGTTAACAGTTACAGTTTTCTCAGTAAACGTTTTCCGGTACTTCTATGAGCTAGATCTCGAAGTACAGTGTAAAGTTTTGTATGAGATATAGCTTATCTTGTAGCTATAAGTCTCAACTATAAACTGATCAAAGATTTTGGTGAAATGGATATGTACACACAGTACAAAGTCTGACCGAAAAGAGGCATCCAGAACTGGTGAAGTTTTTCTTTAAACTTCAAATAGAGTTCATTCAGTGAAGGAAGTTCACATATCACTTCCTTACTTCATGTATACACATTTGAAGTAATTACAAACAGAATTGCAGTTGATTCTGGTGATATTCCGGTAAGATTCCGGTGTCAGTCCAGTGATAGTCTGGTGAAGTTCTGGTGGAATTTTGGTGAGTTCAAAACACAGTTTTGGCTTAATTAAGTGACGCAAAGATTATTTAACTGTAAGCAAATACAGTAGTGTAAAGTCTGAAGTAAATCAGTTCAAAATTGAAGCTTGAAGGAAACGTGAAGCTTTCTGTAAAGTGAATTCTCAGTTTTCACTAATACAGTTATAAAGTTTTCAGTTTCAAAAAATTTGCTAAGCTACTGTTGATTATAGAGGTGTTCTAACATCACTCTAGCTTAGTTTCTATGATGTAAGTGAATTCCGCAACAAGCGTTGCACCAACAGTGGTATCAGAGCCTAAGGTTTACAAGTGGTATAAGAGCAGTAAGATCCACAAGTGGTACCAGAACAGAAAAGGTTCTGAAGAGCAGAAAAGGTTTCTCATAAGAAGAAACGGAGAGAGAATTTGAAGAATTCTCATAAAGAAAGGTGAATGCTGAAGTGATCAATAGCAAACGGTGCCCAGAAGCATTCCTAAGTTATTCTTGAAGGTAAAGGTTTACAAAAGGTAAAACATTTTAACGTTACACTCACCGGAAGTAACAGAAACAAGAAGATTATGGTAGATCATATCTCTATTGACAAATTGGACAGAGATAATTATCTCGCATGGGTAATGCGCATGGAAGCTTTACTTATGAGTAAAGACTTAATAAAATATGTGACAGGAGAAGAAAAGAAGCCGACTTTCAAAGATGATAGTCAACCAAAGAAACAAGAATTAGAAGCCTTGAAGCTATGGCAGAAGAAAGATGCAACGGCAAGAGCCTACATCTATAATACAGTTACAGATCATCTACTACCGCACATTAGAGGTCTGGAGAAAGCAGAAGATATATGGAGAGCATTGGAAGATCACTTCCAAAATACTATAAAAGCTAGAAAGGCTAGCTTATGGTCACAGTTTACAACATTCAAGAAAAAGCAAAGTCAAAGCATTAGTGATTATGTCACTAAGATGAAGGACTTGGCAGACAGTCTTGGATTGATTGGTGAAGATATCGAAGACCACAGATTAATAGCTCAAGTGCTTACAGGTTTGAGAGGAGATGAAAGGTGGAAACCTTTCGTACTCTCAACTGAACTGTGTTTAAATCATTTTGTACCAGATTTAAATCAGTTGCTTGGACTAATGCTAACGTTTGAGCAAGATTTGAAGACAGATGGAGAAAAAGGACATAGTTCGGCTATGTATGCAAAGAATAAGAAGAAAGGTGATAAAGGTAAAGAAAAAGATGAAGAAGAAGTGACTGCTCAAGCAAATTATGCAAGAGGACGAGGTAATGTCAGAAATAAAAAAGGTAATACAAAAGGTAGAGGTAATCAGAAGAAGGCTTGCTGGATCTGCGGATTAAGCAATCATTTGGCTCATGATTGCTGGCATAATTCACAAGGATCAAACCAGAATCAGAACAATAACAGTAGAGGCAGAAGCGGAAGATATCAAAAAGGTAGACAAAGCCAAAGAGGCGGATATGGTAGAGGTGGAGCAAGAGGTTGGGGACAGAATCAGTCTCACAACACTACCTACTACAACTATGCGAATGATACGCAGAATGATGATCATACGACGTTGATGATGAACTCGATAAGTGTGTCAGAGAATGAAGACCTCAAGGTATTCTATATTGACTCTGGTTGTTCAAATCATTTGTCAGGAAATATAGAATTATTATTAGAATTAGAAGGAGGCATTTCAAATCATACAGTACAGACAGGTGATAACACAAAACATAATGTAAGGTCAATTGGAAAGGTAAAGTGTAAGAATGGAGCTGACCTACTAACAAATGTTTTGTATGTTCCAACAATCCCGAAAAATTTGATCAGTGTGGGTCAGATAGTAGAAAAAGGTTTTCAAGTCAGGTTTACAAATGAAGGAGTATTTGTTGAAGATCCAGAGAAAGGATACAAACAAATTGTCCATGGTAAAAAGGAAGGTAGACTTTTTACTCTGAAAGTACAAGGAAATGTTGGTCAAGCCTTGATCACACATGGTGATGAGGTATTTACAGAACTAGACCTCTGGCATAAGAGGCTAGGACATTTTAATGAAACAGGAATCAAAGTTATGGTGGAGAAACAATCAGTGAAAGGATTACCAAATATGAAGAACCAACATATGATTGACAAATGCGAAGCTTGTCAGATGGGAAAAGCCCACAGGTTATCATTTCAAAAAAATGGTTACAAACACGATGGTGTGCTAGAGCTCATACATACAGATGTATGGGGGCCAGCAAAAGAAGGATCTATCAGCGGATCGAGGTATTATGTTCTTTTCATTGATGATGCAACAAGATGGATAACTCTTTATGTTTTGAAAGAGAAATCAAAAGTGTTTGGAGCTTTCAGACATTTTCATGCATATGCTGAAAGACTTACAGGATAGAAACTCAAAAGACTAAGGTTTGATGGAGGAGGAGAATATTTTTCTCGAGAGTTCAATGATTATTTGTGGAATGTAGGAATCAAAAGAGAAATAACTTGCAGGTATACACCGCAACAAAATGGAGTAGCAGAAAGGAGAAACCGAACTCTAGTTGAGTTTGCAAGAGCAATGCTAAAGGAAAAGAATTGTCCAAACTATCTTTGGGTTGAGGCTGTAAATACAGCTACATACCTGGTAAACAGATTACCATGTACAGCTTTAAATGGGATGACCCCTTATGAAGCTTGGTGGGGCAAGAAACCAACACTTGATCATTGCAAAGTGTTTGGATCATTTGCTTATGCTTATGTACCATCACAGTTGATACATAAGCTTGAACCAAAAGTTGAAAAATATGTATTCATCGGATATGATGAAAAGCAAATGGGTTATAGGTTATGGAGTCCTTTAACCAAACAGTTTATTGTTTCGAGAGATGTAACATTTGATGAAGGAAAGAGCTGGTATACAGATAAAGAGCATAGTGTTGAAACACTTGAAGAAGAGATAAGAAGGAATGAAAAAGGTAAATCACAGATGCAGGTGAATAGAGATGACGATCATATGCAGGCAAGTATGTCCAGGATCAGATCAAGTATGAGAAATGAAGATGAATCAAGATTTGATGAAGATGTGTATTCAGATACACATGAAGAGTTTGAACCAAGAAGGTCAAACAGAGTAAGAAAACAACGAACAAGATATTCCTATGATACTTCGTATTTGACTCAAAAAAACTATGCTTACTTAGTAAAGGAAGATGAAGAACCTCAAAGTTACAGTGAAGCAAAAGGTAAGAAACAATGGTAAGAAGCGATTAAAGAAGAGTTCAATGCTCTTGAAGAGAACAAGACTTGGGAACTTGTTCCAAAACCAAATGGTAAGAAAGTGATTGGAAACAAATGGGTTTACAAAGTGAAGAAGCTTGCAGATGGAAGGATAGTCAGATACAAAGCTAGACAGGTAATCAAAGGCGATGCTCAGACATATGGCATAGATTATGATGAGACGTTTAGTCCGGTGGCAAACATGTCAACCATAAGAACATTGATTGTTGTAGCAGCATCAAAAGGGTGGAAGCTAAGTCAGCTGGATATAAAGAATGCATTTTTAAATGGATATATATCTGATGAGGTTTACATGGAACAACCTGAAGGGTTTGTAAGTTCCAGATACCCAGAACATGTTTGCAGACTAAGAAGAGCTCTCTATGGATTGAAGCAAGCTCCAAGAGCTTGGAATCACAGACTTGTGAAGTATCTCAATGACCTTGGATACCAAAGCTCAAAGGCTCATGCAAGTCTACTCGTTAAGAGAACAGATGAAGGTATGATCTACATTTGTATTTATATAGATGACATAATAATCACAGGAACCTCAGATGAAGGAATCAAAGAGGTAAAGAGACTGCTTGAAAAAGAGTTCAACATCAGGGATCTAGGGAAGCTAACATACTTTCTTGGAATGGAAGTTACATATACAAATCATGGTATATATGTTTCACAAGAAAGATATCTCCTAAACTTATTGAAGAAGTTTAACATGGAGGATTGCAGAGAAGCTTCAACACCGCTTGAAGTAAATCAAACTCAGCAAATATAATGGTGCAGAGTTTAAAGATATTAGGAAGTATCAGTCGTTAGTGGGAAGCTTAATCTATGCTACACTAACAAGACCATATCTCAGTTATGCAGTGGGAGTTCTCTCACAGTTCATGCATTGTCCGAAGGATCAACATTGGGTTGCAGGACAAAGAGTTCTTAGATATATCAAAAGAACTATAAAAGAAGGATTATATTATCCTTATACATCAGATATAAAGTTGAGAGCATATAGTGACTCATACTGGGCAGGAAGTCAAGATGATAGAAGGTCAACACATGGGTATATGATATATCTAGGAGATAAGCTTGTATGCTAGTGTTCAAAGAAGCAACACACAGTAGCTTTATCGTCAACAAAAGCTGAATACAAAGGACTTGTGGAATCAGCTAAAGAAGGGATATGGATGCAGACCTTATTCAAAAGCATGGGTATTGATCAAGGTATACCTATCATACATGAAGATAATATGAGTTCGTTATATCTTGCAGCAAATCCAGTGTTTCATGCAAGAACAAAACACATAGAGATTCAATATCATTTCCTGAGGGAAAAGTATGTCCTTTCTTATCACAATAATGGCATTCGATATCCCTCTTCCTTGATTTACTTCTACTCTTATTTTGTTGACCATTCTTTTCCTTGTTCTTGCTCCTGCCACATTGCTGATTCTTTCCTTGGTAAGAATCACGAACATTATATGCATCTCCACTCTGAGTGCCAACCTTAGATTTTCTACGGATCTCCTCACTCAAGAGTGCTCCACATATCTCATCATAGATAAGTTTACCACCAGGTGCACGCTGTGCAAAATGTATCCCATGATGATAGCAGGGTGCATAACAGCAATACTCCTTTCATTTCATTATCCATATCCATTTTCTGAGCCTGTAACTGGGAGAATATAGCATCAAACTCATTTAGATGAGCAGCAACACCATTTGTGTCCTTCATATGAAGGTCATATAATTTTCTCATGAGATACACTTTATTTGATGCCGTCTCTTTTTCATATGTATTGCATAACTTCTTCCAAAGCTCCTCTACAATTTCACAGTCTAATAATATATAATATAAAGTAAACATTATCTATCAGGTGCAAGCGCATGGTAGACCTATCCATTTTATCTAACTCATCCCAATCATCTTCATCCATGTCAGCAGGCTTCTTTGATATCCCATTTACTGGCTTCCATTGCCTCCTTTGAATCAGCACATCTTTAATCTGATTCTTCCATAGAGCAAAGTTTGTGCCATCAACTTTTCGGATCTCAAAATGGTCTTTGCCCTGCAAGTTATAACACCTCTTTGGAACACTAGCACTAGAACCTGATCCACCGGATGTGCCTGAGACCTCTGACGCCATGATGGTAGAGAATTAAATGGAATGATAATGAATCTAGAAGAGTCCAAACACCAAAGAATAAGTGTATCAAGGAGTAAATCGACCACTTTATAGTTGACAAAACCAAAAAATATGGAATAATTTTGCCAGAGTATCCTCTGCAAAATGAGCGTATGACTAGTGTCAAAATATCATAAAATTGCAAGTAGTGACATGTTTGCCTGCATGTGAATCACTGACTCCAGTGCATATAATCAGTTACCCAATAGAAGCCAACTAGGCTTATTGAGCACCTATGAACAACTATCATAGATCTCCTATGGCGAGGTTGGGTAAGTCTTCCGCATACATCACCGAAGAGACCCGACATCTGGGTGTCTCCTAGTTAAGAAAACCTCACCACAACCCTCTTTATCAAACGTAAAAGGCTTTATGCAAAGAACGTAATCGTTATATCAATGAGCACATGGACGTACATAAGCGGTATCCACAAAAGCATACATGATGTGTATGTGCTCAATATATGCAATAAAATGACACTAAAAAGTTGAATGCATAGCCCAAAAACTAGCCAATAACTCTCGCAAGTGTCTATTAACTCTGATGTTTTATGGCTCAAAAACCTACATAAATTTGCAGCAGCTGCTCCCACCAAAACTAAAAACCTTTCCAAAAACCTGTAGTTTTGCAAGTGTGACTGAAAAACACAGCCCCAAAGGTTGATATTTATTGTCAGAGAAGTAAAAAAACCACTCTTCTTGATGTTCGCGGACCTGTGTGAAGAGAACTATGTGCAAAAGTACTCCAAAATGGCTCCAAAAGACACCCAAAAATGCTTCAAAAATAGGCTTTGAAAGCAAAGAATGAAGCTTTGAGGGACCAAAACATGTTCAAGGTAATCTCAACCTTAGTCTTTCCCCTTCTTCAAACACCACAAGAGTGTAGCTTAGTGTCAAGAGATGTCACGTTTAAGCGAGCTCTGGGGGGAACAGTACTAGGATGGGTGACCTCCCAAGAAGTACTGGGAACCTCTATCTTCCTTGATCGTTGAGGTCCTCCCTCACGCGCAGCCAACGGCGCCAAGGGTGACTTTGGTGACTCAGATGACAAGGTATGCCAAGGTTTATGCCTTGGTCACTGCCTTAGTCGTAAGCCTTGGAGAAAGCCTTTGGGGGAGGGGGTGCTCACTTCGCTACATCAAAGTGAGCACCAAGATACACTATCACTCAGAAGCGGCATACATAAGTGGAATCGACACTCACAACAAGGCATTACCGTTCTTGGAGTTAGACTAAGGAACAGAGAGCATAGTCTACACTTGGAGAGAAGAGCAAGAGACATTGAACGAGTTGCAATGCAGAGAGTAAAGTGAGAGACAAGTGTGCAAGGAAGGTGATCAAGTGTGTAGAGAGAGAGTGCATAGAGAACCATTGAGGAAGGCAATCAAGGTGCACCAAGGTACAAGTGAGGAGGTGTCCCATGTCGACAAAAGGTGGCCCTTCCTCCTAACTATTGAAAGCTTGGGTGCAAGGTGTGCACAAGAGCAAGCTATTGGAGAGGGTGGATGTCCGATACAGAGAAGGTTGACTGCACCAAGACTTTTGGTATCTTGTATACTTGTGTGTGTGTGTATGCTTTTTGGGTTTGAGCACTCTATGCATAGAACACTTTGTCTTATTCTAGACACACTCATTATATTTTTCATTGTAATCAAGATACAAAAGCTTTCGGTGCAAATAATTTCCTCTCCTACAAATAATCATCCCTTTTTGTTGAGGAATCCTCCAACAATAACTTTGAGGTGGGCATATAACTAGCTACATATTTGTTCACAAATTTCTTGCAAGAATGTTTCCAAACATTGAACAAGGTATTGCTTTGATCTTCAAAATTACAAAGTTCTTTCTTTGATGAAAGATATTAAATTATTGATATAATTGTCTTGATTTATTTTATGTATTCCATCCTCTTAAGGGCAATAATGCATGAAGTTTCGTATACATGTTTTAAATCTAATGGATAAGTAAAAATGTTTTTTCTATCCATAAGATATAGTGAGGAAAAGTTTAAACATAGTTTAACTCGTTGACTATTTATTTATTTATTTATTTATTTACTTATCTAAATGACAAACTCAAAATAATAAAAGGAAATACAATACCAACAATAAGTTAAATGCACAAAAGAACAAATCAAGATTGATCACCAAAAGTTCAAGCAAATTAGCAATTGAAATTAAAAGTGGAAAACAAGAATTAATTGATTAATTGATTAAGTAAAGAAACTAAAGATAATCCAAAATATAAAAGGTAACTTTTGAAGTTATGAGATACAAAAAAGAAAATAACAATAATTGATTTTTCTTAAAAATGGAGCATGAAAGGAAAGAATCAAACAAAATAAATAAATAATAAAGGCTTAAATTTGAATTTTAAAAAAACTATGATCACCCTACTCATGTCTGTTATACTTATGTGTTCCTTGAGTAGCTTTGATGTGAACCTTTTCCCTATACATGGGAACTTTTTAATCTAGTGATGGTTAGAGGTTTTTTCCCCATGTTACCACATACAAATTCACTCATATGTGGTGGTAATTTGTACTTAGGGATATTATTCAGCTCTTACTTCAGTTTAGTTCATTTTCAATAGAGAGAGCTATTCTAGCCATCCGTCTTCTCCGTGTGTCTTGCTGCATTTGTGCTCCTTGTGTGTGCTTCTTGTGTGTCTCTCGTACTTCTACACACACCCAATAGTGGTATCAGAGCAAGTTCAACTCCTTCTCAAGTTTCAGTTTTTCACATCACGATGCGCACACACTTTTAACTGTGCAAATCGACTTCGGAGTATACAACAGTGAATTTCAGTAGCCAAGAAACATTTCCACCAATTGCAGTCAGAATCGCCATCAAAACGACGGTTTGTGATCTGAAATTTTAGCATTCATTTTAGCTTTCGTCGAAGTAAAGATTTTGTCACATTCTTGTTCCTTAGTGAAATGGGCGGTAGCAATGATTTGTTTGGCATGCTTCAAGCTGAAGATAATCTTGATGGGACCAACTATCCAATGTGTTCTTACATGATGAAGCATGTTCTTGTTCCAAAAAAACTTTGGAACATAGTGGTAGATGTAGATCAAAGACACACAAGTTCTTCTACTTCACAGTCTACTGTTACAGATGGAGTCTACTATTACAGATGGAGCTGCTTCTTCAAGTATAGAGGTTTCTCCTTCTCCACCTACACAGGAGTAGCTTAGATGGGATGGAAAAGATTCTCAAGCTCATGCATTGATTGCACTTTCTATGAAGCATCATATAGTTCCACACATTCGGTCATGTTCTACATCAAGAAAGGCATGGGAAACTCTTTTTTCTTTGTATGCCATGCACAATGAAGCACGTGTTGCATACTTGAGGAAGCAACTTGAGGATATATGTATGGCTGAAAATGAGTTTGTGGATGTGTATGTGACACACATCACTTGAAAGAGCGATTGGCAAACATAGATGAGATCATTCCAGATGCATCACTCATCTCTACATTGTTGAAAGGATCATTAGGGCGAAAAACGGCCAAAAAAGGGCCGTGTAAGGATTTCAATTAGTTGTGCTTAATCTGGATTAAAGTTGTCAAATCATTTTAAAAAATTCCGTGTAAGCACATTTAAAACGTATCTTGTGCAAATTTTGAAGAGAGAGAAACTCGTTTGATAATCATGAAAAGTATGTGTGATATCTTATGCCTCGAAGTTTGTGCTCATCGGGCGTTCATGAAAATTTGAATTTTCCTCTTGTTCAAGGACCTATATAATGTGTGCTTATGACATTTTGCACTTTTTTTACTCTACTTTCGATAGCAAGCTTGTTTCTCTCTTTCATGTCATTTTAGACACTTTCGTGTCACTCTTCGTAGTAGACCATGGAGAACCTCAAGAGTATGCAACGACAAGAAAGGTATGGCGAAGGGCTCTTCAACATTCTAAAGTGGATGGATCGTAGAAAGAAGGCAAAAGACATATCGACATATGGGCAGATGGATTTGTTTATCCAATTGATCCACAAACTGGAAGGTATCCCCCTTTTCATAATCTTCATGATCTAATTAGATTTGTACGAGATGGTAAGAATGGTTTACAAGGCTATCGTTCAAGGCTCTAGGAGATTTCAAGGAATTATCTACAATACATAAACTATTTAGAAAACACACTACATTAGAGGGATTTTCATTAAAAACTATGAATCTCTACTTTTAGAAATGGGATTTCATGGTGGCGATGTTCATCTAAGAAAAGATCCAAAGCTTCTACAAAATACAGGTAATGTACAAAAGAGCTTGGACTCAGAGGAGAGCTGTCCAGAAGTACTGATTCATCCATATTTTCAATCTAGGAAAATAATTGTCACTACAAATTGGAAATTCAAAAATGTAAGGGAGCTCCTAGAATACCTTAATGAGGCATCATCAGACTTTAGATTCTCAATTGATGATGCAATAGTTACATTAGATCAAAGAAAACATTATCTTGCATAACTTGCCTGCCTCCCAAGGTGATCAAGTTCCAACCCTTTAGATTGTAACAAGTCTCCTTCTTAAAGAAGCTTTTTTTCAAACTTCCATTGATTTTTATTTGCAGGATGGTGACTAATAATGTGATTGATTACATCACTTCAATTATGTCTTTTTATGGACTATATTCATATTGGCATTTTTTTGTTTAATTTCAAGATTTTGAGGAGGTTTCAATGGTGCAATGATTATACAGGAACTTGCATATGACAAAATGGAAAAGATTGGATGACATGAGCAATACAAGCGATATGGGCGATCTGAAAAATTCTCTGATTGCCCATATCGCTTGCATCAGTCGTGTTATAAAAACTTCTCTATCCTCTTCACATTTAACTTTTCTATAGGATGGTGACTAAGAATGTGACTGATTACATCACTTCAATTATGTCTTTTTATGGACTACATTCATATTGGGATATTTTTGTTTAATTTCAAGATTCTGATGAGGTTTCTATTGTGCAATGATTATAAAGGAACTTGCATGAGTAAATTTTAGGTGATTCAAGAATATAAACCAAAAACTTCTTACATAATATATCTCCCCTTTTAGAACCTTTTCCATACTTCCATTGATTTTCCTTTGCAGGATGGTAACTAAGAATGTGACTCATTACATCACTTCAATTATGGCTTTTTAGGGACTATATTCATATTGGCAATTTTTATGTTTAATTTCAACATTTTGATGAGGTTTCAATGGTGCAATGATTATACAAGAAGTTGCATATGACAAAATGGATGGTATGACAAAATGGATGGTTTCCATCATCACATAAATAGGACTTTCACTAGAAAAAAATAGATCATGGATCAATAAGGTTTAATCTTAGGACATGGATCAATTACACAAAAAAAGATTACATCCTTCATATTTGCAATGTCTTGTATCCTTTTGGGCAATAAATATGTGTATCTATGTACATTTCATGAGTAATAAGCTTTGAAAAGAAATATATTTAATCCTTCTTGAGTCTTTTGAATGAGCTTGGCTCTAGCAAATCTCCTCTATATCTGAGGTACTCTTTTCTTCTGTAGCCAACAATACTTTTAACATCTGACACCCTTGCATCCATTGCATAGCTTGAGTAACAAAGGAAGTAGCCTGCCCTTGAAGCATTGAATCCTAGGGCATATCCAAAAATTCTAAATGCATTTGTTCTTTCAAGTAGCAAAACTCTGTATGCATTAAAGGGTATTGAAGTAAAACCCATGTATCTTGAAAGAGTCCTCAAGGAGAATAGTGCAAAATCTGCATCTTCACTATATTGCTTATGAATAACACAAAATAATTTTGGATTCAATTTTGGAAGATAGTGGATCACTGAATGAATATCCATCTTTGTCTTTCCTTTCTCCTCTATGGTTTTCCTTGTTCCCTTCCCCCTGCCAATGTAGTTGTCTTCATCCAATATAGATAACTATGGAAAAAATTGAAAACCTAGGTCAGAAAAAGTCCAAGGAAACTTTTAAAGTCATAGAAATAACTCGAAACACAAGCTGAAACAAAGCATGAGACACGACCAATCCAAGCGATTAGGGTCATCAGAGAATATCGGATGGGCCTAATCGCTTGCATCCGTCCTAATCGCTTGAATTGGTCGTGTCCAAAGGAGGTCATCTTGAAGCTTAGATTTCATATGAACTTTTGTATCTTATTATTGGTGAAGAATTTGGAAAAAATAATGCAACCATTGCGTCCGGAACGTGCCAAAACCCTTGATTTGTAGACATGACCGATGCAAGCGATTAGGCCCATCCAACATTTCCAGATGAGCCTAATCGCTTGCATTGGTCGTGTCCTAGATTCATGCACAAATAGGGTCATCAAAACCTCTCGATATCAGAATCATGCAAATAGGCAGTCAAGCAAGTGATTAGGGTCATCTCAAAATCCTCGGATGTCCCTAATCGCTTGTATCGGTCGTGTTAACTTGCACAAAAAAGAGTTTAAAATCTTGGAACAAATTTAAAAACCAGAAAAACTAATTAAAAAAGCTTTCACAAAGCACTCAAGAAACATGTCCGATGCAAGCGATTAGGGTCATCCGAAAATCCCCGAATGTCCCTAATCGCTTGTATTGGTTGTGTTGTAAAATAATTGATCATGATGACCCTAAACCCTCACACAAAATGTGGTCTATGGAAAGTTTTGAAAAGCATGTAAAAACTTGAAGACAATGGCAAGTCCGTAGTAGCAAGGAGTTCACAAAAAAATGAAAAAAAGTGAATAGAGCAACTTAAATAGGTCTCTAGAATGAGTTGACCGTTGGTGACACGTGGTAGTGTGTGATTGGTCCATGTCATCTATTGCAAATGCCAACGTACAATGCCACATGGCATCATTTGAGTGGGCCACATCATCTAGCCGTTGTGATTCCCAACGTCCGTTTGCCACGTGGCACTCGCTTATTGGTCCACGTCATGTGACCATTACCCGATCCACCTCGACTATAAATATGAGTTCCCTTCACCATTTCACATTTTCAACCTTCATAGAATTTCTCTCTTCATCACCCATGCATACTTGTGCTTTATACCCGATACGACTCATACAAGCGATTACACGCATTTGACTCACCTTTAACTAGCTTATTTCGCTTGCATCGGTTGTGAACTTCCCTATCTTACTATTGGCTCAGAATTTCAAGAAACTAATGCTACCATTGCATCCGGAACGTTCCAAAACCCTAAGATTGACTGTCCATTTGCATGATTCTGATATCGAGAGGTCTTGATGAGCCTATTTGTGAATGAATCTAGGACACGACCAATGCAAGCGATTAGGCTCATTTGGAAATGTTGGATGGGCGTAATCGCTTGCATCAGTCGTGTCTGGAAATCAATACAAAAAGGCATATCAAGACCTCTGGGTATCGAAATCATGCAAATAGATAGTCAATCTTAGGGTTTTGGCACGTTCCAAACGCAATGGTAGTATTATTTTCTCCAAATTCTTAACCAATAATCAGATGCAAAAGTTCACATGCAATCTAAGCTTCAAGATGATCTCCTTTGGAGATGACCAATTCAAGCTATTAGGACCATCCAAGCTTCCTTGATGGGCCTAATCGCTTGAATTGGTCGTGTCCAATCAAGTATCATATTTATAGCTATATGAATGAATGTTCCATATAGAACAACTTAATGTGTGTATAAATATTATTTTCAACATTAATTATATGTTTCTATAAAGTTAAGGATGAGAAATTGAACATGACCGATGCAAGCGATTAGGCCCATCCAATATTCTTTGATGACCCTAATCGCTTGGATCGGTCGTGTCTCATGCTTTGTTTCTACTTGTGTTTCGAGTTATTTCTATGACTTTAAAAGTTTCCTTGGACTTTTTATGACCTAGGTTTTCAATTTTTTCCACAAAGACTCACCTCCACCACCACACCAAATAAAAAGAAGTCTAAAGAAAAGAAGAAAGGGTTTCCTATTCACTCCCCATTGAAGCATGGGCCAAACAATAAGAGTAGAGGTGAGGGCTCCAAAAAGGACAGAAAAGAAGGGTGAAACATTATATTTTTGGAATGTAAGATTGTAATCTAATGTGTAACCAACATATGTTGGAAGATTTATTGATGTACAAATTGTATGTAATTATGACAGTCTTCATCTGGAAGATGGTCATTGTAACTATAATTATATGCCTTGAGTAATGTAATGTTGAATTGATCCTCTTGAGAACTAAGCAAAAGTGACTTCATTGCATGGTTCAAGCAAAATTGAATTGGTCCTATCATCAAAATGTCTATTTTGTGTGCTTTTTGCTTTATTCTTGTTGAAAAGTTAAATGTGAAGAGGATAGAGAAGTTTTTATGACATGACCGATGCAAGCGATAGGGGAAATCAAAGAATTTCGGATGGCTCATATTGCTTGTATCGGTCATGTCATCCAATCTTTTCCATTTTTTCATACCATCCATTTTGTCATATGCAAGTTCCTGTATAATCATTGCACCATTCAGACCTCATCAAAATGTTGAAATTAAACAAAAAAATTGCCAATATGAATATAGTCCATAAAAAAGCCATAATTGAAGTGATGTAATGAGTCACATTCTTAGTTACCATCCTGCAAAGGAAAATCAATGGAAGTATGGAAAAAGGTTCTAAAAGGGGAGATATATTATGTAAGAATTTCTTGGTTTATATTCTTGAATCATCTAGAATTTACTCATGCAAGTTCCTTTATAATCATTGCACAATAGAAACCTCATCAGAATCTTGAAATTAAACAAAAAAATGCCAATATGAATGTAGTCCATAAAAAGACATAATTGATGTGATGTAATCAGTCACATTCTTAGTCACCATCCTGCAGAAAAGTTAAATATGAAGAGGATAGAAGTTTTTATGACACGACCGATGCAAGCGATATGGGAAATCAAAGAATTTTGGATGGCCTATATCGCTTGTATTGGTCGTGTCATCCAATCTTTTCCATTTTGTCATATGCAAGTTCCTGTATAATCATTCCACCATTGAAACCTCCTCAAAATCTTGAAATTAAACAAAAATATTCCAATAGTCCATAAAAAGACATAATTGAAGTGATGTAATCAGTCACATTCTTAGTCACCATCCTGCAAAGAAAAATCAATGGAAGTTTGAAAAAAAGCTTCTTAAAGAAGGAGACTTGTTACAATCTAAAGGGTTGGAACTTGATCACCCTGGGTGGTAGGTAAGTTATGCAAGATAATGTTTTCTCTGATCTAATGTTAAATATTGCATCATCAATTGAGAATCTGAACTATGATGATGCCTCATCAAGGTATTCTAGGAGCTCCCTTAGATTTCTGAATTTCCAATTTGCAGTGACAATTATCTTCTTAGATTGAAAATATGGATGAATCAGTACTTTTGGATAGCTCTCCTCTGAGTCCAAGGCTATCCAAAGTCCAAGCTTTCTTTTCCACCTTTTGTTGAATAATTAGGAGCATCCCAATCTAATGAAGAGATGCAAGGAGCAGGCAAATGTATAAGATTTCCATAAGAGCTCCTCCCTAATGGCACCTGATAATATGAAAAATGGACAAATAACTCTATGCTATTGAAAAATTGAGCAGATTTGTCTGCATACATAAGCTCTGCATATTCCTTACGAAGAACTCTGAATGTTCGTGTTAAACATTCAAGAGGTTGCCACTCTAGAATATTGGAAGGAAAAATATCTGCAATACAAAAACATATATGTTGTTATACAAAAACAATTGAAATGATAGAAGAGTATTGTAAAACTTCACTTATAGTACAAAGGGAATTGCAGATGATTTTCTAGAACAAGATCCTTAGCGTTGTACACATGTTGTACTCTTGCAAACCAACCGCATCTCTTCAATTTGAAACTAAGAATACGTCCCCTCCAATGGTTTCTTGTGTCGTCTCTTTTAGCATGCTTGACTTTATGGGCACCTCTATAGCTAGGAAGCATAGTGTTTTGTTTTGGACTCCAAGTTGTCCTCTCCAATCATGAAGTAACAAAGAATCAACAAATCATCTTTATTTTGTCAATCCTAGGAATATCCATAAGACCACAGCCCCTTCAAGATAATAGATTCAAGGAAATAAGAGATTAATGGCTGGATTGCTGAGAGAAATTGAAGATGAAGAGAAAATCTAGGGTTTACCATAACTAAGGCAAATCTCCATCATTTTCTATGATCTTTGTGTCAAAACCATGCCATTTCATCAGCAGAATACAAATATGAACTCAAAATTGAAAAATATCACCTGTATCACAGAGACGAGACAATCGCGATTCTGTACCATCAGACGATTTTCACAATTTTGGAACTTTCTTCAGTCCTTTTCCACTCATTACAGCAATAGGCCTCTCTCTTCATACAACTCACTCAGTAATACACAAATGTAACTCACAAATCTCCATGATTAAGCAAGAAACAAGCTCTCACATCAAAGGAAATACACTCAACAAGACAAAACACGATTTCAGCAGAAACTCTCTCTTCTCTATTGATAGCTTGAGCAAATGACTAACCAACCTCTCCAAATTAGAGAAAATTGACTTATATACATTTTCAAGTGTCCCTTTTCACACTTGAAATTAGGTCTTTTTCTCTAATTTTCTAAAAATATGCTATCTAAGAGTTTCTAAAAATTCTACAAAAATTACATGAGGTCCTTGACTACATAAGGAAGACTCTTCCTTATTTTTACAACCATTGCATAAATATTTTACAAGTTTTTTGGCTTTTTACTAATTTTTTACATCAAAAAATACTTTCCAAAAATACACCTTCCAACATTCTTCCCCTCCTAGAGCTTTTGGCTCCTGACAAAAGACTTCCTTATGTGAGTTCAGCTTTATTTCTTCTTCCTTTGGTACACTTGTGACACCAAATCATGGCTCTTCCTTTCTGTGACATTCAAGTTATTGACCATTTCAAACAAGGCTTTCCTCCATTGTACTGCAGCTTCAGGCTTATCTATGACATCCTTCTTCAAGTATTCTGTGTAAGCTGCTTCATAGGCAGTAAGTCTTGCTTTTGTAACAACAGATAAGTTTCCAAAAATTTCTGACTCCCTTTCAAAGAATCCATAATCAAAAGCATCTTCAAATATTTGCAAAAAATGACTGCCCAAAAATATTATTCTACTGTAGTAGGCCATCAAACAAATCCTGTCTGGTGTCTCACTTAGATCAAACAATAGAGCATCTGTCGGAGAATTAAAACCTATGTAGTTCAAAATTCTGACATCTGTATCAGTGTAGGTCTCTATACAGGCTAGAATTAACCTCATTATTCTGACAAGTAATATACAAGCAGGGTCATTAACATCTTTATAATCTGATATAACAGCCTCAGCAGTATTCACCATGTAACTTTTAGTAGGCCAAGTTCCTGCCTTTGGACCTGCTATTTTTGGAAAGTTCAGCCATTTTGCTGGAATCTGCCCTGTTTTTCTTCTTACCCAAAAAACCGTCCACTCCCTTCTTCTGGCCACGGGGCAATAAGCTGGGTTAATCTTTAAGTGTAAAGGTGCCTCCTTCCAGATTCTCCTACACTCTTTATTAGCATCCAACCATTTATTCCTCCATTTTGGGTTAGCTCTTTCAAATAATTCCCTTGTAACATTAATATCCGCTTCATATTCAAAATATTGATTTGGAGATAATCCCACTCTGGCTAACTCTTTTTTATGCTTTCCAATACCATACAAAAAGGAATTCCTAACCCATCTGCAGCCCAATGGTGCTGATCTGGATTGATGCCTTTATTTAAAGCAAATGTGACAATCTGGTTCTCATAATCATCATGCATTTTTCTCATAAACTCCATCCTTGATTCTCTGCTAGTCAGCAACTTCTGAACAAATTCCTCAGTGTACTCTTCCTCAGATCTTTTGGCTACTGCTTCATAGTTTTCCTGTTCTCTATCAACATCTCCTGTTTCATACTCTCTTGTATTTGTATCTTCTGCATGTACTTGATTCTGAACCTCTTCCTGAGCTTTTGATTTCTCCAGTTGTTTTTGTAAGTCTTCTAAGGTCATCATTAAACTTTTATTCTGATTTATCAAATCTTCTCTTTCTTTCATCCAGTCCATTCTTTCTCTTTCCAACTTGTCCTGCCAATCCTTCCTCTCTTGCTCTATATTCAAAAACAACTTGTTATACCCTCTCATAGCTGTAGCAGCATGTATACTTGCCTGCTTTTCCAGTTCTTTGGCTTCCTTCAATTCTTCTTGGAGTTTCTGAATTTCTTTATGCATTTCATCTTTTTCTTCCTCTGTCAATTGGGTAGGTTTACTTTCATCTTTTACTAGACTTTCTTCAAGCAGCAACTTATTAATATCTTCATGGGCCCTAGTCAAAATTTGATATGAGGTTTGTAGTGTTTTGTATCTTCCTCCTATGGTTTTTAGTTCCATTTCCATCTTGGTATTCTGTTCTGATAACTTCACACTCTTATCCTCCAAATATTGTATTTTGTTCTGCTTCTGAACTTCAATTTCTTCCAAAGCAATTATTCTATTGACATACTCTTCATTTTTCTTCTGAATTGACCTTAGTTGTTCTGACATCTGCTCCTTTTCCTTTTTGTGTTCTTTGATAATCATACTCCCTTTCTCAAATTCAGATTCAGCCACCATGCCTGATATGATCATATTCCTGCTAGATGGTCTGAACTGTTCATTATTATTCATGATTATTTGACAGGCTGACCTTATATTCTTGGGTATCCTTTCCAAACCAACTTCCACTTCTGCCTGTCTGATTTTAATTTGCTTATCTCTTTTACCTTCCTCATCTTCCTCTGCTTTTGTTTCATCCTCTGTATCCTTTGTATCTTGTTCTTCATTACTAGAAGCATCATTCTCTGTTTCTTGATTAATATCATCTTCTTCAAGCTCCAATACTCTGTCCTTTGCACTTTTCTGATCTGAGAAGTTTGAAATTCTATTCTCTTCCAATGAATTCCTTCCTTCTTGACCTTGCATTTCTTCTCCCTGTCCTAGGGTTTCCTGATTGTTTTCTAGCTCTTTTTCATCCTGACCTGATTGATCCTCCATAAGTTGCTCTCCCTGTACCAATTTTTCTTGAACTACTATTGATTCAATATCCTCCACATGGATAACCTGATCATCATTTTCCTGTCTTCCCGTTTCTTGAGCTGTATCTGATACATTTGCATGAAAAGCTTTTATTTGATCATCACTCCCCTCATTTGTATATTCATGATCTTGCTCATCCATATCCATAGAATCTATTCCTTCTTCCTGTTCCTGCTCACCATTGTATGTAGATTCCTTATTACTGTTTATCTCCTGCAGTACATCTTTTATACTTTGAATAATTCCTTCTTCTATCACCTGTCCTAAGACCTCTTGAGCACTCTTTTCTGGTTCTATCCTCTTGATTTCCTGTTCTTTAGGTGCATCCTTCTGCTGAATATCTGAACTGCTGAATACCTTCTTTGCTAGTTCCTCTAAACTTGCATTCATGTTGAAATATGTCTGTGAAGGTTTGGTCCATATTGACTTTATACCAACATTCACTACTCCAAAGTTATCTTCATCTCTCCTTTGGTTTTCCCCTTCTGTCATTCTTGTCTTTCCTTTTAACAGTCTTCTTTCTTCTTCAGCACTCATCTGTTGGACAGTTTCTTCATGAGTCTGCCTTTCTTGAGACTTCTTATTTGTATCCTCAGGTGTCTTCATTTTTTCTACAGCCTGTATAGCTACATTAGGAGTGTTGGGTATTGACAAGTTTAAGCTTTTCAACAAAAAACTCTCAATGTCACTATCTGAATCGGATGAGAATCGTGAAGATCCTCCTACTTCTTGTTCTGTAGGCTTTGATACTTCCTTCACTGTGGTAGACTTCTGCGTTGCTTCAATGACTGCTGCTTCTGTGTCTTTAACTGTTGTAGCTTCAGCTACTGCTTTTTCTTTTCCCTTCTTGACTAGTTTCTTCTTTTGGACTTGCTTTTTTTGCACTTTCTTTTTTACCACAACAGTGGTCCTGGCCTCTAGAGGTCCTCGCAACTCTTTGAAGTATGCCAGCAACTCTACTTCTTTTTTCACAAATATTTCTTCGGTCTCGGCTGCCATCATTTCCTCATGTAAAACTTCATAATGCTCCACCTCCTCCTGTATCCAATCTGTAGCCTTGCAGGAATAGTCTTCCAGCATTTTCTGATATTGGGCTTCGTACATTGCTCTTTTATTGTTTCCCTGAGTTAAATAAGTAAATAATTGCTCTTTACTTGTCTGTGGGGGGTGAGGTTCACTAGAGGATTGTACCCCTTTTTGGGCTACCACATGTTCTTCTTTTGTTGCTTCAATCTGCTCCATTTCTATTTTTCTTGGATCCACTTTCCTCTTTTTAACAGGCACTACCTCTTCAGAGATAAATTTCCTCTTCATCCCAGCTCCCCTCATACTGGTTTGTCCCACTGTGTCTTTAGCCTGCATCCTTTTGGGAGGACTTTTCACTCCTGACATCAAATTTCTAAAGTATTGTGCTTCTGGAGCTAATTTCAATTGTTCTTCCATACCCAAGATATGATAAATAATTCTTGTCAAAAACTGGGCTCCATTCATAAATTTCTTTTGCTCCCAATGTTTGGCTGCTTCCTTTAACTGTTCATGGATGTATGGTGAGACATCCATAACTCCAAATGGTTTGGTTTTGTCTTTATTGTTGAACATCAACAGAGTTACTGATTTGTGAGGCATGGTGTATCTAGGCAGCTTGGGAAAACAAAAATATTGCAAAAACATTCTGATTGCATATTCTTCATTCTCTTTGCCTTTAAAATCCGTGAACTTTCCATATCCTGTATAAGTATCCTTATTCTTTTTTACAAAGCTTTGATCCAGTTTGGTGCCCATTGGATAAAATTGTAAAGCAGCTCTAATATGTTCTGCCTTAATGGTAATACGCACCTCCTGATCATCTTTGTTCTTCACTTTGCACCTGAAATAAGCATCATTCCTTGTTCCAACTTCTTCCAAACTGCTCATTACCTGTGCTACCCTTTCAAAGTCAATGAAGAAGATTGGTTCCTCCAATAGTTTATGCAATCCCACAGCTTTCCATCTTTTTAAGTTGACAGTAGTTCTTTGAAACCTATAAAACTCCTGGCACAACATTGTGTATTTATAACCTCCCACTGCTACTGTGAAGATGTGCTGACCTATTACTCCCAGAATTTCCTTCAGTTCTTTTACTGCTCCTTCTGCTTCTGGAATTTCTGTATCTTCATCTGATTCCAGGTCCACCTGCTCCACTGTGGTCTCACTGTCCAAGAACCAATGTCCTCTTGACAAGGTTACTGAGTCAGCTTTGAAGTCATGAATGGTCAATTCTTTTGTATTCACCATCCTGTGTTTATATATCAAAGAAAAGAAAAAACACTCCACCCACATGAGTCACAAGAATTCACAAAAAAATACTGTCTCATTCTGGTATGTCACTGATATAAACAAATGAAAGAGACAAGTTCCAAACAATTTTTTCTTTTCCCAAAGGACTCAATTTTTAAGTGAGCCATACAGGTGTAGCAAGATATCTAATGTGCTCTCTTCAATTGTCAATTCCTTTCTCATAAAAGAAAACAATTCTTAAATAGAAAGAAGATAATGGAAAAGATGATTAATGTAAAGACTTGAAAAAGTAGTGATCAAAAAGATGATCACAAAAAATTGAACAATAATAAGACAAAACAACTTTTTCCATAATAAGTTACTTTCTCCCTCCCTATATCTTGCTTTGTGTTTTTTAATTTTAGAAAAAAAAAATCAAGAAAATAAAATATATTTTTCTGTTTTTTTTTTTTTTTATCAACATTTTTTCTGCTTTCCTGTCTTCTTTCCTTCCCCTCCTAATTTTCTTTTAAGGGGAAAGAAGGAAATATTTTTTTATCATTTTCAAAATTCCAAAGATAGGTCCACTGTGGATAATCCCTCTTCCATTGACCCAATTCTGATTTTTTCACCCAGTAATGTTTTACTCCATTTGTCCTTTTGTTATGGAAATATCCATGCTCTGTGGATGAACATCTTGTGGCACTTTTTGGCTTCCATATCCATTTTGTTCTAATTTCCTGTTTTGGTGAGCAATATCTGTGCATGGCCTGTTTCCATATTCCTCTTGTTCTGATTTGTTGATATTGCAAATTTGGCAATAATAGTCTTCTTTGTTTTGTCTCCTCATCCACCTTTACCCCTTCAGTCTTTTGCTGGTCTTGAGTGTATGAAGCTTGATCACTTTGTATTGAAAAGATGTTCCTGTCCTCCATTGAGAAAGTAAATCCTTCGAGATCTGGGTCATGAACATCCATATGAACTACCTGTTCTTCATTACTCAGAAAGAACATTAAAAACTTTTTGTCTTTGATGGTCAAATTAAGCTTCATTTTTTCAAAATTTAATATGACTTTACCTTGTTTGAGCCATGGTTGCCCTAAAATCAGCTTTTCAGCCATCAAATGGTCTGGCCACTCTTCACAATCTATCTCCATATATTCATTATTAAATTTAACTTTAATAGAAAGTGAAGATATGCTCTGAATCATTTCTTCTCCTAGGGTTTTGATCAAAATTCCGCTTTCAGACCTCTTTGTGCTAAATTTTTTTACCAAGGTTGAGCTGATCAAATTTACTTGAGCCCCTGAATCTATCAAAACCCTTATGTTTTTATTCTGATGATTCATCATAATCAAAGGCAAATGTTCTTTTTGCTTTAGAGTGTTTTCACATAAGCACACTTGTTTTAATTTTCTAATTCTCTCTTTGGCTTCTAGTTGAGCCTCCTTTCTAATACTTTCTTCTTCTTTTTTCCTGTTTTGGGCCTTTTGCAATCTTCTCCATTCATCAGTAGTTAATGGGCACTCATACCTCTTCACTCTACATCCACTTATGAAATTTGGCATGATTTCCCCATCAATGTTAGCTAATTGAATGGCTCCACTCTTGCTTATCTGATGTATGATATATGGCCCATGACCTTTTTTCTGAAACTTTTTCTGATGTTCCTTGATTGTGTAAGCTAAGACCAGGTCTCCTTCTTGTAGATCTTTGTCTTTAATGTGAACATCATGATAAGCTTTCTGTCTTTTCTTGTCTGCGTATATACTCATCACTGCTTGGAGTCTAGAAGCTCCTAGTTTTTCCAAATCTATGACTCTCTCGGATAATTCATGTCCTGTCCAATTATATTGATTACCCACTTTTAATGTTGGAATAAGAAATTCCATGGGTAAAACTGCATTTTGGCCATATACTAAATTAAATGGGGTAGTTCCTATTGCAGTTTTGTATGCCACTCTGTAAGCCCAGAGAACATGATTAAGTTGAGAATCCCAGTCATTTCTATTTGTGTTGACTAGTTTGGACAATACTGCACAAAGTACTTTATTAGTACTTTCTGCTAAGCCATTAGCTTGTGGGTGATATGGGGCTGATTTTCTATGACTGATCAAAAAATGGTTGGTCATGTTTTCTATGATCTGATTTAAAAAATGAGTTCCCCTATCACTTACCAGTTCAATTGGTAGTCCAAATCTAGTGATAATGTTTTCATACAAAAATCTGGCAGTGGTGTGAGCATCATTTCTTTTAGTAGCTTTGGCCTCAGCCCATTTTGTCAAATAATCTGTAGCTACTATTATGTATTCTGCATGGGTTTGTCTGGCTGGAGGATGTATTGGTCCAATAAAATCCAATCCCCATTTGCTAAAAGCTCTGGCTGAAATTAAAGGAATTAATGGCATATTATCTCTTTTGTTTGGTTGACTCACCCTTTGACAGACATCACATCTTTTTACATAAATCCTTGCATCAGCAAATAGGGTTGGCCACCAAAAGCCAGAGTACAATATGAGCTTGGCTGTTCTATCACTTGAAAAGTGTCCTCCTGCCACTCCTGAGTGTGCCATTTCCAACATTTCTAAATACTTTCCTTCAGGAACACAAATTCTCAGATATCCATCCATTCCTCTCTTATATAGTTGTTCTCCTATGAGTTGATATTCTTCCGAGATCATTTGTAAGTTTCTTGAGTCAGCACCAGCTATTACCTGTTTCCCTTTCTTCTTTCTCTTCAATTCCTCTACAATATGTTCACTCCATTCAGGGTTTTTTTGAAACCAATATAAAGTTATCAATTCTGATTCCTTCAATGTTTGACATTTTCTACAATTATCAACATATCTCTCCACATCTTGAATCTTATTTGGCCAATGTACTCCCATTCTATTAAGGTTGCTTAAAGTGACTATCTTGGAAGCATGAGTACATGGGTTCCAGTAATGAGCTCTTCTTACATATTCATATTGCTCCTCCTCTGGAGTACAAAATTCTAGTATGCCTGACTGACTAAGGTGATACAAATGTCCAGCTAACAACATGAAATTTCTGCTTTGTAACACCAGATGTGTGTTATTCCCTAATGTGCTACACGGTCCCATGGTTAGCAAAGGAACTAATGACATAGACCATTCAGGAACACTTTCCACCTTGAATAAGTATGTATTTGGCAAATCATCATCTATAGGTGAACTAGGTTCTTTTGACTGGATTCTTGACAAATGATCTGCTCTCAAGTGTGTTTTCCCTTGTCTAACCACCACCTCAAATTCAAATTCCATTAGTAAAAGAAACCATCTTACTATTCTTCCTGTATGACATGGTTTATTTACTAAATAGAGTAGAGCTTGATGATCCACAAAGAATTTAAACTTGTTGGCCAATAGATAATGTCTGTACTTTTTGACAGCAAATATCATTCCCAATCCTTCTCTCTCAGTGGTTGTGTAATTTTTTTCTGCAATGTTTAATTGTCTACTTGCATATGCTACTGGGAAATCTAATTTGCTTCCTTCTATAGGTTGTGCTAACACACATCCCAGAGCATAATTTGAAGCATCAACATGTACATGAAAAATTTTATCCCATTGAGGTGTTTTTAAAATTGGTGTTGTCACCAAACAAGTTTTTAATGTTTCAAAGGCTTGGTCACATTCTTCAGTCCACTCAAACTTTGTGATTAAGGCATATAAGGGTTTAGCTATATCAGCAAATTTGTGTACAAATTTTCTATAGTACCCACAATGTCCCATAAAAGTTTGGAGTTCCTTCACATTTGTAGGTCTAGGAAGTTCTATTATTGCTTTTATCTTTTTCTCATCTGTAGAAATTCCATTTTTTGAAACTATGTGACCTAACATTCTACCTTGTCTCACAAAGAATACACACTTTTCAGGATTTAAGCATATTCTGTATGTCCTGCATTTCCTGAATATTTTTTCTAAATCTTGTAAATGATCTTGTCTTTTTAAAGAAAAAGTGCACAGATCATCCACATAGATTTCCATTACATTTCTCAGGAATTCTTTGAAAATATGAAACATCAATCTTTGAAAGGTTGCTGGAGCATTGGTTAGTCCAAAGGGCATAACCCTAAAGGCATACACCCCCCATTCTGTAGAAAAGGCAGTCTTGTGTTGGTCCTCTAAGGCTATTGGCACTTGATTGTAGCCTGAGAAACTGTCTAGGAAACTGTAAACCTCCTTTCCTGCAACTCTCTCAAGAAGATGATCTGTTATTGGCAGTGGATAACTATCCCTTATAGTTGCTGCATTCACTTTTTTCAAGTTGATGCAAACCCTAAGTTTTCCATTCTTCTTTGGCACCACAACTATAGGTGATATCCATTCAGTGTACTCTATTTCATAAATGAAATTAGCCGCCAACAACTTGTCAATTTCTTCCTTTATTTTGGCAGAGTATTTATCATTAAATGTGTAGTGTCTCTGTTTGCTTGGTTTTGCATCAGGTGTCATAGGAATCTTATGCTCACAGATTTTTGGATCAATCCCCTTTAAATCTTTATAACTGTAAGCAAATACATCCCTATAGTTCTTTGCCAGGCTCCTTAAGGCTTCTTCTTCTTGTGTGGTCATATCATCAGCTATCACTATCTGTCTCTCTTCTCCTTCTTCCTGAGTAATCACAATCTTTTTTGTTTGCTCTTCATTGTCATATGCTTCTCCTTTTTTCTTCTCTCTTTTTGGTTTCATTCTCAGGAGTAGTCTGTTACCTCATAAGTTTTAAAATTTGCTGGTACATCAAAATATTGATCCTTATTGATCTCTTTCTCTTTCTTCTCTTTTGTCTGATCTCTTTCTATTTCCTTGTGTTTATGTTCCTTGTATTTGCCTGAGATTTTGTCTTTGATTGCATCCTCGGCCTTTACTGTTTCCAAATACTGTGTTTTTCCTTTTTGTAATATCATTTCTTTATTTTGCTCCTCTTCTGTTTTTGGTATACTTATCATGTGTATGCTAATGTGGAAAACATCAAAGCCTTCTTCATTTTGGAATTTCACTCCTACATATTCTTCACTGGCCAGATCCATAGTAGCCAAGATTTGATTCCACCCATAAGGCTCAAACTCTTCATCTTTAAATTGTTGTGGCACATAGCTTTCATCCTGTACTTTTCTTTCTTCCACACATTCCTCTCTTTTTAGTCTTCTCTTTCTATTGGTGAGATTTCTTATCATGTTGCACTTCCATATTGCTGATTCACTCTCTTCCTGATCCTCCATGTCTGATTCCTCACTTTCTTCTTGATTTTGATGTATTTTATACCATTCTTGAGGAGATACATCACAGTAGTGCCCATTTCTCAAGTTCACTCTTGTTATTCTTCCTTTGCTTTGGAGATATAAACAATCATTACCCCAATTTTGTACAATTTGCATTTGTCTCATAAAAGGTCTTCCTAGGATGATTTCATATGAAGTGGATTGTGGAAATTCTACTATGGCAAAGGTATGCTCTATTTCTATTCCACATATGTCCACAATTACTTTTTCCCAAATACCTAGGGGTTTTTCTATATGTCCATCTGCAAGTTGTAATCTCATTTTAGTGGGTAGTAATTCATTTCTTCCCCATTTCTCCCAGGTTTGTTTAGTCATTATGGCCACTCCTGATCCACTATCCAAAATAGCTTTAGCTGAATTTTTTCCATGATGTAATTTTAGTGTTGAATTCCCTTCTTCTCCTTCACAATATCCTCCTATTTTATCTATAGGAATATACCATAATTCCTCTAATTCTTGTGTTGGTGAATGAAGGTTTCCAGGTATTGTTTCCCCTTTATTCATTTTGTTTTGTAGGTGAGGATTTTGTTTCAACAAGTTTTCCCATGTTGTATGACATGTAATGCTACATTGTTCATTCATGATCATTTGGATTGTTAATTGTGGATTTTCCTCTTTGTTAACGCTTTTCCATGTTCTTGTTTTCTCAATTTGTTCCATTGTTCTCTGAGAACTGTCTTCTTCCCCTAATCTGAGTTGTGCTTCCTGGATGATTTGTTTGCACTTTAGCATTCTTTCTTGCTCTAACTCTGGTATAGGATAAGCCACTGCATGATCTGCAGGACTTGGTCCTTCTTGGATTTTTCCCTTATATGCTTTGATTAGGGTTTCTAGACTCTGAGAGTGTCCTATTTCAGACTGATTTTGAGTGTTTTGGGGAGGAGTACTTTTTGATTGTTCCTTATTGTCTTCTTCCAAGTTTTTGCCCATTCTTTTTTTCTTTTCCCACTTCCCTTTTTGTTTATTCCTTTTCACCTTTGAGGCTGAACCTTCACTTTGTTCCTTATTTGTTTCCTGTTGCTTAGCTTGTGCCCTTGTTATAACATTGATTCCAACTTGATCATTGTCACTCAATTCCTCCTGTTCCATAATATTGACTGTTTTTAGTGGTATGTTATTGGGTGTGTTCTGTTGTTTTTGGGGATTTTTTGGACAGTCTTTGATCAGGTGTTCTCTGCCACAATCCTTGCAGTATGCTCCCTCTATCCTGAATGTTGGAGGTTGTGGACAGTCTCTGATGAAATGCTCTCCCCCACACCTATAACATGTTATCTTTGGTCCCCCTTTGAATTGAGGTTTTTGATTGGACATGTAGTTGTTGGTAATGTACATAAAGGTTGCTGTGTCCATTTCAATTTTTCCATTTCCCAAATCTAGGGCTCTAAGCTCAGGTTCTCTTATTTCATAATCTTCCCATTCTTCCTGATGTCCCTCACTCCATTGATACTCTTCCTTATAAGGTGATCTGAATCTTGAATTTCCTTCCTCTATGGGTGTATATTTGACTGGTACCACATTAGTTGGAATAGGAGGCTGTTGTCCCAACACTGGTCTTGGTTGCTCAGTATAACCTGATTCCCTCTGAGCCATGTAGTCTCTTTCCTTGACGGGTTGTTTGTTATAGAAGCATTCCTCCCTGGTATGGTTTGTCCATTTTCTCTCTAGTGTGCAGTATTTGAGTGTCTTCCTATCTTGCAAGTGTGGAGGCTTCTGATATGGGCATTGTTGTGCCAGATGATTTTCTCCACAAATGTAACATTTTTTGTTTGTGTTTATCCTAGAGTTAATCAGATTAGCTTTAGTGTTTACCTCTAGGGCTTTAGCAATAGCCTGAGCCAATTCTTCTGCTGGAGGAATTTTGTCTTCATATGATCTAGGTTGATCAAATGCCAACAGATCTTGACCTTTGTTGTCCTCCAAGTCTATTGCCTCCTTCACACAGGCTGCTAAGTCAGGACATCTCCTATAGTACACTAGGGTTCTTAGTTGAGCACTTCTCAAACCTTCAATGAATAGGGATACTTGTTTTGCCATGGAAGGTACTTCCTCTCTTGGGCATCTATCAATGTATTGTTTAAATCTTCTGGCTGCTTCTCTAACATTTTCCTCCTTTTGTTGTTTGAAACTATGTATTAATGTGGCTGTACTATGTTTTATCCCAGTCTTAGAAAATTCCCCAATGAAAGCTTCTAAAAAAGATTCAATGTCCAGATACATTTCCTTTCTCAAGGGAATGAACCAGGATAAGGCTGGTCGTGTTAGGGTTAGTCCAAATGCCTCAAATTGCACCTTGTAATCCTCTACTTCCTCAGCTCTAATTAGTTGTCTAAATTCTGCTGCATGAGCATGAGGATCTGAATACCCTTCATATTGGTTCTTCATGCATTTGGCTACTTGGTATGGTCTAAGCATTCTACCCTGAGGCTGCCAATGAGGTCTTCTTCTAAGTGGGAAGTCATTGTATCCATCTGGTTCCTTGTCAAAGGGATTTGGGGAAATATGTGTCCTCCTCCCATGTTGTTGTTCATTGCTAGTGTGGTTTTCATTTGGCCTGGGTAAATTTGTTTGCTCCATGTTATGTTCCCAAGGTCCTTTGTCAGCACATTGCCCTAGATCATTTGAATTTTCTGGGTCTTGAGAGAAGATGTATACACATCCTTGCCTATCTTCATATCTTCCATCTTTGAATTGAGCTACAAGGGTTATATTCAGGGGAACTTCTAAATTTCTCAATCTAATGAGAAATTTATGCATTCCATCCTGATATACATAGGTTCCAAACCTATTTGTATACATGTATTTGAGGATGTTTCTGAAATCCCCAGTTTCCATTTGCTCATTTGTTTCATTTATGTTTTCCATGTTGTTTTCTTGCCCTAAACTTTTCTCTTGTCTTTTGCTACTTCCTGTCTCTTTTTCCTTCCTTGTTAGGTCTTGTTTAGAAAGTGAATTTATTTTATTTCTTGACCTTAGTATCATTCAACTATTTTTGACAAATTTCTAATACTCAAAAGAGTGTTTGTCACAGTTTCCTAACCAATGTATTGGTTTTCCACAATTTTCTGTCCAAAATTGTGTGTGTTTTAATTTTCTTCCTAGGTTTTGTGCTTTTCACGACTTTCTAATGAAATTAGGGTTTTTCACGATTTTCTACTGCCAGTAGTGTTTTTTCACGATTTTCAGATGAAAATCGTGTTTTTCACGATTTTATGATGCAATTAGACTTTTCCACGATTTTCTTGATGAAAATCGTGTTTCTCCACGATTTTCTGTTTAGGTTTTGTTTTTCCATGATTTTCTGATGAATTTGGGGTTTTTCACGATTTTCTGATGAAAATCGTGTTTTACACGATTTTCTACCTACTTGTGAGTTTTTCACGATTTTCTGTTGAAAATCGTGTTTTTCACGATTTTCTACCTACTTGTGAGTTTTTCACGATTTTCTGTTGAAAATCGTGTTTTTCACGATTTTCTGTTGAAAATCGTGTTTTACACAATGTTGTGTTCAAAATCGTGTTTTCCACGATTTTGTGTCAAAATCGTGTTTTCACGATTTTGAGTTCAAAATCGTGTTTTCCACGATTTTGTGTCAAAATCGTGTTTTTCACGATGTTGTATTCAAAATCGTGTTTTCCATGATTTTGTGTCAAAATCGTGTTTTTCACGATGTTGTGTTCAAAATCGTGTTTTTCACGATTTTGTGTTCAAAATCGTGTTTTCCACGATTTTGTGTCACAATCGTGTTTTTCACGATTTTGAGTTCAAAATCGTGTTTTCCACGATTTTGTGTCAAAATCGTGTTTTTCACAATGTTGTGTTCAAAATCGTGTTTTTCACGATTTTGTGTTCAAAATCGTGTTTTCCACGATTTTGAGTGAAAATCGTGTTTTCCACGATTTTGTTCCCAGACAATCGTGATTGCTCACAGATTGTTAAAAACACGATTTTCTTATGAAAATCGCGTTCTGGGAATCGCGATGTTGATGGAAATTTTTTTCAAAATCGCAATTTTGAGTTTTACTCAGGATCGCGATTTTGTCCAATTTTTGGCAGAATTTCAACTTATTGATTTTTCAATTTTTCTTTTCACCTATAGAATCGCCTTGTCAAAATTTTAACATGCAATAAAGCAACTAAGCAAAAAATTAATGATTTTTTAGTGAAAACTCAAAAAATCAGAAATTCGCGATTCTGTTATTTTTGATTTTTTTTCTATTTCTTGTATTATTTTTTCACTCAGAGCCAAAAATATGTACTCAAGAATGATGTTAGGATTCTTACCTTTCTTGCTTGGGTGAAAATGTCTCCAATGGCCAATGTTTGCTGAAAGTCGCGATTCCGGCAGCTCTGCTCACTCTCTCTCTCCCTCACTCTTACTCACAAATGAATTTTTTCTTCAATTTTCTATTTATATAGTGCTCAAAAAATTCGCGATTTTGTTCAAGTTTCAGTTTTCCACACTCTTTCAATTATTCCTCTTCACTTACTCAATCCCACTAATCTTCCTTACACTTCCTTATCTCAATGTACCCAAATTTACCACAGATTCCAAAAAACTTTCTTTACAGAAAATCGCAATTTTGTGTAGAGAATCGTGTTTTTTTTTTTTCTGTAGATCTTTTCTTGTGCAATTTGAGTATTCTATGTCCTTGCCTTCTTTCAATACCTTCTCTCCTTGATGATCTTACCCAAATCCTGAATTATTGCTCCCACCACAAACTTCTTAGAAAGTCGCAATTTTGTACAGAAAATCGTGTTTTTTCATACTTTTGATTTTATGCCAATTTGAGTAGTTTTTTCTTCCTGATTTCCTTCAATACCCTTCAACAACTTCAATTCAATAGTCACTTAAGATGTTACTCCAAAATCATCATTTTTTTTTTTTCAGAAAATCGCGATTCTCTGCAGAAAATCGTGTTTTCTATTTTTCTGGTTTTTTGATCATTTTTTGTTTTCTTTTCTAGTTTTCCACAATCACTCCTATCCACAACACCTCACTTCAACTTCTTATCAAGAAAAGAAATTTGTTTAATTGTTTTTTATGAGTTTTATGAATTTGTTTGGTATTTTTGCCCTAAAAATAAAGGTGAACACTTTACTTAGGGTTTTTGGTTTTAGAGATCCACTAATCCCATTGTTCTTGATTGGTTATGAGTTTCTATGTCCTTAGCTATCACTAAAGTGCAAAAGAAAATTTCTCAAGTGAAAATGTGTTATGGAAGGCAAACAATTTTTGTAAAGATAAACTCAATCATATATTTTTTTCAAAATGCAGAACAACTCAAGATTAATGCTCAGATTTGGTCAACAACTGAATCCCTCATTCTTACATCTAGCTACTTTAACTGTCCTTTCCTTAGTATCACCATGTTATCTTCCCAAGATCACCCATGGTGTCTAGTACTTGGGCAAAAAGAAATCTAGAAATGCAAGAATAGATTCAAGTTACCTCCATCTTCAGCTTCTTGGCTCAAATCCTCCACACACCTGCACTTTTACTTCACCAATATGATGAGCAACTGTCATTTTACAAAGATTTCAGCACTTCCACTTCTACAAGACATCCATTGCTTTCTTCTTCCCTAAAGACAAACAATGATATCTACCTATTCATGTGCACTTTTCCTAGTTGATGAGCTTTACCTTGTTCTTGTGTTGGTTACCATTATCAACTGAAGATCCAGCAAAGGTCCAACTTCAAAGAAGTTCTTGGAATGTTCCCCGGCAACGGCGCCAAAAAATGTTTTGTTTTGGACTCCAAGTTGTCCTCTCCAATCATGAAGTAACAAAGAATCAACAAATCATCTTTATTTTGTCAATCCTAGGAATATCCATAAGACCACAGCCCCTTCAAGATAATAGATTCAAGGAAATAAGAGATTAATGGCTGGATTGCTGAGAGAAATTGAAGATGAAGAGAAAATCTAGGGTTTACCATAACTAAGGCAAATCTCCATCATTTTCTATGATCTTTGTGTCAAAACCATGCCATTTCATCAGCAGAATACAAATATGAACTCAAAATTGAAAAATATCACCTGTATCACAGAGACGAGACAATCGCGATTCTGTACCATCAGACGATTTTCACAATTTTGGAACTTTCTTCAGTCCTTTTCCACTCATTACAGCAATAGGCCTCTCTCTTCATACAACTCACTCAGTAATACACAAATGTAACTCATAAATCTCCATGATTAAGCAAGAAACAAGCTCTCACATCAAAGGAAATACACTCAACAAGACAAAACACGATTTCAGCAGAAACTCTCTCTTCTCTATTGATAGCTTGAGCAAATGACTAACCAACCTCTCCAAATTAGAGAAAATTGACTTATATACATTTTCAAGTGTCCCTTTTCACACTTGAAATTAGGTCTTTTTCTCTAATTTTCTAAAAATATGCTATCTAAGAGTTTCTAAAAATTCTACAAAAATTACATGAGGTCCTTGACTACATAAGGAAGACTCTTCCTTATTTTTACAACCATTGCATAAATATTTTACAAGTTTTTTGGCTTTTTACTAATTTTTTACATCAAAAAATACTTTCCAAAAATACACCTTCCAACACATAGTTACTCATTCATTTAACTTCACAGAAAGAGGTTTCCATAAAGAATTCTCTCTTCTGTTGTAAACCTCACATGAGGTTACACGATTAGAAGGACAATGAGAAGAAGAAGACATTAGAATCGAGAAGAAGAAGAATGCTCAAAGCGAGAAACCGACATTCACAAACTTTGCCAACATTTATAGATAAAAAGGCTTTGTACACGTGAAAACTTTTGATTTGATGTAAACCCTGTTGCCGAATGACCATGGAATTTCGTGAACCCAAAAATATTTTGTATCTTCAAAAATCATTTCCTTCTTGGAACTTTAAAAATATGCATTGTGTGGTGTGCAAAAATATCTTTTTTTGCATCAAACCAAGAAATTGTACACTGAATACAAGAATCTTCATCACTTTCGCGGTGCTTTTAGATCATATTCTCTTAAAAAAAGAATTTCTTCATACGGTTAAAGGAGACAACAATGTTATATTCTTGTACACGTGGAAAGACTCTATTTGTCAATTTCCTTAATCTCTCATTAGCAAACAGCCCCTTTTTGGTTGTTTTTCACCCTAATGTTGTCGGAATCTTTTCAAAGCTTTGCTACTACACTCTGTTTGGTTGCAAAAGGGAATCCTAATATGTATGCATTTGATGAGGTTGTGTCTCTTCTTTTGCAAGAAGAGCAATCTAGAGTGAAGAGGAGTGGTTTGATTGAGGGAACGCAAGCACTTGCTATCTCACAAAAGGGGAAAAGCAAGTATGGTTCAGCTTTGGGTTCATCAAAACCAAAGCCTCAACCTTCCTCTTCCACTCATTCCTCTAATGATGTTGATTTTCAAAAGAAGAAGAGATGCAAATATTGCTGAAAGGTTGTTCATACTATTGATGAGTGTAGAAAGCTTGCTAAGCATAATGAAAATAAGAAGGAATCCGGAATGTCTATTATTGAAAATTTAGCAAATGCAAAGAATGATGAAGCTAACATGGCTCAAGATTTTTGGGCATGTATTGTTACATGTCATTATGATGCATCTTTGGATTCTAAATGTATGGTTGTGAGTGAGGTTGATTCGGATTGGTTCTTTGATAGTGGTGCTTCAAAGCACATAACATCACGCAAAAGATTTTTTGCATCTTTGAAAGATGCACCCAAAGGAGGACATGTGGTGCATGTAGAAAATGCCTCTTATCTTATCATTGGAGTATGAGAAATTGATCTTACGGGTGCAAATGGAGGTGTGATTCTCTTGAAAAATGCATTGTATGTACCCGGTATAAATAAGAACTTAATTTGAGTTCTGTTGATTACCAAAGTTGGACTTCATGTACACTTTGTTGATGATAAGTGTATGGTTCATGATTTCAGCAATGGTGATGTTATCATGATGTCTGGTACATTATGTAATGGTTTGTATCACATGGATACATGCAAGAGGGCTGGCTCGAATGCCTTGTTTGCTCATACTTCTTCCATGGTTGAAATGGATCTTTGGCATGCTCGTTTTTGTCACTTAAACTTCAATAGTTTGCTTTACTTGCAAAAGAAGGACATGGTTATTGGTTTGCCAACACTTGAGTCCATTTAAAAGCATGCATGTGAACATTGCATTTTTGGAAAAATGCATTGTGCTTCTTGTCCAAAAGATAATCACACACATACTACAAGAAACTTAAAACTTGTTCATAGTGATGTACGTGGTCCCGTCGAGACTCCATCTTTTGGGAAGCATGTATATTTTGTTACCTTCCTTGATGATGTTACTCACCATACATGGTTGTATCCTATGAAAGCAAAGAATGAGTTATTTTCTTACTTCAAAGCATTTTTAGCTATGGCTGAAAATTTTTTCTTCACAAAAGCTCTTGACTCTACGCACAGATCGTGGTGGTGAATACATGTCACATGAGTTTTGTTAAGGAAACACTCACGAATTTGACGCAACAGACAAAGAGAGAAACAGAATCTTCCGGAAAATCTATGCACAGGTGTACAGTATGCAAAGTTAGTGCGCGGTGTGCGCATAACAGAGAAATTAATCGCGGCGGGCGCGTAAGGCGCGCATAACGCGAATTGAAGAATGACAGGGTAGAGGAGCGCCAAAGAAATTGTATATATATACAGCAAGATTTGAAGAACAGATGATGATACGCAGAGGAGAACAAGAGATAGATATAGAGAAGGAAGAGAGAAGATGCCATAGATCGCGTATGAGTGAAGAGAGATTTAGAAGTTCTCAGAAGACGCCATAGATCGCGTATGTACAGATGAATAACACAAGCCTGAAGTGTCGGGTCTTTTCATCTGAAGAGGGATGGTAATAAGAAACTACTCACCGTAGGAGAGTTTCTGTAGCTTGAGCAAGAAGAGGCCAAGCTTACTTGTACACATCTTCTCTAATCGAAAACACATGTTCATGTGGATGTCTGCGCGTAATCTTTACTTAATCTAAAGCTATTTCGTGTTACGGTAGGAAGTTCCGTTTATCGTTTACTGTCACGACTCGTTACTAAACGTGCTTTAGTACCTTCTCTGTAAACGCATGTTTCGGTGAATAACAGTTTACTCAGTAAACATATTTCAGTAATTTCCGGTCAGTTACAGTCCCTCAGAAAACAAGTTTTTCGGTAGAACAACGAAGTATAACTCGTAGCAGAGTTCGAAGCTTTGTATGAGAGATAGCTCATCTTGTAGCTAGACGTCTCTACTTTAAGCTGATCACAATTTCCGGTGGAATGAAGATGTACACACAGTACAAAAGTTAACCGGAAAGTAGCATTTTAGAACTGTGAGGTTTCCAGAAGGAAGTTCATTCGGTGAAGGAAGCTCACACACTACTTCCTTACTTCACATAAGTTCATTTGAAGCAACTACGAGCAGAACTAAGTTTATTTTCGGTAAAGTTCCGGTAAGATTTCAGTGACGTTCCAGCAACAGTCTGGTGAAGTTCCGGTAGAACTTGTGTCGCAAGATAACACAGTTAAGGCGACGTTAATTAGGCTGAGCTACTGTTGATTACAGAGGTGTTCTGAATCACTCTAGTTTAGCATTCTATTACGGTGGCGCGACAATTTCCGCAGGCCTGACAGAGTTCAAGCTTTGTCGTGAAACCCACCTTCAGGGCGAAAGTAATTCCGCAACAGTGGCATTAGAGCCGAAGTTTTCGCCAACAATTGGTATCAGAGCAGGTTAGTTTTCCAAGAATCGGTATAAGAGCCGGATCATTCCACGAGAGGAAGAAGGTCATGGCAGATCATGTCCAAATTGATAAACTGGACAGAGATAATTATCCCGCATGGGTAATGCGCATGGAAGCCTTACTTATGAGTAAGGACTTAATGACGTACGTGACCGGAGAAGAAAAGAAGCCGACTTTCGAAGATGATAGTCAACCGGAAAAAGAAGAACTAGACGCCCTAAAGCTGTGGCAAAAGAAAGATGCAACAGCAAGAGCCTACATCTACAACACTGTTTCAGATCATCTGCTACCGCACATTAGAGGTCTGGAGAAAGCAGAGGACATATGGAGTGCATTGGAAGATCACTTCCAAAATACTACGAAAGCCAGGAAGGCCAGCTTATGGTCCGAATTTACGACATTCAAAAAGAAGCCGAGTCAAAGCATCAGTGACTACGTCACTAAAATGAAGGATCTAGCAGATAGTCTAGGATCCATAAATGAAGAAGTCGAAAATTATAGATTGATAGCACAACTACTCACAGGTTTGAAAGGAGATGAAAGGTGGAAACCTTTCGTACTATCAACTGAACTTTCTTTAAATCATTTTGTACCAGATTTAAATCAGCTGCTTGGTTTGATGCTCACATATGAGCAAGACCTGAAAGGAGACGCAGACAGAGGACATAGCTCTGCAATGTACATGAAGAACAAGAAGAAAGACAAAGGTAAGTCAAAAGACGAAGAAGAGTCAAGCTCTCAGGCCTATTACGCAAGAGGGAAAGGCACTGGCAGAGGAAGAGCAAGAGGAAAAAGTAGTCAGAATACTAACAAGAAAGCTTGCTGGATTTGCGGACTAAGTAATCATCTGGCGCATGACTGTTGGCACAACCAACAGGGATCAAATCAAAGCCAGAACAATAATAGCAGAGGCAGAAGCGGAAGAAATCAGAGTAACTTCCAAAGAGGAAGACAAAGCCAAAGAGGAGGCTACGGTAGAGGTGGAACAAGAAGTTGGGGACAGAGTCAATCCTACAACACCACCTACAACAACTACGCAAATGACACACAGAATGAAAGTCATACATCGTTGATGATGAACTCAATCAACACATCTGATAACGAAGATCTAAAGGTATTTTACATTGACTCTGGATGTTCTAATCACTTGTCAGGAAACATAGAACTGATGTCAGAATTGGAAAAAGGAAGTGCGAATCACACTGTTCAAACAGGTGACAATACAAGACACAAAGTACAATCAATCGGGAAAGTGAAATGCAAGAGTGGAGCAGATTTGCTAACCAATGTTTTGTATGTTCCAACAATACCGAAAAATCTTATCAGTGTGGGACAGATAGTCGAAAAAGGTTTTCAGGTCAGATTTACAAACAAAGGAGTATTTGTAGAAGATCCCAAGAACGGATATTATCAGATCGTTTCTGGTAAGAAAGAAGGCAGACTCTTTACCTTAAGAGTACAAGGGAACATTGGCCAAGCTCTGCTCACACATGATGAAAAGGTAATTACAGAACTTGATCTCTGGCACAAGAGATTAGGTCATTTTCACGAAAAAGGAATCAAAGCTATGATAGCGAATCAGTCTGTACTGGGATTACCGAACGTACAGAACCAACATATGATTCACAAATGCGAAGCCTGTCAAATGGGAAAAGCCCACAGGTTACCTTTCCAGAAGAAAGGATTCAAACATGACAGTGTGCTAGAACTCATACATACAGATGTATGGGGACCAACGAAAGGAGGATCAATCAGCGGATCAAGGTACTATGTTTTATTCATTGATGATGCAACAAGGTGGGTAACTCTTTATGTTTTGAAAGAGAAATCAGAAGTATTCGGAGCTTTCAGACATTTTCATGCATATGCTGAAAGACTCACAGGACGAAAACTCAAAAGACTGAGGTCTGATGGAGGGGGAGAATACTTCTCCCGTGAATTCAATGACTATCTTTGGAATGCAGGTATTAAGAGAGAAATAACCTGCAGATATACACCACAACAAAACGGTGTAGCAGAAAGGAGAAACCGAACTCTAGTCGAGTTTGCACGGGCTATGCTAAAAGAAAAGAATTGCCCAGATTATCTTTGGGCTGAAGCCGTAAATACAGCTACATACTTGGTAAACAGATTACCATGTACAGCCTTAGAAGGAATGACCCCTTATGAAGCCTGGTGGGGAAAGAAGCCAACACTTGATCACTGCAAGGTGTTTGGATCAGTAGCGTATGCTTATGTACCGTCTCAACTCAGACATAAGCTTGAACCGAAAGCAGAGAAATATGTATTCGTCGGATATGATGAAAATCAGATGGGTTACACGTTATGGAGTCCTCTAACCAAACATTTTACTGTTTCAAGGGATGTAACATTTGATGAACAGAAAAGCTGGTATGCAGATCAGAGTCATACAGCTGAAGAATTTGAAGAAGAGATAAAAAGAAAAGAGAAAGGTAAAACAATCGTACAGGTAAATAAAGAAGACGAGGCAAGTACGTCCAGGACCAGAACAGGTATAAGGAACGAAGATGAAGACGGGTATTCAGATACACACGAAGAATATGAGCTAAGAAGGTCAAACAGAGTAAGAAGACAACCGGAAAGATACTCATATGATACATCGTATATAACTCAACAAGATTATGCATATATGGTTAAAGAAGAGGAAGAGCCTCAAAGCTATGACGAAGCCAAAGGCAAGAAGCAATGGCAAGAAGCAATGGAAGAAGAACTCACCACACTGGAAGAAAACAAGACATGGGAGCTTGTTCCTAAACCGAATGGTAAGAAAGTAATTGGAAATAAATGGGTGTTCAAAATAAAGAAACTTGCAGATGGAAGGATAGCCAGACATAAAGCGAGACTGGTTATCAAGGGCTATGCTCAGACGCATGGCATAGACTATGACGAGACGTTCAGTCCGGTGGCAAAGATGTCAACCATAAGAACAGTGATTGCTATAGCAGCATCAAAAGGATGGAAGCTAAGTCAGCTAGATATAAAGAATGCATTCTTGAATGGATATATATCAGATGAAGTCTATATGGAACAACCGGAAGGGTTTACAAGTTCCAGATACCCAAATTTTGTTTGCAGGTTAAGAAAAGCACTTTATGGACTAAAGCAAGCCCCAAGAGCTTGGAACTACAGACTTGTGAAATATCTCAATGAACTTGGATACCAAAGTTCGAAGGCAGATGCAAGTCTACTCATCAAAAGGACAGAAGAAGGAATGATCTACATTTGTATCTATGTAGATGACATAATAATTACAGGTACCTCAGATGCAGGAATCACAGAGGTAAAGAAACTGCTAGAAAAGGAATTCAAAATCAGTGACCTAGGAAAGTTATCGTACTTTCTAGGAATGGAAATCTCATATACAGATCATGGTGTATATGTCACACAAGAGAGGTATCTCCTGAACTTACTGAAGAAGTTCAATATGGAAAATTGCAGAGAAGCTTCAACACCGCTTGAAGTAAACCATAAACTCAGTAAATATAGTGGTACAGAGTTTAAAGATATGAAGAAGTATCAATCGTTAGTAGGAAGCTTAATATATGCTACGCTAACAAGACCGGATCTCAGTTTTCCGGTGGGAGTTCTCTCACAGTTTATGCATTGTCCGACAGAACAACATTGGGTTGCAGGACAAAGAGTTCTCAGATATATCAAAAGAACTATAAAAGAAGGATTATATTATCCTTTTACGTCAGATATAAAGCTCAGAGCATATAGTGACTCAGATTGGGCAGGAAGTCAAGATGACCGAAGATCAACGCACGGGTATATGATATACCT